>JARFXV010001273.1:20000-611351 GCA_031761425.1 Cosmopolites sordidus
TCATACTATTTATTTTGTTTGACTTGAGTGACTTGAACATTTTATCTCAGTCAAAAAATGGAATTGACTCGTGAGAATTTTTGTGCGATAATTTACTAGGACTTTCGACGTCGATTGTCTCTTAACTCACTTCGACTGTTGGCGACGAGGCAATATCTAAAACCACTGTATATTATTGGTTTGGTGAATTCAATCGCTGCAATCGTTTGCTCACGGACGAATTTAAAGAAGGTCGTCCAAAATCGGTTATTCTGTCAGAAAACATCGATAGTGTGCGCGAATTGATAAAGCAAGATCGTCATGTGATATACTGTGAATCTGAGGCTTTCCGGGGCATTAGTGTGACAAGCATACACAAGATTTTACATGAACATTTGGTCGTGAAAAATATTTGTGCGTATTGTATTCCGCATAATTTCACAATTGGCTCAAAAAAGGCTCGTGTCGATTGGTGCAAAGAAATGCTCAAAAAATATAGTCGAGGTACGTCAAAAGCCGCACATAACATCTGTACAGGTGACGAATCTTGGATCTATGCGTATGAGCCTGAAAGTAAACAGCAGTCGACTGTATGGGTCTTTCAAAATAACAAGTTGTTCGCGCAAGAAACACTTCGAAGCAAATTGTCCGTTTTGGGATAAATGGGCATGGGGCTACAGTGCCACTAGAGAATCGTAGAACGAAATTCTGAATAGCACAACCCTCAACCATTTGTTTACCAGAAGTCTTTGAAGAAATAAGACCATTCTTCACTGTGACAATGTGAGCTCAGACATCGGACCGAACTACTCAATATTTGACCGGTCAAAACATCGACTTGACGACTTGACGATTTTCGAAGCCAGAAGAAGCGGTTAATGCGTCCAAAATGCATATTTTGCAAAATGCAAAACACAAAATTGCAAAATGCAAAATGCGTAATTGGTACTAACGTATGCAAAAGTGTATCCGATCATCGAGCAATAGGGCTTCTTCAAGATGGCATGTCGCAAGTCGAAGTAGCTAAGCTGATAGGTGCTAGTGTCAACAGTTTGCTATGGAGGCATTTTAGGGAAACAGGAAGCCCGGCTGAGCAATATCAAGGACGAGGACGATGTACAACTGCAGCTCAATATAGATTTTTAGTTTTAACTGCAAGAAGATAACCTACAATAACAGCACCCGAGATGGTTGACCTTTGTTCTAAACGCGTAATGTTTTGAAGTCATTACTATAACAATGATTTTCATTAAAAAAATGTGAGACATAATTGGAGTTGTGTTTTGATTATGATTTTTTTTTCACCCATTTAGTGGTTGAAATTGACAAAGCCGGGTTTAGAACTAAAACGTAGTCAAATAGACTGAAGGAATGATCTCACCATTCTCGTTGTTCCCAAGAAGAGCTGCCGCAATGATATTTCTGAAGTTGAAGTAGTCTGATGTGTTGGAAAAATTGCAAGTGGATTAATCCATTTACAGTAATGAGAAATGGTAAAATGTTTGTTTCTTTTAATTTGTACATTTCTTTCAGTTTAAAGGCTAGCTCTTCGTATATCTGTTTTTTCTCCGCATAGGCTTTCTCACTTTTTTCATCTAGTGATGTTGTAAAATAAGAGCTGTTTTATCTGTAGTTCTTTATTTGTTCAATACCTATTGATTGACGGAAGCCTAAATATTTATAGTCTTCTGGTAATGCTGTATTTATGATTGTGCCATCCATTAATAATGTGTTTTGTTGTTCTGTAATGATGCCTATTTTTATATGCAATACTACACACTTCTCTAGACCCATTTCCATCTGTATATCAGAACTGAATGACTTGATTATTTCCAGTTGATTTTGGAGCTGATCTGAGTTTGAGGCATATAATTTCAAATCATCCACATAAAACGAATAGCTTTACTGCACGTTATTTTTTTATATCAACTTTGTAGCCAGTTGTGGTGTTGTTGAGCAGGTAGCTAAGTGGATTTAAGGCCAAACAAAACCATAAAGGGCTGAGAGAATCACCCTGGAAAATTCCTCGCCTTATTTTTATTTCAACAGTAGAATAAGCGTCACTTCCCGAACCAACCCGAAGTATTGTACCTCATCCTTTTATAAGATATTTGAGACATTCTAACCGTCCCGTTTCATAAATGAATACCCCCTATTCATAAATGATACTGTCAATGACTAACAATTCCATAATTCCGCTAGCTCCTTTTTTGCAACCTTCTTGTTCATTAGGTAATATTCGGTTTGTATTGATATGTGTAGTCATATGTTGTGCGAGAATCGCAGTAAAGAGTTTGTATATTGTTGGTAGGCAGGTTATAGGCCGATCTTCATTCGGTTGGGACGCTGATTCATTTTTAGGTATCATAATCGTGACGCCTTTCGTAAAGTAATCCGGGAATCGAACGGGTTTCTCCAGAGTCGGTTGTAGTTGCTTTGCTAAAATGTTGTGTAGTTGTGAAATTTTTCGACAGGTAATTATGGATTCTATGTATTCCGGGTTCTTTCCAGTTTCCCACACATGCGACCGTTGTTATGATAGAGTCTTCTGTTATTTAAATTGGTGACATATCCGGTAGCAGACTGCCCTTTTCCACATCCCGAATCCATAGAACTGTTTCCATATATCCTGCCAAAACTCAGTCATTACCTCTATCTTAGAAGGGTTGTTAGTTGTTACCGTAACCTTTTGTTGTAATGAGCGGTAGAATGTTTTTTGATCCCTGCTAAATTGTTTGTTTTGTTTATATCTTTTAGTTCCTTCGTTACACCTCTGCAATCTATTCCCTAATGCTTTAATTTTTTGCTTTAGACTATCTTGTAGGATCACCGAGTTCTGTTTTAAATCTAATCTATCTAAATCTGACTTCCGCTAAAAAATGTGAGACATAACTGGAGTTGTGTGCTGATTAAGAAAATTTCTTTATTATTATTATATTATTTTCTTGAATGATCTATCTCTTTGTCCTATATAAGTTTTTGAACATGACCCACAATATACCTTATATTCTCCAGATTTATCTTTTTTGTTTACTTTTCCTTTGCAATTTTTGATAATTTTTTTAAACTATTGTTTGTTTTAAAATGTGCTTTAATGTTGTTTTTATATAAGAATTTTTTAGTTTTCTCAGAGGGTTTTCCAATATAAGTTAGTATTTTGAATGAATTGTCTTTTTCGTTCTTTTATGGATATGTTTTCAAGACAGAAAAATTGTACTCCTTTTTATAATGATTATTCGGTAAGAGTAATGTGAGGGATAATCAAATATAAATCAATTTTACTTTCCTCAGCCAATCATGAGTGGGCTGTCAGTGTAGCTCATTGCAGTGCACTGTATTAAGAGTGGGGAAAACGCTTGATGAGCTGTATCACTCAGTTCTTTCGTCAGTACAGCCATGAGTAAACAACAGGTTTCACCGTCCGTTATGCAACGGGTTATAATAAAGTTTTAACCAAGGAAGGCGATAAAACGTCCAAAATATTAACTCGGTTGAAGGTTTAGTATGAGGCCGATAACCTGTCTAAGATCCAAGTGTTTGGTTGGTTTAGGAAGTTTAAAAGTGGATGGCAAAATTTCACTTGGTGACATTGGTGCAGTTCGCGACCTTACCGAAGTTGATCGGCGACTCATTATTCACTAAATCGCTTTAAAGGTGGCTTTTAGCTTTATTTTGGTTAATGTATTAATTTATATTAGCTTTGGAAATACCTAAACAATCATCAGAAATCATCTTGGCTTAAATTAAATCTGTGCCCGATGGGTTCCGAAGTTGTTAACCGAAGATCGAAAAAACATCCTGAAGACTTCTGAATCGATTTCGGCGGAAAGGAGAGACTTTTTTGAAACATATCGTGACATGGGATTATTATGTACGTGTATTATTGTATTCCAGAATATAAACGGCGAGTAAGGAATGGAAAACGAAAGACGAAACCTGCCCTATAAAGGCCCAAACTAGTCTCTCAGCCGGTAAGGTTCTCGCGACCGTTTTTTTCCGACTGGAAGGCAGTTTTGCTGATTGATTTTTCACATGATTAACGTACGGTTAATGCTGCCTACTACTGCCAGCTGTTGGAAGCAACAAAATCCGCTTAGAGGAGCAAAAGATTCGCGGCGTCCCCATCAGAGACGTCCTCCTTCTCCATGACACCGCCAGGTCACACACAACGGTTTTGACGAAGGAAAAACTGGAGAATATGCATTGGGAAACCCTTGAACATCCTCCATTCAGTCCAGATTTGCCACCCTGTGATTATTGTTTATTTGGGCCCTTGAAAGATGCACTTCGAGGAGTAAGATTCGACAACGATCAAGATGTTGAGGACTTCGTGCGCAATTGGCTGATGACCCAAACTCAAAGTTTATCCGAGCAAGGAATTCAAAAGTTTCCAAACCGCTGGAATAAAAAATGATCAATACTTTTTTTGTATCATTTTATAATTAATAAATATGTATAAAAATATTCCGTTTTATACAGGGTGTCCCATAACTTATCCACCATAGAGCAACTGGTGATAGTAGAGATTCAAATAAGATGATTTAGTCAGTAAATGTGTTGGCAAATGTTAGTTATTAGGAAGATGCCGGGTGATGAATGTGAAACTAAATTTTCGAAAAATTGAGATAATTTTAAAACGATTGAAAATAACAGGTTCAAAATCGGGGTAGTTGGGTTTTCAAAGGTGACAAATCCGAATTTGGTACTGCTACTAGAGCCTAGAACCTAGTAGAGTAGAGGGGGTTTGCTACCTACTTTTTGGGGAATTACCTAGCTCATATTTTTACCCTCTAAAGCTTAGAATATTTTAACTTCAAAATAGAGAAGAGTCATAATTCCCACGTAAAAAAGGTACCCTTGGTCACTATCGATATCTCATGCTATTTGCGAGATATTCGTGTTGGAATATTCCATTGCATATCATGTCCATGGTTGAAAAATCTGCAATTCACTAAGTGTGCTTTGAATATGAGGAAAACAAACATTAAGATGTCAAAAATACAACGAACTTGATTAAAAATAAATTAAATTTACTTCAATAGGTATTGAAAGTAATCACCGCTTACCTCAATGCACTTTCGCAAGCTCTTCGTTAAGTCACGCGTCACATTTGTAAAGATATTTTCTTCATTTTTAATAATATGTTGTTGAATTTTTTGTAAAAGTTTGTCTCGTGTACTGATGTCATCATGGTAAACTAAAGACTTCATATGACCCCACAAATAAAAAACTTACGGATTAATGTTTGGGTTACGAGGTGGCCAAGGAAACTCACCACCGCGCCCAATCCATCGATGTGGAAAACGTTGATTCAAATGATTTCGCACTGCAACAGTAAAATGCAGTGGCGCCCCATCTTGCATGAACCACATGTCGTGTCTTAAGTTTAGAGGTACACCGTCCAAGATGTCTAATAAATCATTTTTTAAAAACTGCACATATTGATCTCCATTCAGTCTTTACGGAAACTCAAATGGGCCGATTAAAAAAATGTCGATAATGCCGCACATAATTATTTCGCCAGGTAAAAATTTTCGCGTCTGGTAAAAGTTGCCTCGTCAGTAAACAATATCTTGTTCAGAAACATGGGGTCTTCGTTTTTTAATGTAGTAGATTTTGACAAAATTCTGATCTAGTCGGCAAATCTTGTGGCAATAAATTTTAAAATGGTAGGAAAACAATTTGTCTTTATGGAGAACTCTTAAAACGGTAGATTTGCTAATTCCTGTAGATGCCCCCAAACGACTAGTGCTTAGTTCAGAATTTTCCGCGGTATTAACCAAAATGTTCTCTTCTTATTCTACCGTTATACGTTTCGATCGTTTATCAGGATTGTTATAATAAAACAAACCTGTTTCGCCAAACTGATTGAAAATTCTTTGAAAAATTTGTCGATCTGGGATGATTCTGGCTCTTCATACCTTCTAATTGCAGCGCAACTATTGTAATTTACTTGTGCATAAATGCAGAGTATATTCCTTAAATCACGATTAGTCAATTATTTAATCACTCATTAAGTCTGGGCATTTTTACAAATTATTTAATACCAACTCACGATTGGAGAAACTTGTTTCCACCTACGTTTAATAGGATATATAGAAATGGCAGTTGTCATCAAGACGTAATAATTTGTACACAACATTCAAGCTATACTTTGTGAATTGCATATTTTTCAGCCATCGACAAGATGTACAATGTAATATTTGAATACCAATATCTCACAAATGGCTTGAGATATCGATATTGACCAAGGGAACCGTTTTTTACGTGGAAATTATGACTCTTCTCAATTTTTGTCAAAATACTCCCAGCTTTATAGGGTAAAACAATATCAGCGAGTTAATTTCTCACAAAGTAGGTAGCAAGCGCCCTCTAGGAACTAGGCTCAAGCTAGTACCAAATTCGGATTTGTGGCCTTTGAAAACCTAACTATCTCAATTTTGAACTTGATATCTCCAACCATTTTTAAATTATCTCATTTTTTGGAAAATTTAGTTTCACTTTCAATACCCTGTATCTTTTTAATGACCAACATTTGCCAACAAACTTATTGACTAAATCCTCTTATTTTGATCTTTACTGTCACCAGTTGCTCTATGGCGGATAAATTATGGGACACCCTGTATTGATTCACTCTCGTAGATATCATTTCGACGAAGCCTCAGTGCTAGCAGAACGAGTCAAATATATAATAAAGTGGAAATTAGATAAGAAGATTAGAAGATCTTTTATTAAACAATCTTTTGTTAAAACTCTTTTATTAAGTGTTATTGTCAGTCAGGTCCCATGTGTTCGCTGCCATCCGAGACCTGATATTTCTCTTTACATAATTTTAGCAAGGGTGGTTCTTAATATTAAAGTGATTCTGGAATTATCAGCGATAGCCAGATAAGCCAGTAAGGCGACAGCCAGTAAGGCCTTATATATTCTGAAAGGCTTTATATATTGATAATTCTCCAATCGATAATCTGCTGTAGACCAAAATATTATACATTAACCAAATGTTAATAGTATAAAGGGGGTGGTGACTAGTTAATTGACTGTCAAAGTCTTTGATTCGGATCATACGTTAAGCTATATGTGAAGTTAATAAATATTCAAAAATATTAAGTTGCTTCTATTCTTGAATTAAATATTTTAAATATTTTTTCGAGTAAGTTAAGCAGTTATTGAAATATTTCATAATTGACTCGCTGACCGACTAGTCACTAGACTAGTCACCGACTAGTCACTAGGCAAAACTAGTTACTCATGAATTTTCCTGTGTTTAATTAAAAAACATAATTTCGTGTAACAGTTCAGTAAAATACGGACAGTCCCTTCAAAAAAAAAATGGATGACTATTTTACTTTGGCTATTTTTCAATATTATGGTTTATTCTATTTAACAGTTAATCGAATGGAACAACACAAGCATATAAGGATAAATTAAGTATTTTCTGAGGTCGATCCTGTGGATTTTTTCTATACAAAATAATATATTTTAGTTTTGGCAATTGTTATTTGCATTATTATAATATTTTCTTCTGACAAACAAATAGTTGTGTACCATTCACAATTGACCATTATATGATTCTTTAGTGAAACTGTTGCCATGTGCCCATTTATCCTAAAAAAAAACAGTCGACCATTTCCTTCCAAGTGCTTCTTGCGCAAACAACTTTTGTTGGATCCAAGATTCGTCAACTGTGTAGATGTTATACACGGCTTTTGATGCACCACTATTCTATTTTTTGAGCATTTCTTTGCTCCAATCGACACGAGCCTTTTTTTGCGCGATTGTCAAATTATGTGAAGTCCAACGAGTACGAATCTTTGTCACAGCTAAATGTTAAATCTTCTGTATGTTTGTCATACTAATGCCCAGGAATACCTTAATCTCATTGTATGTTACATGACGATCTTGCTTTATCAGTTAGAACATAGTATCGATGGTTTCTGGCACAACAACCGATTTTGGACGACCTTCTTTAAATTTTTTCGTGAGCCAACGACGCCCATGATTGAATTCACCAAACCAGTGATTTAAAGTGGTTTTAAATAGTGCTTTATCGCCATCGTCGAATTAAGATAATTCACGTCGAAAGTCATAGTAAATCATCTTAGTTCTTTTCGCAACATTTTCGGTTTTAATTTAGAACAATCTCAGATTAATTTCGTCGATAACACGTCGAATTTCGTTAAGACGAGCTCGGCATCTGTTTCTGAATTATTGGTTGCGTGTGTGCGTGTGTGCGTGTGTGCGTGTGTGCGTATGTGCGTGTATTCGTGTGTGCGTGTGTGCGTGTGTGCGTGTGTGCGTGTGTGCGTGTGTGCGTGTGTACGTGTGTGCGTGTGTGCGTGTTTGCGTGTGTGTGCGTGTGTGTGTGTGTGTGTGTGTGTGTGTGTGTGTGTGTGTGTGTGTGTGTGTGTGTATGTGTGTGTGTGTGTGTGTGTGTGTGTGTGTGTGTGTGTGTGTGTGTGTGTGTGTGTGTGTGTGTGTGTGTGTGTGTGTGTGTGTGTGTGTGTGTGTGTGTGTGTGTGTGTGTGTGTGTGTGTGTGTGTGTGTGTGTGTGTGTGTGTGTGTGTGTGTGTGTGTGTGTGTGTGTGTGTGTGTGTGTGTGTGTGTGTGTGTGTGTGTGTGTGTGTGTGTGTGTGTGTGTGTGTGTGTGTGTGTGTGTGTGTGTGTGTGTGTGTGTGTGTGTGTGTGTGCCTATATATATATATATATATATATATATATATATATATATATATATATATATATATATATATATATATATATATATATATATATATATATATATATTATTAATTTATATAGTGATATCCCAGAACTTTGCCAAATATGCTTTGTAATGCTTGTGTTGTCCCCAGTTCAAAACCTTGCCGGTTAAAAGGGCAACTGAAAATTTCCACAAATGCCTCTATCATCCTGTCCACATTCTGCGGTGTATGGCCCCATTGAAAAGGTATAGTCAGATGGTATTATTCTATTTAATGAATTCTGTGCCCGATGTGTATTACCCATCTGAGAATGGAGTTGTGACTGGGGATCTCGCCGTGACGTCCGATGTTGGAGTGATGTCTCAAGACTCGTTACATTTAATCATGGATTTACTAGTTTTGACAAATATTTCATCACGAGTAACGCTCTGCGCTCAGGACGCCCTAAGGTCACTACCGAATTTAACTAATATTACAGAATTTATGATATCATATTGCTCAATTGCGAAAACGTTTTAATCTGCCAAAAAGTTATGGGACTCTTTTCTGTAATTGGTAAGGTAATGGTTTATGCAATTCATCATCTTCTTGAGGAAGGCAAGGATGATCACTCTATATTTGGAGGGTGTGGTGTTACTATTAATTATTTACAGAATAATTATTGTCTTATAAACTTATACGGAGCACCTAATAGTGATTTGAATATATTCTATGAGAAGTTGAATGGACTTTTATATGACATTTTTCTTCTAAAAAACTCTAAAATAATTCTTTGTGGTGATCTTAACATAAACTACTTGGACTCTTCAGGGCATGTAGACAGATTGAGGGATATTTTACTTTGTTATGACTTAAATAACGTTGCTGATGGAGCAACTCGAGTAACGGAACATTTAAGCACAATGATTGATTATATTTGTACAAACTTTAATGATTATTCGAGCTGTTCCGCCTGGCCAATTGCTTATCGGATCACTATGCTCAGATATTATACATATCATATAAAACGCCTGAATACCAGAGCGTTAAATATAAAAGATATTTTACTGAAGTGAATCTTAAAACATTTGGATCACGTCTGAGTATATAGACTTGATGTGATGTTTTTCAGGCTTCAAGTGTGGATCAGGGTTTTGAGGTGTTTTTGAACTGTCTGCAATATTACATTGATGTTTCATTTTCTTTTCAAAGGGTCAAATTCTTTAATAAGGCTGGATTGAAGCCTTGGATCACTACGGGTATAAGAACATTTGCTGCGAAACTGAAAGAGTTATTTAAAAAAGAGATTAAAACAAATGCTGAATATGATAAAAATTATTATAAGAGATATCAAAAGATATACAGAAATGTAATAAGGGCAGCAAAACAGATGTTTAACGCAGGATTGTATTTTGAGTCAGACAATAAATCGAAAACAGCCTGGAGAATCATGAATAATACTATCAATAATTGTAAGAAAAATAACAACAGTATAGGCAGTATCAGGAATGATGAAGGAATCATGATTGAAGATAAAAAATCAATCACTAATTGTTTTAATAAGTATTTTATTAATGTGCTTTGCGAATCTTATTCAGGTACTTCGGGTGAACCCACGGTACACCATAATTATAAAGTTCGAAACTCAATGATTTTGATGTCAATTAATCAATACGAAATAATGGACTCTATACAAAAATTAAAAAATACAAAATCTGCTGGATTGGATAACATTCCTGCACTGATTTTTAAGAGATACCCACTTTAATCTTCAGCCATTAACATATTTAATTAATTGGTAATTTAAAGCGGTATATTTCCGAATGTTCTAAAGACAGCAAAAATAATTCCGATGTTCAAGAAGGGTGATCCCCTGTGCCTTAGCAACTATAGGCCAATTGCCATTCTGCCCGCGTTGTTTAAGGTAATGGAAATAATGGTGTACGATCAAATAATGTCATTTATGAATAAATTTAATATCCTGAGCTCAACGCAACACGGCTTCCGAAGTGATCTACTCACACAGCAATATGCGATTTTCTTACATATAATATATATATATATATATATATATATATATATATATATATATATATATATATATATATATATATATATATATATATATATATATATATATATATATATAGAATTTAGCCCCTGCATAATATACACTATTTTCAAATACTTTAAGCGAGTGTACCGGATAAGCAAAGTCGTAACTACCACGAGTTTTGTATTCATGGAAGGAACTATGTTATGCAAATTTCTGAGAATTCAACCTGACAAATTTAACAATCTCGTATATGTATAGTGATGGCAATGTCAGAACATTGTAATTAGAAAAAAGATGTCGACAAGTAGCTGTCTTTCGAGTTCCACCGATTGTTCTTATTAGGCGCTTTGGGAGTCTGAAAACTCGCAATAAATGAGGTGAATTGCCTCACGGCTATAAAATTCTGCATAATAATATGATAACACTATATCAGCAGTACCCACCAGTTTCAGTCTATATAGAGCATATGATGCAATTTTTTGCAAAGTTCATTCACATGTGAGTCCCATGACAGCTTGCCGTTCAGATGAATACCCAAGAACTTGACACCTGATACCTGCCGTATTGACCTTCCGTTAATTTTTAAGAGATACGATTTGTCCTCCATATAAGCTTGAGTGGAGGAGCTAACAAGATTTGTTTTCTCCACATTTAGATATAGGTTGTTTGCCTTATACCAGTTATAAAATTTGTTTAACATGGTCTGAGCAGACTGCATAAGTCCCTGTGCATTATCAGCTGGCACTAGGTAGCTACAATCATCCGCAAACATAATGATGTTCTTATTTTCGCAGATAGTCGGCAAATCATTAATAAAAAGTAGAAATAGAAGAGGGCCCCGTACAGATCCCTGAGGTACTCCACAAGCAATTCTCAATATATTAGATTGTATACTATTTATTTCAAACTATCTGGGAACGATCGGTGATGTATGACCGTATTCATTGATGAATTTTAACTCTTATGCCATTGTTATATAATTTGTAAAGTAACAGTGTATGATCAACCAAGTCAAAGGCCTTACTAAGATCCATAAAAATACCAATACACGTTAAATGATTATTTATATTTTCATATATATATATATATATATATATATATATATATATATATATATATATATATATATATATATATATATATATATATATATATATCATCATCATCATCATCAGCCCGTATCGATCCACTGCAGGATGAAGGCCTCTTCAGCATGCTTCCAACCTTCACGGTCCTGGGCTTTCCTCTGCCACTCGGGTCCAATATACTTAACGATGTCATCAGTCCATCGTGCTTTCGGTCTTCTTCGCAGACGTTTGCGATCAAGCGGTATCCACTCCAGGATTGCCTTGGTCCATCTGTCGTCCCATCGCCTCGCTATATGGCCTGCCCATCTCCATTTCAACTGTTTTACTCTTCCAATGATGTCACAGACTTTTGTTTGTTCCCTGATCCATGCGCAGGACTTTCTGTCTCGTCTTGTAATGCCAAGCATACATCTTTCCATTCCCCTCTGTGCCCCCCGAAGTTTTTGAATTGATTGCGATGTGAGTATCCAGGTTTCACTTCCGTATGTCATAACGGGTAGAACGCACTGATCGAATACTTTTCTTTTCAGGCAAAGTGGGAGTCTGCTCTTAAACACTATGTTGAGCCTACCAAATGCCTGCCAGCCACATTTAACACGCCGTTCCACCTCCCGGGCGGTATTCCCCTCCATGGAAATCCTCTGCCCAAGATATACAAAGCTCTCCACAATCTCTAAATCCCTTCCTAAAACTGAAATTCTTCTGTCCTGAGCGAAGTTATTGAACATAATCTGACTCTTTTTCAGGTTTATTTTCAAGCCAAATGGTTCGCCAGCCCCTTGCAGTTCTTGTATGCGTCTTTGCAGCTCCTCTGGGTCTTGTGAAATGAGAATAATATCATCTGCAAATCTAAGATGGTTTAAGTTTGCACCATTGATCTTTACCCCATCCTGTTCCCAATCCAGTTTACGGAATACTTCTTCAAGGCCAGCCGAGAAAAGAATAGGCGATATTGCGTCACCCTGCCGTACACCTCGTTCTATATTAATTCCCACTTCAAGATCATCAAGGTGAATTGTGGCTGTAGCTCCATCATATATCGATTCTAATAGGTTTACATAGGCTCTCTCTACACCTTGGCTAAGCAGTGCATCCATTATCGCATGCTTTGAGATGGAATCAAATGCTTTTTCGTAGTCGATAAAAGCCAAGCACAGTGGCATGGTGTATTCGTTGTGCCTTTCTATGACCTGCCGTATATATATATATATATATATATATATATATATATATATATATATATATATATATATATATATATATATATATATACAAATTATATAACAATGGCATAAGAGTTAAAATTCATCAATGAATACGGTCATACCGATCGTTCCCAGATAGTTTGAAATAAATAGTATACAATCTAATATATTGAGAATTGCTTGTGGAGTACCTCAGGGATCTGTACGGGGCCCTCTTCTATTTCTACTTTTTATTAATGATTTGCCGACTATCTGCGAAAATAAGAACATAATTATGTTTGCGGATGATTGTAGCTACCTACTGCCGGCTGATAATGCACAGGGACTTATGCAGTCTGCTCAGACCATGTTAAACAAATTTTATAACTGGTATAAGGCAAACAAGCTATATCTAAATGTGGAGAAAACAAATCTTGTTAGCTCCTCCACTCAAGCTTATATGGAGGACAAATCGTATCTCTTAAAAATTAACGGGAGGTCAATACGGCAGGTATCAGGTGTCAAGTTCTTGGGTATTCATCTGAACGGCAAGCTGTCATGGGACTCACATGTGAATGAACTTTGCAAAAAAATGTATGATATGCTCTATATAGACTGAAACTGGTGGGTACTGCTGATATAGTGTTATCATATTATTATGCAGAATTGTATAGCCGTGAGGCAATTCACCTCATTTATTGCGAGTTTTCAGACTCCCAAAGCGCCTAATAAGAACAATCGCTGGAGCTCGAAAGACAGCTACTTGTCGACATCTTTTTTCTAAGTACAATATCCTGACATTACCATCACTATACATATACGAGATTGTTAAATTTGTCAGGTTGAATTCTCAGTAATTTGCACAACATAGTTCCTTCCATGAATACAAAACTCGTGGTAGTTACGACTTTGCTTATCCGGTACACTCGCTTAAAGTATTTGAAAATAGTGTATATTATGCAGGGGCTAAATTCTATAATAACTTGCCAGACAGGCTTAAGAATGTTGTGGAAAACAAAGTCTTTAGAAGGCTGGTGTGGAACTTTCTTGTGCGCGCAGCCTTTTATAGCTTGGACGAGTATTTTACCAAGTGTTCATAATGTTCTTGGCTTTGAAGAATTGTTTATTTTTTGTTGTTGTTTTATTATTGTTATTATTTTGAATATCTGTATGACCATTCAATGCTATGTATTGTTTATTTGACCTAATCTATACATTTTGTTAATGTCTTTTGGATTTAATAAACATTATTATTATTATTATTATTATCATAGGAGATTATTATTCTGCGTTACTGGACAAATTTCGCATAGATTTAATAGAAACGTCTTTGTTTGTTTAAGAAAAATACGCTGCTGAAAAATGCTTTTCAACGACAATGCACCCGCTTATTCGTCTGCGGTTGCAACAGCAACACTTCCGCTACGAATTGATGCCGCATTTTTTGGACTTGGCCCCCTCTGAGATGGAAGTCTAAATCAATCCTGAATCCTTCGCGCTTATAAGTCAATAATTGCCAAAATAGATGCTTTATTTACAACTTCGCCTGCTCTACGTACTTGAGATCCCTAGAAACTATCCAAAACAATTCACAAGATTAGCTCTTGAATTATTCAAATCCAGCCCGATTAAAAGTTTCCAATCCCCTCTAGTTTCTAATCCCCTCTAATATTTAAATAGCTTGAAATATATTCTAATCGCTTGAAAAAAGTTATCATTAACAAAAGCGAATTTCGTGTTTTGACTGATTAAATACTACTATTTGCGTTGAAAAGCTAATACGCAAACCGAAGACAATTTGAAAAAAACATTATGGGGATTCTGTTCCTTCACATTTCATGATTCATAAGGAATTTATTGAGCACTGAGAATTTATGTGGTGAAATCAGCACCAGTGGCAGTCCGCGTTCTGTACGCTTCGTTGAGATCAGCACTAAGGAAATAATGAACCAAATCTGAAAAATCGAATTTCCCAACCGCAGAATAAATATGAGAGAGATTATTGAAATGATTAAATTAATTAGCTAGAGTGAATACACACCGAATATTCTATATGAATATTTAGGTTTGAGAAAGCTATTAGTGCGATGGGTTCCACGGTTGCTCATTGCTTACTAAAAACGGAATCGAGTGACAAATTCACAGCGGTGTTTGTGATATTGCACCCGTCCATTCGTCCGCCGTTGCTACAGCGAAACTGGTCAATTTTCGCAACGAATTGATGCCGCGCTACGAATTAATGATACAAGTGCGGAGAATAGGATGGACCCTATTCTCTGGACTTGAACCGTTTCAACCTCTTTCTCTTTCCATATCTGAAGAAATGGGTTTCCGGAAATAAATTTACATCAAATGTAAAAGTATCATCTCTGAAATGGAGTGCTATTTAACAAAGTTCGTATGCTTTGAAAGGCATAAAAATTTTGGAAAATTGGTAGGCAAAGGGTATCGAACCAAAAGATTCGGGAGTTTTCGACCTTTCAACGTTATATGTTTCCTTTAATGATTTTATGGTTAACATTATGGATCACTGGTTATGTCACAGCTGTAATGACTATTAGCAAGGCAATGTACAAAATTGGATGTTTGGGTGCTGCGGCTGGTTCTACTCAAATTGTGTCCAATTAACGGCAGCTGAAATCGAAGACTGCTTACGAAATAAGAAGATCTGGTATTGCGTTGCGTGCAAAAGGAATCCTAGCGCAGTTCCTTTCTGTTCCCAAAGCCCTATAAATTCACTTACCAACCGGCGTAGCTTCACTCCTAACGGTATAAATGCCCCTTTGGCCCCAAATGCCTTTGGTGGAAACACTTTTTGTTTTATGCTGTTTAAAGCTGAACCGAAATTGTACAGTACGATTCAGCAACAGAATAACACAATCCAGGCCCTACTGAGGGAGCTAACTGATCTGAAAAATAACTCTAACAGAATTAATGTCCTAGAGAAGCAAATAGACCTGTTAAATAACAATTTAGCTACCCTAAAGCCTAATAATGATTCTCATGAGACCATGAGTGCTTCAAGCTCCACTTGAATTCCTAAATGAACTGTCCGACTGTGAAAAACGCAAATCAAACTTTATTGTTTTTGCATAGACGACTCAAACACACAAGCCAGATCTGAGAACAATAGGTCACTTGTGGATAGCATCATTCAAACCACGTGCGATCTTGTGATTGATTCCAGCAAAATCAAAATACATCGTCTTGGTAAATTTACAGATGAAAAAAAGCGTCCGCTTAGGGTAGTATGTAATCCTGCCGATGTTGCCCTACTTGTCCTTAAGAACGTTAGAAATCTAGCCAACGGTGCCATGTTTTGGAGCATATCAGTTTAGTCTGATATAACGTACACCCAAATCCGTCACTACAAATTAGTTAAAAATGAACTGAATCGTCGTTTAAAGGCTGGCGAGAGTAATATTAAAATTGGTTATCGTAATGGTCAACCAGTTATTGTACCCCGTGAGCCATCCAAATCATCAACAAGTCATTTAAACTAAATAGTGTGTCTTACCCACGTAACCAGCATCAACTCATAGCATTACTCCTATTTATCAGGACGTGCGCGGCCTAAAAACAAAAACTGCGGATCTCTACCAGGTCATGCTATCTAACAATTATTGCTCTGTCGGAAACCTGGCTGCAACCATCTGTTTTTGATGCTGAGCTGTTCGACACCAGGTACGTGGTCTTCAGAAAAGATCGGGATCTGGATGCCCTCGGAATCGAAAGAGGCGGCGGAGTTCTCCTTGCCGTTCATTTATCTTTAGAGCGTCGAAGTTCAACCTGTCCATCTTTGAGGAGCTGCTCCCATGTATCGATATTGTTGGTTGCAAAATACTCTTAAATCAGTCCATAATTTTTATTTTTTCTGTTTTGTATTCCTCCATAATCAAATATTCATTAATACAAATTAATTTTTTGGACCATCGAATCTCCTTCTTATATCATGAACCATAAAATTCTAATCCTAGGTGATTTTAATTTGCATTATCAAAGCCCTGTTAACTATCAATTTTCTAACTAATTTCTGCGAGCACTGCATGATTTCCAGGTATTTTTTTGATATTCACCGATATAATACATATTAAATATACAAAACAATATACTCGACTTAGTTATTGCAAATTTGGAGTGCAATGGTATTAGAGAGCTTATTCCGTTGGTTCACAAAGACCCTTATCATCCAGCTCTATCGATTGAATCTCAGTTGCCAGCTCTGGACACACGTTTTAATTTACCAGTATCCAATTCTAACAAAAGATATAATTTTTACAAAGCCGACTATAATCACATATATAATCTAATTCGAAATATAGATTGGATCATATTTTATCAGGCGCGCACAGTTGACGATGTGGTTGCTTTCCTCAACAGCAACATTACCTTGTGTTTCAATGCCGCAGTCCGAAATCTAACCAGTGGAAATAATGCTAGGCACTATCCAGACTAGTTTTCTGTTAACTGTATAAGGGATATTCGCGATAAATCTCGGCTACGCAGGAGATGATAGACTACAGGCAGCATAACTTTCTTTCACTTATTCAGTGATTTATGCCACAAAATAAAAAATAAAATAATTCAAGCCTACCAAAACTACATTAATAAAATACAATCTTCTCTAACTGACGACCCGAAAAAATTCTGGCAGTACGTCTTCCGCAGGAAAAGCACATCCTGAATTCCCGGCGTCGTGGATGGTTTTGCGGATTTTTTCAAAAAGATGTTTATTGCTTGTACGGACTTTCCTACTTGTTGATAATGATTCATTCACAAACAAATCGCATACGCTACGTCTTAACGCTACTGACATTAAAGTTGCCATTAAAAAGTTAAAAAATAAACTCACCGCTGGTCCTGACAAAATTCCAGCTTTTCTTGTTAAGCACTGCTCTATCATTTGGACGAAGTCATTGCTTCATCTGTACAATCCGTCAATTAATTAAAACAAACACTCTCTCTATTACAGGGTAACCTGCACCTCTTGGCCGGTTGGTGTGCTTGTAATAAGCTTCCACTGAATATTGCCAAATGCAAAAAAAATACCTTTTCTCTACCTGATCCAATACCTCTACCTACCTAATGTAATTAACAATATATATTCTGTAAATGGTTGCGCTTTGGAAGATTGTGCAGCTGTAAAAGACCTGGGAGTGTAAATCGATAGAAATCTATAACATTGATCAAATCACGCAGTCAGCGCAACGCGTGGCCTCCTAATTAGATCAACAAAAGCTTTTGATAATATCAGCTGTTCTTTAATTCTGTATAATGCTTTAGTACGATATAGACTTACGTATGCTTTCCCTGTTTGGTCGCCAATATATGCTACCCAGATTACTCGTCTTGAGTGAGTTCAGCGGCGTTTTCTGAAGTATCTGTCTTTTAAGCTGGATGGTGCTTATCTCTGCAGAGGTTATAGCCACACTCTGTTATTGGAGAGATTCTCTTGTCAGTTCCTGGAGGATAGTAGAATGTATGCTGCTAAGTTTTTCGTGCTAAAGCTCTGCCGTGGCTTAATTGATTGTGATCAACTCCCCAGTGAAATACGGTTTTATACCCCTCGAATTAACAACCGAGTTCAAGATACTTTCTCCATACTTACCCCTAGTACCAACTTGGCCTCTAAAGCACCGCTCTATCGTGCATGCCGAGACCATAACAGATATCTCATTAGCGAGAACGCTTCTGTGCGATGAATATTTTTCAGTTCCCGCTTACTCTGTATAAATCAGCTATTTAGAGGGTACTGAAAGCTCGTGCGGTGTTTTGGAAGTAATTTTTATAATGATCCTAGGATTAATTTTTAATTTTTATAAAAATATTTTTGTACCATTATTGGGTTAGGTTCAAATTATTTTTGTATATCTATTTGTGTTTTGAATTATCTCTTAATTGGGCAGTAGCCTGTTAGACAATAAAGCATCATTCATTAAGTAATTAATTAATTCAAAAGAATGGTACTTGGGTTTCGATCAAAAAACAATAATTCATTTATAAAGAGTGTGATTTTTGGCACTTCTGTGTGCCTTTTGACTACCCTCGTATAAATTATGATCATACTTTAGTGCATATTGGTCTTTGAACATTTGTTTCTATTTCCATTGTTCAGAATGTCGTAGGGGAGACCAGGGATGAACGTAACAATTTTCAATTTTCTCGTAATATCTCACAAAGCTTTTGAATATCAATATTCTAATCAGTACATATGATAGATTGATTTTCAGCTTTATTTTAACACCAGCTTAAATGCAATTGATATTAAAGATTTTGAGAAAAACGAACATATAAAAAAAGTGGAATTTGTTATAACCCTAGTATGACAATTATCAATTAATTATCAAAATCATATCAAAAAATTAAACATTTCTAGGAAACATAACAATCATTGACACTCTAGGCTCTAGGCATACAAACTAAACAGAAGCAATCTTCGCTGTCTGAATTATCACTATCCTTAGTTATTTTAGCATATTTTTTCTTCTTTTGTGTTTTATTTCGTTTTTTATAGTTTTCTTAACAATTGAAGCTTTTAGCTTTTTTGTCTGTTTAGCAGTCTACAAAATAGGTTTCTAAACTTCTTTGATTCTAAGCTTTCTTTCGTTTTTTTCTTGAATTTCAAGCTTGTTTCGAGAATCAGTCATTATTGCTGGTTTTCTGCTTTTCCTTCCATTTCCACTATTCTTCATGGGTTCTGCCTTTCGTAGGGGCTTAACTTTATAGGGGCTAAACGATGTCATCGTGACGTCCTGAACAGTAGATGAAGAGGTAGACCGTATATCTAAATTATCAGATGATAACGATAAAATAGCCACATCTACTTCCAAAATAATTATTGGTAGTAAGGCCATTATTGGTTGTAAAGTTAATTCAGGAGGGGTTCTTGGCAGTAATGGTAAAGCTAGCGAAGTCAGTGAAGCTACCAATGGTGATGTTACAAATGGTGTTGGTGAGCGTAACTTACACTCAGTCGAAATTGCTTGGATGCTTGAATCGGATTTGGTAGTGGAACTACATCTTCTAACTATCGATCAGTGACGAAGCTGGACAAGAAGTGGACGTTTGTAAATACTCGTGTATTCACGGGCCATATTCCTGTAAAAGCAAAATCCGCCGGTACATTTCGCGGTGTTATGGCGATCGAAAAAGAGTCTCGGACTATATTGGGTATATTGCTTATCGTCATAACTTTCCCACGGTTCGATCTCATCCAGTTGTCACAGCATGCATTGACGGCCTTTTTTAGAGGTCTAAATACACTGCGATCAAGTGACGGCATCTTGTGTGTGCACTGTGGTAGGAAAGCCAAAAGGAAAATGCCAGAATCTCTACATAAGTCAATATTCTTCAGTGCTATATTGGAACTGTGGTTGTATAAAAGAAGAATGTATTTATTTTCTTTAAACGGTCTTACGTAAGTCTTAAAATGATTCAAAACTATGTTGAAATAATCTTCCTGCACCCAACCACTTCCATTCGCACTTCCAACTGATCCTTATACATTACGGATAAAGGGATCCTTAAACCCTTTTTCGTAGGAATATGAACATTGGGGGGATACTATTTCCAATGGCATTAACTACAGTAGCTACTGTCACCAGCACTCCACGTTCTGCAGATGTTACTTAGCTTACTTGCTTGGTGTGTCTTCCTGTTACAACTCTGTTTGGTTTTTGTACACTGGTTATTTCAGTGTCATCCATATTTCCTATAGCTGATGGAGTTAATTGTCTCGTGCTAGAATCTCAGTATAATGTTGGAAAAACAATTCAAGATTGCTTTACTGAAGCTCGTCGCTCAGGCAGTACTTCTTATCAGGGTTCTTACTTATAGTCTCGGATCACGACGCATAAACTATCTCAGCCAGTCGTCACCAGCACATACATTGGATCTCCACGAGCTGGGAATTTCTTTATTATATTTAATTGCTAATTGAAATGTTAACTTTCGTACTTCTTTAGTTGTTAATCTGTAATTAATTTGAGAACAAAGGTAAAAAGTCAGTAAAAACCCTTCTTTTCGTTACATAGCCTCCATTCGGAAGTCTTGTTATACTTTCCTCAAGCATTTTTTCTCTTTTGCACATATATGTATGTTACATGGTATGGTACAGCTGATATGAATTTGCAACTCCTCGAAATGGTACTTTTCTGAGAAGTACTTCTTCTGCAGCCAAATCCATTATTTCTGCAGTAACTAAACCTCTACTGCTGGTTCGTTTATATATATTAGGCATTTTGGAAGAAGAAAATAAATCTGTATTACTTTGAAATATAATAAATCACAATGAAATATGCTTTGAGATACCACGACTTTGAGATATCATAATGGGATGAAAGTAACAAGCTGTTACTTTCATCACTATCTTTAAATTCTCCCGAGTATGACAAACACATGCCTATAACCTAAAAAGCCGTTAGAAAGATACCGTTTTGAACACCAAAATAGAAGACAAATTTGAAGACCAATAGTTATGCTATTTTAGTGACACTTGACACTCAAGCTTAAATCTCTCATAACAAAAATAAACACCGTTGAAAAAAACGGTCAAAACTTACTATAGATGCATTTTTGCGCCACCGATTTGCTATGTCCACAGCCTGACGGCTCAGCACCATGCAACTGATGTAAGGATGATACAGCCATCAGCACAGCCAACCTAATTTGTTCAGAATCTAATTGTTATGTTCATCCCGTATTACTTTCAAACCTGGTCTCCCCTAGTCCGAATTTGGTACTCTTCGTTTTTATTATTCAGTGTATTAATGCTATTATTATTCAAACGACATACACAAGATATCAAGAACTCGCTTCACTTCTGTCAAATTTTTTATATGGATATGGATCGCTATCAAACGAACTGTGACTTTGCGCGTAAGTCCATAAATCTGTGGCTCAATAGACTTGCAAATCATCATGGAACGTTTAACATCAGTGCAACGCTTGCAAATTGTCAAAATGTATATCAAAATCAATGTTCTGAACGCCAAACTTATGAAGCACTTCGTGAATATTATGATGTACCGAATATTCGTCGAATCAGCGACAGATTTCGAAAGCATTTTACGCTGCTCGATATTAAAACAAAAACAAGACAAACAATTGTGAATTCCTAAGAAAAAATTGCCGCTGTTGCTGGCAATGTTGACGAAAATCGAAATTTATCAATTTGTCGCCGTCAGGAAGTTGGGGTGTTATTCCACTACGTTCCAACTGGACGGCTCCACATGTCATACAGCCAAAGCAACAATAGATTTATTGAGGAAACAATTCGGGGAGAAAATTATTTTCAGGAACGGATCTGTTAATTGACCACCATTGTCATGCGATTTAACGCCTTTAGATTACTTTCTTTGCCAGCAACTATTGACGTCTTGAAAGTCACATAACTCGGACAATTGCGGACATAAGACCCCAATTGCTACAAAAAGTGGTCGGAAACTTGATCGGCAGAATGCGTTTTGTCTGAAGCAGCCGCAGCGGACATTTATCCGAAGTTGTTTTCAAGCATTAATGCCATTGCATGTTATTCCACATAAAATAAATAGTTTCAAGGTATGAAATTTATATATATAACACAATTTTTAAAATATAATTTTTTACTTATGAATGTTTATAATTATTGCTGTATGTGTTATCAAACTACTACTGAATTTTTAAAGGAAACTGTCTATAGTCAGTTAAAGTCTTGAGTTAAAAATTATAATATTTACTACATTATCATATATTAAATATTATAAGTCATCACCTGTTTCTGAATATCGTTTGAAGTGTAGTGGAGAAAAAATAAGTTTTTCAAGAAGGCAACACTTATATTTTAGGAAAACGAATGAAGGCTATTTATAACCCGTAAATTTCATGCAAATTTTCTTAGAAAAGCTTGGTCCTACCAAAATGTTGTCATCTATCGTATCAAAAGAATTACTTTTATCTCAGACAGCAATAACGTGAGACTATGATAAATTGTGCAGCCTTAAACACAGGTTTTTGCAGAAAGGTCAAGAACTACATATTTTTTTTCGTACATGTATTATTGGGTAAAATAATTACTAAAAACATTTTTCTGAATTATTAGAAAGGCTATATAAAATGTTTAGAAGTTTCTATTTGTTTATCTAATATAAAGCTATATTTAATAGTATTTATAAACTTTTTTATTTTTATTACAGCATGGCCTTGGCGGTTCCTACTCTTTATAACCAAAAATTTTTCTTTTAGCCAATTAAATTGAAAAATTCTGGCTACAGCGACGGCAGTCGTTCGCCGGAGGTACCAAGGCATAGGTCTCGAACGAGTTGATGCGGCACGTAAGAAGGGCGCCACCCAGTTCCTTGAATTATTTGTTGTATTAATAGACCTGAAAACTGAGAAAGTTTTCTGAGAACTGAGAACTTTATATATTTAATGAACACTAGCACAATGTCAAAAAAACAACACACAGGACATAAAAGGTTAAATGTAAAATAGTAAAAAATTCAGAAGGGAGTTTAGTGGTGTAATCCACTAATACCTTATTATCGTTGACATCAAAAAAAAAAAGAAAAAAAATCTTAATAAGCTTTCCTGACTTAAACGAGCTCGTGCTTAATTCGTAGTAATTTTAAATTATGTTATACCAAATCTACTTAAACTATATTAATTAAATGAAATTAGATCAAAGGTAATCAACTGAAATCAATTAAGATATACTAAATTAAACTAAAATAAATCCAATCGAAATGTATATTTTGTATTTCCTGATGGTGGTCAGAGAAGTAGGCAGTCGATGTAAAGTAATAGTGGAATATTAACTCAATAAAAAATAAAATAAAGTTAATAAAGTTAATAAATAATAAAGTTATTATCTGGCCTTTTTTTCCTTTGTCACGCCGTTTGATTATCCAGTCACTGGGCTCTCCAAGTACCAATAAGTTTGCCTAATGGTACTTTTGTGTCCTTAATGCGGACGTTTCCAAAAGGTCTGGAATCTGTATTGATCGGGTACTGTATAATGTGGATTTTGGTAATGGCTGGGCTCCGAAATGACTATTTCTAGAACGACCTGGTCCCTAATTGACCGGGTTCCCTAATTACCGGCCTAAGTATGGCTTGGCCAGCTAATCTACATCCCTCTGACGGAAGGGTACGGCGTGGAGACGTCTGTACAGCTCGATATGTCAAGTTTGACTATACTGGCCTTGTTCTTCACGATACCGATGCGCTCTCAAATAAGATTCACGTAAAATGATCTTACGTGTAGCGGCCGGTAATTTGTAAAAGCTACATCTTATTTCCTGAGATTGTCCATGCGGGTCCTGTTTTATATGTTTTGGAGATGGCCCGGGAAATCGCTGATTACGATGAAGCAGATGATTCTGCACGCGAAGTAAACCATACAAAAAGTCCTGGTCGACTTTTTGGAGGTTAAAAGAAATGGGATTGGTGAGGTCGCTTCAGTTTGGGAACGCTGCGAAGATGGCGTCTTTTTGGCTGATCTCCGGGTTGGTCTGGTTGTACAGTCGGTGAAGTTCGCTGGATGGAGACCTCGGCAATTACTGCAGATGGCTGGTACATTACCGTCCCTTTTGCGTTAGCTACTGAAGTGATCACCCGTGCATTTAACGGAAATGGTAATTGCTTTATACTGGTTCGATACGTGTCCGAATGTCTGGCCATTAAAGCAATAATGTAGGTTCCGCGGGTTGTTTTGCACTTCCATTTTTACCGGGCTGGTGCAAAAGTTCTTGTTCAAATATCCTTTTTGGAGCAGTTCTAAACTGATTTCTTCGGTTGGAATTGACTCTGTCACGCCTCTACTGATGACACAGGGATTTCTTTCTTCCGGTTCGGTAAAGGTGTTGTATTGGTAAACTTTTTTGGGGAAAAACTGTAGAACAGTTTTCCGATCTGCTTCCGTCTTGGGATTTAATATAACTCATTCAGGTTTGTTTGTAACCGGCCGATGGCCTCGTTGTTTTCCTTTAAGTAATTTATTGCAGATTTGTACATTTACAGAATAAACATTTGTCTTTCAAGATAATTTTTATTGGTCTGGCTGTGGCGCCGGTGGATGTTACTGGTGCCTTTCTGGCTGCTGATGGTCGTGCTGTGACCGTCTATGAAGTCCTCGAATGTGGTTCGCAGTCATCTACTAAGTAGTCGTTTTTGTAGGTTGGAGGTTCAGTGTCTGATTCGTAATCCCACATCTTAAAAAGGCGAGTTTTTCTCGATCACGACTACTAGACGATTACTGTACTTTTAACCGCAGCGGACGATCGGGAGGGCGGGAGCGATCCGAAAATACGTCCTATCACAACAGTTGCTGACATTAAAATTTAACCTATTTTGTTTCCAATTTATATCTAAACCTAGGGTAGTGAATAGTGTCAAATTCACTGAAGCAAATAAAATTACTCTGTGAATAAAATAAGCAAACCTCTATGGAACTGACCCTTTGTTTTTATTTATTTATTTAAGAATGTATCGAAGGTACAAACGGGTATAAAAGTACTGAAAATCATCAATTCGTAAATCTTTGCTTTACAAAATATAGAACAAAAATTCAACGATTCTCAAGAACGATTTTCTCGATATTATCGTCGTTAATAGAGGTTGATGGCCGGCTGGCATGTAGCACATTTTTAACGATCTCACGTCTTTTACTAAATGCTCTAGGCCACTCAAATACTCTCGTTCTTGAAATAGCAGAATCCCCATCGGCTATTTGCAATATTTTTAATGCATTCGTTGCAGAAATTTCATTGGAAACACAAATTCTTTGTTCAATATTTTTTATCCATAGAAAAAATCGCCACATGTATGGCGAAGGGAATGGCAAAAAAAATGCAAAAAAAATTCAACATGGTATTTCAATATGACAGTACAACATCAAATATGGCTCTCATTCCCCTAGGCCGAGGGGCAACTACCTACGGCAGCGGAAAGACCTGCCTCAAGGCAGAAGGTGCTAAGAATCACCGGGTTAGATCAGGCTGCCATTGCACTTTTGACATTGCAAGGCTAAATATTCAGCTTATGAAAACGAAGCTCCGATTGCAGGAACTGTTAATCGAACTTAACAACATATATGGGATATTATAGGACTCTGTGAAACACGAAGAAAGGGCAAAGAGTTAATTAATCTGGAACCAACTGGACACGTACTCTATAACCGAGGTACGGAGAATAGACGATGTGGACAACGATGTGTGAACTGAAGAACAATGTAGTAAAATTTGAAACTACATCTGACCGAGTAGACCAATGCGTCATTCAGCTGAATAAAAAGTTTACGCTTCAAATCGTCCAAGCTTATGTACCAACTATAAGCCATAACAATAAGGAAACTGAAGAATTTTCTGATGATGTGGCTCAGTTTTTATACAAGCAGAAATGTAGGTACAAAATGGAGGGGGATACCGCCTGGGAGATGGAACGGTGTGTTAAATGTGGCTGACAGGCATTTGGCAGACTCAACATAGTGTTTAAGAGCAGATTCCCACTTTGTCTGAAAAGAAAAATCTTCGATCAGTGCGTCCTACCAATTATGACATACGGAAGTGAAAAGTGGACACTCACATCGCAATCAATTCAAAAACCTCGTGTTCACTCAAAAACACAGAGGGGAATGGAAATATATATGCTTGGCATTATAAGACGAGACAGAGAGCTCTGCGCATGGATCAGGAAATATACGAAAGAGTGTGACATCACTGGAAGTATAAAGCAATTGAAATGGACATGGGCAGGCCATATAGCGAGGCGATGGGAGGACAGATGGACCAGGGCAATCTTGGAGTGGATGCCGCTTGATCGCAAGCATCAGCGAAGAAGACCGAAAGCGCGATAGACTGATGATCTCGTTAAGTATATATGACCCGAATAGCAGAGGAAGGCCCAAGCCCATGAAAGTTGGAAACATGCTGAAGAGGCCTTCATCCTGCAGTTGATCGACACGGGCTGAGATATATATATATATATATATATATATATATATATATATATATATATATATGATTTATATATATTTATATATATATATAAATCATTCCGAGTGTCGATCCGTTCAATCTATGAAGAGTCACTATGTTTCGCCAAAATCTCATTTGGCATTTTCAAGTATTGTCTGCTTTGACGCAAGAGTCTAAATGGCCGGTGTTCAGACCGGTTATCACTGTATTATCCAGTAGAAAGTTTTGTGCGGTAGAATACTACCCTTTGGACATGTGATGAAAACAGTTACAAAAATAGTCAACTTTATTGGAGCAGCCCCTTTGCAACACCGTCTTTTCAAACCTCTATTAAAAATTTTTGAAGAATCTAATCTTATGGTTCATAGTGAAGTACGTTGTCTAAGTAAGGGCAAAACTCTTTCAAGATGTGTCACTTTAATTGAAGGAAAAAAAAATTATCTCAATTTCAAAAATCAAAATTGTGTTGAATTAACGGACTCTTGCTGGCTGGTGGATTTGAGTTTCATCACAGATATAATGGAAAAATTAAATCATTTAAACTTGGAGCTGCAAGGGAAACATTTACATTTGGCTACAGTGAGTTTCATCACAGATATAATGGAAAAATTAAATCATTTAAACTGCAAGGGAAAGACATATATACATATAGCTACAATGATAGAATCTGTAAACTCATTTAAAGCCAAGCTGGTTTTGTGGATATCACATCTGTATATGATGTCACTTGTTCATTTCCTAAATATGAAAAAACAAATTAGGCAAAGCTAAAATTGACTTATCATCATTGTTGTAAACGTCCAATTACTTCAAAACCAGTTTAGAAAGAGATTTCAACAGCTTAATATCACCGAGCCAATATTTACCTTTTTTTGTCAATCCTTTTATTTGCCAAGTAAATGTAACCGAAATACCGGTACACATTGTAGAGCTTGTTCAACTGCGAACAGAAGAATTGGTGCTAGATATTTTAGATCCACAGAATGACATTGTCCTAAAACCCAGTGTATCAGATGAGAACTTCCGGAACAAGGCAGAAATAAATTTCTATTCTTGAAAAGAGCACCATACAAAATAAAATCGTTTTTCGGTTCCACATACTTGTGCAAATTATTGCTTTCAACAATGAATATCATGAAATCAAAATACAGATCTCGACTTACAGATGAAGATCTTGATGATTGCATCATACTCTCTTAATTACAAAGCAATTATCAATGAAATGCAATGCCAAAGGTAACATTGACTTAAGTTTCTATTTTTAATAAATAATTTTTATACTATTATTTAGTAATTATTGCTGATATTTATGAATTTTACGTATTGCAATATTTTTTAACTAAAATAGTTAACGCATGACTAGTTCACGTCTATTTCTTTGTTACCATGTTGTTTAATATACGATGTTTTTGCCTGTTAGAAAAGTTTTTTGTTGAGGAAAACTCCATTTTGATTTTTGGTTAACCGCTAATTTTAACCCAAAAGACCCACGTCACCTGGCATTGTATAAACATGTGTGAAGTAAGCTATTAAATATTTTTCTACATTACGTGTATTATTTACAATGTGCAACTATAAATTTACCTTGAAAAAATAAATCGTCGCGCCGCCCGACCTGCATTCTAGGACCACAAAGGTTTGGGAACTACTGATATAGGGTGATTTTTTAGTGCCCCCGAACTTCAAATTCAAATAAACAACAAGCAAATTAGATGCATTGAAACTATTTATTTTATGTGAAATAACATTGAATGGCATTAACTTTTTAAAACAATTTCGGGGAAATGCCCAACGCGGCTACTTCTGACAAAGCGCATTATGTCTATTCAATTTCCGACCACTTTTTCAGGCAATTGGCGTCTTGTGACCGAAATTGTCTGATTTATGTTGGCTTTCAAGGAGTCGATATACCAAAGATTTAACATAACCCCAAAGAACCTAATCTAAAGGCGTTAAATCACATGACCTTGGTGGCCAATTAACAACTCTGTTCCTCGAAATAATGTTCTAATGTTGACTGTATGTAAAGCTGTTCTGTTGGAACCACATCTCCTCCAAATCAATATCATTCAAAATCAGAATCAAATAATCCATGTAGTCGAATAACAAAGCCCAACTTCCTGCATGTGGCGACGAATTGATACATTTGCATCTTCATCACCACCTTCAGCAACAGAGGTGATATTTTCTTCGAAACCCACAGATTTTAGTGTTGTTTTTGTTTTGATATTGAGCAGCGTAAAATGCATTTGGAATTTGTTGATACTTCGGCGAACACATCGCTCATTTGGGCGATTATATGCAGTAGAAATTTGAAAGTGCTCTATAACTTTGACTCACAGAACACTGATTTTAATAATAAATTTCAATAATTTGCAAGCGTAGCTCTGATGTTAAACGTTCTGTGATTATTTGCCAGGCTATACTAAATAAATTGGACACTAGATGCACACAAACTCACAGTTTATTTGACAGCGATCTCTATCGGAAGTTCGGGCACACTAAAAGAATCACTCTTTATCTTAGTTGAGCTATATGTTCTTTAAATCTTATTACTATTTTCCTGCTTATTTGACAAATATATTTAGGATTATGATGTATTTTATTTCACAAATTCACAGCCTTTCATTTTTAGAATATTGTCTTTAGGATTACCCAATAATTGCTGCAATTTATTATAATATTTATATACTAATTTTATAGTAGTTTTAAGAAATATTATATCAAGTCTACGTCTACATTGGGGTTCGTACATGATTTAAAGTAAATTTTGTTCTGTATTCTTGTCTAAGAACGCAAAGGATTACTGATTCATTTTCTAAAATTTTTGTTTTTTAATAATATCTATTTCATTTTCAGATAAACAAATAATGTTCGTTATATTTGTAATATAAGCATTTCTTGCTCAAATCGCTTTTTTATAAGAAAAAAAATTAATAAACATTTTATATTCGTTGCAACTATAGAAAGGATTTGGAATCTGTCTTTCAGTCTCTTCACTGAAAATATTAAATTCCAACCACATATCTTCATTTCCAACGATTATATCATGCGTAAACTGAACTCTTTTAATTGAACTATACCATTTAATATTAATTAAAAAAAAATTCTATTCTGGTGTTAATAACAGCAAATATGTCATCCGTATATCTGAATTAGATTCTAGCAGGAACACTTTTTCGATGATAAATCAATAGGTGGGATTTGTGGTTTCAGCAATATAAGTTTCCATGATTGTAGTTCGAGTGGCATTCTTTAATCGAGTAATTTCCTCTTTTGGTGATGTTGGTCCGTAGCCTCCTTGGTCACTGGCCCTTTCCATTTATGATTTTTTCTTTGCATTTACTTAAAATCACGTGTGAAAGTAAACCCCACCAATTACAAAAGAAGGCAAAGTGTTAGGGTTAGAGGCGCATCAGCAACTGAGAAGGCTATTTAGCGACTGGACCTACAGCTTAACGTGGGTTCCGAACCACGGTCATCAGCTTCCGACAAACCCAGGCCAGCACCCCCGTCGGTCTATAAACCCTGGCGCGTGACTAACTGGCGAGTGATCAACGTAGAACACTTCTCAGAAGGCATTCGGCCTTACCCAGCCTTTAACTGGCGTGACTGAGGGGTAATTCGTTGTCGGATTTTACACTCTTGCCTAGAAACGATCACAAACATTTAGGAAGTAAACAGACAGAAGAAAGAAAGAAAAACAACCATCCGAGCGCTGAAATCGAACCAACTACCGCTCCGATGCGGTTTCGGCACGTCGGCAGGCCGCTGCTCTTACCGTTCGCACCAACGCGATCGGAACCAATTACAGAAACCGATTAAGAATTGTCGCAACCAATTACAGAAACGAAATTGTGGCTAAACGGTTTATTCAAATTTAGTGGTTTTTTAAAAGTCTTGAATATAATCACAGATGGAGTTTGAATGATCTAGGTCTAGTCTTATTTCAGAAGTGTAATGGCCTTTTAGAAAACAATTAATGAGTCATTTTTTAAAAAACACCAATTAATTTAGATCACCTTGTATATTTTCTAATCAATCAGACTTTAGCTTAGCTTTAGCTTAATAGTAACTACTATTACGTTTTATTAAATTCTAAAATATAAAAAAGCGGTTGTTAGGTCATTGACATTAAATTATAGATCTAAAGTAATAATCATAGTATATATAAATATTCAGGAATTCCAGTGCTTTTTTGTGTTTATTTTGGGATTTTTTAAATACCAATCCATGTGATACAGACCTTAAAAAATACCTTTTTTATCGTAAACATGGAGAATCATTTAATGTTTTTAAATATTTAGGGCCCTTTCGTGTTTATTTTATAGCGTAACGGCACAAATCAGGATAAAATAGTTTTAAGCCAAGCTTCCTCAGAGGTCATTCCATGTTAAAATTGCGTTATAAAAGGTTTATTGAAACTGATCGTTAACTAGTTAGTCCTATTTACATATCGATTTTGAAAAAACTATTTAAACTAATGATAGCCGGAGTCATTCTGTCAAAAAAAAACCTAACATGTTGATTATTTATCCAAATTTATTGTATTACGTTCAAAGTAGGCCCCTTCCGAAATATTAAATTTATGCCAATGAATAATCCAATTGTCAAAACATTTTTTAAACGCATTTTCCGGAACGAACTTTAGTTGTCGCCGCCAATTCTCTTATATGTCTTCTATCGACTGAAACAGGTGCCTCGAAGTGGTAATTTGAGTTCTGGAAAGAGAAAGAAGTCGACCGGAGCCATATCAGGTGAATACGGTGGTTGTTCCATGGTTTTTGTTGAGTTTTTCGCCAGAAATTCATTCACAATGATAGCCTTGTGAGATGGTGCGTTGTCGTGATGTAAAATCCAAGAGTTTTCTTTCCACAAATCTGGCCTTCTTCGACGAATTTACTCTCTCAAACGCCGCATAACGCTCAGATAATATTATTTATTTACCGTCCGACCTTCTGGCAAGAATTCCGAGTGCACAACACCGCGATAATCAAAGAAAATAGTCAACATCACTTTAACTTTTGATCGACTTTGACGTGGTTTTTTTAGTTTCGACTCAGTTGAAAGGTGCCATTCCGAAGCTTCTTGAGTGGTTTGCATGTCAAACTCGTATACCCATGTCTCATCACCATAACAGTTACAATGCGTTTTATAAATGTGGGCTCGGAATCGACTCGTTCTAGCATGTCTTCAGCGACCTTTACGCGATTGAGTTTCTGAAGAAAATTCAGGTCTTTCGGCATTAGTCGAGCGGCAACGCGTTTCATCCCCAAACAATAGCTTAAAATGGAACGAATTGATTCATGAGACACAGAAAGATCAGCGGCTATCTCTCTCAAACTTAAATGACAATTTTCACTCACCATTTTCTTTTACTTTAGCGATGTTAACTGCAGTTGAAGACGTTGATGGCCGACCAGAGCGAGGAAAATCTTCCACCACATTTTGACCTCTTTTGAATGCACTGTACCATTTATATGCACGTATTTTTGATAAAGTCGATTCACTGTATGCCTTCTGCAATCTGCAACATTTTCAGCGACTCGGCACACGAAATTCCATTTGCAATGCAAAATTTAAGAGAAATTCTGTATTCGATGTTTTTATTCATTGTAAAATCGCAAAACATGCTTGAGATGAACTGACAAAATCGGGTATTGTAAACAAACTAAATGACAGATGACGTTCAAACTCCTCGTCAGTATAGAGGCCATATGTGCCAACTTAGCGATAAAAATAATTTTGACATTCCCTTTAAGCGGGCTTTTCTAATGATCAATTCCGGTATTTTTTTGACAGAATGTACCATGAAATATTTTATCGTCACCTTTTATATGAATTAGGTACAAAGAGCAAATTAAAATTATATTCTTAGGTACATTTCAGATTTATATTGTATAATAATTTTCAATCTGAAACCTGCTATCTGCTAAAGCCCGAAATAGATTTTAAAAAATGATTAAAAAGTATTTCAGTTTGTTTTGTCACTATCAGATTAAAAAAAATCAATATCAAAAATATATTTTTTTAAATTAAAGAACTATTAACAAAAGGTTTCAAACGGTAAAAAGTCCTCCCGCAGCAAGACAACGAAAAACCACTCACTTCACCACACACTGGACACCTCAAAACTTAACAAACCAGGCTTTCAATTTCTTCCACTTCCACTTCCATCATACTTTGCTCCGTGGTATTACTACATATTCCAGCCCATAGGTCACTCTTTGCAGGAAAAAAAGGACCGAAGAAGAGGTGAAACTGGAAGTAAGAGGAAGGGGTGAAAGAGGCTGAAGCTGGCTATATCGATTTTTTTGCCCTGCCTCGTGTTACCGAAGAAGAATTGATTTGCTAGGTGAAATATGGATTGAGGTCATAAAAAATAAGGGTCTTTATTTCGAGAAATAACTTACAGGTAAAAAAAATTAAACAGTGAATAACCAATTTTTCTTTTGGAACCGTCGCTGTGATACACTAAACTCGAAGAGATTTACCACTAAAAACCGAATCACTTTCTTTAAAGTTCTCCACGCACGTTTCACTAACCATGTTAGCATCATCAGGATATTTACTACTGCTACCTACGTAATGAAGCGTGTAAAAAAAAATACAAGAAAAAATAACAAACTAAAAAAAAGAAAAAAATAGGATGAAAAAGAGAATGAAACAAAGAAAAAATGAACCGTGAAGTTTTCTGAACTTTACATTAATAATTGAAAAATTTGACTAAATGGTCCTAAAGTCCTTTTATCCGGTTCATTATTTTCTTGCATTTTTCTTTCTGAATTCTTTTATATGCTTCCAAAGCCCTAATATTGTTTATACTTTTAACCAGTCTTAAATTACTAATATCTATATTGTTGTTATGTTCGACTGCATGCTGGGCAACACAAGATTTTTCATTTCTCCCATATCTAATGTGGGCAATGTGTTGTTTATAACTGGTTAATATGGATCTTTTTGTTTGCCCAATATACTTTCGATCACAATCTTGACAGTTAATTTCATAAATCTCCAACTTTTCATGTTTATCTACTTCATCCTTTGAATTACCCAGGATTTCTCTTAATTTATTATATGGTTTATACACAACCTTAATGTCCACTTTTTTTTAATTTTGTCTAGTCCTGGGGTTAATAGGGCATCAAACGGTATTACCATAAATTTATTTTTGGTAATTTGGTTATGGTATTACCATAAATTTAATCCTTTTGAAAAGTCAAAGATTCTTTCAATAATTTAATAACTTATGTTTTCTAATTAATTTATCTGCAATGTTCTTATTATAACCGTTCACTTCGGATACCTCCCTAATTAATTTTAATTCTTTGTTATAATTATTTTTGTTTAAAGGAAAATTGATGAATATATTTACCATAAAATTTAAACTAGCTATCTTATTTTGAAAGCTATGATTCGAATCGTTAGGAATATATCTCGAAGTGTTGGTGTTTTTTTCTAAACATATCAAAATCTAACTTTGTTCTATTGTTTATACTGTTTTGGGATTAGCTATTTAAGTTCTTAGTAAAATCATCTAAATTTTCCGCGTATCTTAACCATACCTTCGGAAGGTAATTAAATTAATTTTTCGCCTCGGTTTCAAATTTACTCATAAGTAAGTTGGCTAAGAACGGTGACAGAGGATTGCCCATTGCCCTTCCTTCTTGTTGCTCCAACTTAAGAAAACCTGTTCCTGTAGTTTGACCTAGAAATCAAACATTTGTATAGTAAAAGTAGTATGCTTGAAATTCAGGCGTACAATTTATACAAGAAATTAACTTATGCAGAACATGAATATTGGTGCACTTTCAAAATGAATATGTTCACAACAGTAAATAGTAAATTTATTAAAAAATGTCATCTTTAAATAAAAAAATAAAAAAACTAAAAATTGAGCAGCCAAAAGAGCATATTCCAAAAAAGAGCATCAATATAGTAGAAAATCTTTAAACACAGACGTTCGACAATCCAGCTAGATCTCTTAAGTAAGACCTCAATTTTGCTTTGCCGGCATCCCGTAGTGTTTTGGAGGATATGGTAGCAGGTACTGAAACTGGTATTAAACGCTTACCGAAGTCTTCCAAAGCTTTAGTCAGAAAGTCATGTAGAGGCAAAACTGCAAAAAATATTTGAACTAAAAGTCAAAAGATACCACGCAAAAATACAACACTTCTAAGATTGTCAAACCTATGCGAGAGAAGGAATGCTTTTATTTAAAAGCTGATAAGGGATATAAGGTTGTAGTAATGAACAAATCTGATTACTTTGAACGCTCAATTCTTCTATAGGTGTGAAACACTGAACTCAAAGAGATTTACCACTAAACACCGAATCAGTTTTTTTACAGTTCTCGACGCACGTTTCGCTAACCAACCATCTCAGATTAGACCAGATTAGATTAAAAAAGAATAAAACAATTTTTTATTTTGTTATCTATCACTTTTATTTTTAAACAAAATTTTGTGTGACTATAGTTTCGTAAACCGACTTTACATTCTCAAACACTACTTTAAAACTAAAGTTTTACAACTGTTTATTCTATGTACCTAATTTTATACTTTTATTGAGGTTAATTTTTTACAATATTTTAAATAGTGGGGAATTTCGGAGATCCGTCTGATCGTTTAATAGCTGGCTAGATGGATCTTTATTATATTTTGTAAATTTAAATAGCTTCTAAAATCTTTAATTTTTTGCTTTTGGGCGCTGTATGTAAAATTTTCAAATTTGTAATCTCGGGAAATATATGTCCGGTATCTATAAAATGGTTCGCAAAATTAGAGTGTTGTTTCTTTAATATGTATGCAGATTTATGTTCTTTGTATCTGGTTTGAAAATTTCTGCCGGTTTGTCCAACATAGCAGCTACTGCAGTCATTGCAACTTTTTGCTGATGTTTTATCTTTGGTATTAAAAATTAATTTACTGGTTGACTGGGTGGTTTTAAACGCTATTTGCAAATTATGTTTCCTCAAATAGAGAGCTATTTGTTCTGAAATTGGACCGAAATATGAAATTTAAAGTTACTTTTTATCTTTTTACGGTACTTTTTATCATTTGTTCGTTTTACTTTTGGATATACTTGATGAATTAGTAATTGTTTCCGTTTTTTATTTATTAAGTAACTCATTTTCTTTTCTTTGAAACCGTTATTATGTGCTATTAGTTTTATTTTTTGCAGTTCTACTTTTCTATTATTTTCAGATAGTGGAATTGTGAAAGCTTGGTGGATCATAGACTTATATGCACCATATTGATGTGTAATGTGGTGGATTGATTGTTTTGTTATTGTTATATCTAAGTATGTGGGTTCTCTATAGATATTAAATTCTAGTTTATTATTTTGTTTGGATATTGAAAGGAAAAGGTTGGAAAGGTATGATATGGTTTGATTTTGTTCTTTTTCTACCGTAAATTTTATTTTTGGATGGATACTATTTAAATGCTTTAATCTACCTTCTATTTGTCTGTCATTTCTAGTATAATAAACCAAATGTCGTCTACATTTCTAAACCAAAACAATATATTTTTTGCTTTATCCGGTTTTTAAAAAATTATGTTTCAAGTTTATCATAAACAGTTCTGATAATAAAAGGCTTGGTTAATAACAGCTCTACACCTATTGTTCATAGATAAAATAATGTGATATTCTATCTTCTGGAGGTAAGCGTGCCAATTTTCTTGTTAGAAGCTCCTTGAATCTAAAAACATTTGGAATGTTGACTTCGATAATTCTTCTTTGAAGCATGCCCCAGGCACGCTTGGAGATTGCACTGGTCATGTCATTGCGTCAATTCCCTCGTTGATTAACCAGGTTGTCACAAAGCGGTATGTGGTCGGGCATTGTCGCACATGAGATCTAAGTTTTCACCAACAGCACCAGCAAAAGGGCGCACAATGGATTGGAGAATATTATTCAAACATTGCGGAACTGTTAAAATTTTATTTGAAAAAATGAGCGCGGTTCTATCGCCAATAATGATTCCACCCGATACCATAACAATACCGCTTCTGTAAGTATGCACCTCCTGGACATGCATCAAACGTTTCAAATCCATCGTTCATCACCATATTCTCATTTGACGAGAATCGGGATGAAATCTAAATCTGGACTCATTAGTGAACAAAATTGTGGACCAAACAGTTTCATCCCGATTTTGAAATTCTGGACGCCACTTTAATCTTGGGTCGCGATTGCTTCTTGAGAGAAATGGGCATCTAAGCAATCGTCGAGAATGGAGGTTAGTTTCATGTAGACGATTTCTTACGGTGTATCTCGGCTAACAATTAAGTTATGCGTCCGATGTAACTCCGTAACCAACTCGGCTGCTGTTACTGTAGGTTGTCTATTTGCAGTTAAAACTAGAGAACTGTCTTGAGTTGCAGTTGTACAGCGTCCTTGTCCTGGATGTTGCTCAACCGGCCTTCGAGTTTTCCTAAAACGCCTCCATTGCCGACTAATGGCATTGTGGAATATCTATACGTTTAGCTACTTAGGTTTGTCACATGCCAACTTCTAGAAGGCCTACTGCCCGATTCATATCTTGTAAAGTTAAATGTTGCCGTTCCGTTATAAATCACAATATTTGCAACGTTGGACACAATATATTTATTTGTAGGTTTTGCAGAGAATTTGTAGATAACAGATTTCGTTGTCAACCATCCGAAGAAGCTACAGTGTAGCGAAACGCGTTATGTTTTAGAGAAAAATATAAGTGGAAATTAGACAACTTTGTTTTATTTACACAACACAATATATGCCATGTGGTTTATAAGAAACAAAACGGCTGAATAAATTACGGAAAAAAATAACGGAATAAACGAATTTTATTTTTTTGCATCTATCGTTTTTATTAAGTTTTTATTGCTACTTCAAGTTGTAGCAAGAAAAAACTATTCCACTTTTAGCATAGGAACTTACACATAACTTAAAACCTAACTTAACCCTATACATAATCATATCGAAATTTTTATTAGTATTGCTTAGAAATATCATTGGAGTTTTCTTGTGTATGTATTTGCCAGTGGCAGCTCCTGAGTGAGTATGTTGGGGCGCCGCTTTTCCAGCATTTATCACAGTAAACAATTTATCAAAGCAAAACATCATATTTGATTTCCGTTCAGTTTCTTTCCTTTAACTCATTTTCGTGGTTCACCTCCTGATAGGGTTTCAATAGCAGGAAAAGTAAAACAGAGGAGTGAGGAGAGTAAGTGTATTTTATATGTTGATTAAACATTTGCATGGAAAAAAAACATTGTGCAAACCAAAGAAAATTTTAAACATTATTACGGGACAGTACTTCTTATTATTTCATATTTCATAAGTGGTTTACTGAGTTTCGATATGGTTGAACTAACACTAGAAAATAGTCAACAAGATCTTTATAGTGAAGGCAGAATGCAAGGTAAACGTTAAAGAGCATGTTAGAGAGAGACGAACATGAAATGCGGGAAGAGTATCATATATGAATCTATCTATCAGCGGGATTGGTGCTACGTTTGTTCCCTGTGGGCCAAAAACAAAATCGAGTGCCTTTCACAGCGCTTTCTAGATATGTAAGGTCTAAACGCAATTCGAATAATTTTTTGTGGAAATTTGTGTGAAATTTGTGTTGATAAATCTCAGGTTTATTACAACACACCAGGAATAAAGAAACAGTAAAAATAATAGATTTCACTCGAGAAATGTGTCCCATAGAAAGTGAATACGCTTTTCTGTCGGAAAGATCATGACCACTGTTTTCTGGGATTCGCTACACATTACCATCATTGACTATTTAGAAAAAGGAAAAACGACCGCAGGAGAGTATTGTGCTATATTATTGGTCAAATTTCACGAAGAGTACCACATCCGCTCATTGAGATGCCGTTGTATTAGCAAAATTGGACAATTTGATCTACAAAATGATGGCGTATCCACCTTATTCTCGGGATTTTGACCTTCTTCAACGTTTTTCTCTTTCTAAAGATGAAGAAATGGCTGGCTGAAAATAAATTTACATCAAATGAAGAGATCATCGCTGAAACAGAACACCATTTTGCAGAGTTCAACAAACCGCAGGTATACAAAAGTCGGAAAATCGTTAGACGAAGTGTATTGAGCTAACAGCAGACTACCAAGAAAAATAAATAGATATTTGATCAAAAAAACAATATTTTAAATAAAAGTTATCTGACATTTTACTTAATATTTCTCAAAAATTGTGTATTTAGTAACAATTTTGAGTTGATTTTGAACACTAAGTACACCAAACAAATGATAAACCATATCTGCAATTTTATCATTTGAACAGCGTTTGTATTGGGATATGAATAAATGTCATTAACCTCGTACTGAGCTTGCGTTAGCATATTCCTTTTTCCTCAAATTCTATTGTATTTGAAATTTTATAAATTTTTATAAAAAGAAATGTATGTTTCTTGACAACGTTTCGCATTTGCTAACATACGAGAGAGCGGCTATTGTCCGCTTTCTTTGAAAATTTTGTACCAGTTGTAAATTCACTCGTCGACATATCCGCAATATTTTTAGTGACAGAGTGAAAATGACATTTTCTATTTTTAAAATAGAGTTTTAACTAAACCCATTGCCAAATAAATTCCATATATTCAATTCATTCAACTAGAGTGACGGCTGAAGGAATGTGTAAATTTCCTTTCGTTGTAAATATTTCTCCCCACATGCCCACTATACAATTTTTAAGTATGTATTATAGGTATGCGGTCCATTTGTTGGAGGATCTTGAAGTCGGATTTTCCCAAATATTTCCGAAACCGGTTAAATACAATTATGAAATTTGGTGAGTGTGGTATACTTTGGGCGGCGAAAAGGACCGTGTGTTTCAAATGTTAAAATTTTATTCAGCGGCATGACATAATGAGGGGTCCAACGTACAACTGGATCCATTATTTTTCATATGTATTTTTAAATTACAGATTATGAAAACCCTGAATTTTTACCTGAAACAGGTATTCTTAATTCTCCTCGATAGAATGCACCATTGTCGAGTAAATCGCTAACTCGTAAAACTTTTCGTGGGTAACACAATAAAGCTCGATGCTTATAGCAGAGCAATAATAACTGTGCCATGATTGGGATTTTTTAAATCTTAATTTAGAAAGAAAATAAAAAAAAGGATATTATCATGCTTATGTATAATAATGTGGAATAGACCTATATTCATTTTATCTACGGATTTTGTAATGAAATGGAATGGAATAATAGAAGCTTATCTTCAAAACGAGTTATAATTAGAACTCACCAGAATTTTAGAAACTTTGGACTTAATAGGGATTTCAGAAATCAAGTAAGACGAAATGATAGATTTAGAAACCAAATTTTGACTGCCCAACAAATGAGCCGTCAAGCTACTCAAGTTTTTAAAAATTAAGTTTTCCGACTTTTAAAAAAGAAAGAAAAAGGAAACCATTCCGTATGCAGTCAATCCAAAATCTACTAGATGATGCTGAATGGGGAATATGAATATTTGTAACTGGTTTTCACATTCAGTGGAGGAAGATCCTAATTTTAAAAATGCATTTTTAATGCGAAATTGCATTTACTGTACCCGCAACGGATCGGTAAACTTTAAAAATTCAAGAACCTGGGTTTATGAGAATTCTCGCATAATACGCCCTATGGCTTTTCAAGAACAGTTCAGTGTTAATGTGTGGTGCGGTGTCATGGTTACAGTGCGCGGGCTCGTAAATGAAGCACTATTTAATGATTTTTTAAATAACAATTTTGTCGAATGTCCCGAAGATGTTCCGCTTAATTTATGGAATGAATTCTGGTTTCAAATTGATAGTGCTCCACCGTATTATGCTGCTCAAAATCATGTGTGGCTAAATAATAAATTTCCCGAACCATAGAATGGTATATTCGGGCCAAGACCATGATCCCGTTTACCCGACCTGACCCTTCTCGATTTTTTCATCTGGGATATTTAAATTATAAAGTTTATGTAACTTCTGTAAATATCAGTAGCTATATAAGAACGCTCTATTCGACCTCGACGAAGATTTCTATAACAAAGTATCATTATTTTTAGCTGTAGAATACGCTCGTAAAGTTTGGTCTACATATATATATATATATATATATATATATATATATATATATATATATATATATATATATATATATATATATATATATATATATATATATATAGGGCCTGGCAAAAGCCCAGGCTATACTGGTTCCGGCAAAAATAAGAAAAAAAATCATATTCACCGTGTTATGTGATAATAGGCATATTTTTGAAAATATTTAGTTCACCCTAGACTATATCTTTAGGTACTGTGATCACAAATTTTCTAATTTTTGAATGTTTTTTAAAAAAATTTTATAACGTGCCCCTATCAATCAAACAATGAACGTTGTTAATTTAATAAAAAGAAATTTCAATTGAGTCGTGGTTTAAAAACTTGTCAGCTAATGACACTTTATCTTTAAAAAAAATATATCACACTACCGTGGGCAAGTCATTTCAAAAGATTTCATTTGTCAAAATTTCAAAATGGTTCGTATAATTACGGGCCATGAAAATTGACAAAAAAAAAACAGCAAAAGTAGCAGAATTTATTTGAATTTTTGAGTCTAAAAAATTAACTCTGAGGTAATTTTTAGGATTTAGAGGATTTAGAGGATTTAATGCCCTACAAGAATATGCCTGGGAATTTTTTTTATCACAAACAGTTTTTTTAAAAAGATTTGTAATGAAGAAATTTTTATTGTGCATGTTATTTAATTTATATATATATATATATATATATATATATATAATTATATATATATATATATATATATATATATATATATAATTATATATATATATATATATATATATATATATATATATATATATATATATATATATATATATAATTATATATATATATATATATATATATATATATATATATATATATATATATATATATATATATATATATATAATTATATATAATTAATATATAATTATATATATATATATATATATATATATATATATATATATATATATATATATATAATTTCTTCATTACAAATCTTTTTAAAAAAACTTTTGAACTGTTTGTGATAAAAAAATTCCCAGGCATATTCTTGTAGGGCATTAAATCCTCTAAAAAATTACCTCAGAGTTAATTTTTTAGACTCAAAAATTCAAATAAATTCTGCTTCTTTTGCTGTTTTTTTTGTTAATTTCCATGGCCCGTAATTATACGAACCATTTTGAAATTTTGACAAATGAAATCTTTTGAAATGACTTGCCCACGGTAGTGTGATATATTTTTTTTAAAGACAAAGTGTCAAAATTAGCTGACAAGTTTTTAAACCACGACTCAATTGAAATTTCTTTTTATTAAATTAACAACGTTCATTGTTTGATTGATAGGGGCACGTTATAAAAAATTTAAAAAAAACATTCAAAAATTAGAAAATTTGTGATCACAGTACCTAAAGATATAGTCTAGGGTGAACTAAATATTTTCAAAAATATGCCTATTATCACATAACACGGTGAATATGATTTTTTTTTTCTTATTTTTGCCGGAACTGGTATAGCCTGGGCTTTTGCCAGGCCCTATATATATATATATATATATATATATATATATATATATATATATATATATATATATATATATATATATATATGTAGACCAAACTTTACGAGCGTATTCTACAGCTAAAAATAATGATATTTTGTTATAGAAATCTTCGTCGAGGTCGAATAGAGCGTTCTTATATAGCTACTGATATTTACAGAAGTTACATAAACTTTATAATTTAAATATCCCAGATGAAAAAATCGAGAAGGGTCAGGTCGGGTAAACGGGATCATGGTCTTGGCCCGAATATACCATTCTATGGTTCGGGAAATTTATTATTTAGCCACACATGATTTTGAGCAGCATAATACGGTGGAGCACTATCAATTTGAAACCAGAATTCATTCCTTAAATTAAGCGGAACATCTTCGGGACATTCGACAAAATTGTTATTTAAAAAATCATTAAATAGTGCTTCATTTACGAGCCCGCGCACTGTAACCATGACACCGCACCACACATTAACACTGAACTGTTCTTGAAAAGCCATAGGGCTTATTATGCGAGAATTCTCATAAACCCAGGTTCTTGAATTTTTAAAGTTTACCGATCCGTTGCGGGTACGGTAAATGCAATTTCGCATTAAAAATGCATTTTTAAAATTAGTATCTTCCTCCACTGAATGTGAAAACCAGTTACAAATATTCATATTCCCCATTCAGCATCATCTAGTAGATTTTGGATTGACTGCATACGGAATGGTTTCCTTTTTCTTTCTTTTTTAAAAGTCGAAAAACTTAATTTTTAAAAACTTGAGTAGCTTGACGGCTCATTTGTTGGGCAGTCAAAATTTGGTTTCTAAATCTATCATTTCGTCTTACTTGATTTCTGAAATCCCTATTAAGTCCAAAGTTTCTAAAATTCTGGTGAGTTCTAATTATAACTCGTTTTGAAGATAAGCTTCTATTATTCCATTCCATTTCATTACAAAATCCGTAGATAAAATGAATATAGGTCTATTCCACATTATTATACATAAACATGATAATATCCTTTTTTTATTTTGTTTCTAAATTAAGACTTAAAAAATCCCAATCATGGCACAGTTATTATTGCTCTGCTATAAGCATCGAGCTTTATTGTGTTACCCACGAAAAGTTTTACGAGTTAGCGATTTACTCGAAAATGGTGCATTCAATCGAGGAGAATTAAGAATACCTGTTTCAGGTAAAAATTCAGGGTTTTCATAATCTGTAATTTAAAAATACATACAAAAAATAATGGATCCAGTTGTACCTTGGACCCCTCATTATGTCATGCCGCTGAATAAAATTTTAACATTTGAAACACACGGTCCTTTTCGCCGCCCAAAGTATACCACACTCACCAAATTTCATAATTGTATTTAACCGGTTTCGGAAATATTTGCGAAAATCCGACTTCAAGATCCTCCAACAAATGGACCGCATACCTATAATACATACTTAAAAATTGTATAGTGAATATATACAAGAATATGCCTGGGAATTTTTTTTATCACAAACAGTTCAAAAGTTTTTTTAAAAAGATTTGTAATGAAGAAATTTTTATTGTGCATGTTACTTAAATGAACTAAAAATTATATATATATATATATATATATATATATATATATATATATATATATATATATATATATATATATATATATATGTATATATATATATATATATATATATATATATAATTATATATATATATATATATATATATATATATATATATATATATATATATATATATATATATATATATATATATATATATTATATATATATATATATATATATATATATATATATATATATATATATATATATATATATATATATATATATATATATATAATTATATATATATATATATATATATATATATATATATATATATATATATATATATATATATATATATATATATATATATATATAAATCAAGCTGCCATTGGACTTTTGACATTGCTACTCTGAATATACGACAATGAAAACGAATGCCTGACTGCAAGAACTATTGATCGAACTTGATAACATAAATTAGGATATTATTGGGCTATGTGAAACACGAAGAAAGGGCCAAGAGCTAATCCAACTGGATTCAGCTAGTCACGTATTTACTATTACGCCGGTGGTACGGAGAATGGACGTTGTGGTGTAATTAGGTTCCTCATCAATCGAAAGCTGAAGGACAGTATAGTAAAATTTGAAAGTATATCTGACCGACTAGCCCAATGCGTCATTCAGCTCAATAAACAGTTTAGGCTTCAAGTCGTCCAAGCTTATGCTCCAACTATAAGCTATAGGGATGAGGAAATAGAGTAATTTTATAATGAAGTGGCCCAGCTTTTATACAAGGAGAAATGTAGGTACAAAATCCTGGGTGGGTGATTTTAATGCCAGAATTGAAACAGCAAGAACTGGTGAAAATGCAACTGGCCCATATGGAACTTGTGAGCGGGACAATAGAGATGACATATTAGTTGATTTTGCTGAAGGACAAGAACTTTATATAATGAATTCGTTCTATAAGAAAAATATCAGCAAAAAATGAACATGGACAAGTCCACAAGTCACAATTGAAATTGATTACATCATGACCAACGATAAAACAATATTTACCCATTGTACTGACGTTAACAGTTAATGTTAATGTTGGAAGCGACTACCGAATGGTACGAGCAAAAGCTAAACTGTCGAGGAGAGCGCGAAAGAATGGTCAAGAAAAGCGCGAAGGTCAAAGAAAACTAAAGTAGATTCTGGGAAATTGCTGGAGACGGTTAGCGATTTTGAGACTGCTTTGTTGAACCCCTTTGCCGTGTTACAAGATCCGGATAATTGAAATATCAGTTCAAAATGAAGAAATCACCAACAATGTGATTCAAACGGCTACTTCAATTGTACCAGAAGAAAAAGGTCTCAAACAGATAAAAATTCGCTCAGGACAGAAGAATTTTAGTTTTAGGAACGGATTTGGAGATTGTGGACCATTTTATATATCTTAGGCAGAGGATTTCAATGGAGGGGGATACATACCGTCGGGGGGTGGAACGACGTGTTAAATGTGGCTGGCAGGTATTTGGGAGGCTGAACGTAGTGTTTAAAAGCAGACTCCCGGTTTGCCTCAAAGGAAGAGTCTTAGATCAATGAGTTCTACCCATTATGATATACGGAAGTGACACCTGGACACTCACATCGCTATCGATTCAAAAACTTCGGGTAGCACAAAGGGAAATGGAAAGATGTATGCTTGGCATTACAAGACGAGACAAAAAGCCCTGCGCATTGATCAGGGAACAAACGAAAGTGTGTGACATCATTGGAAGAGTAAAGCAATTGAAATGAAGATGGGCAGGCCATCTAGCGAGGCGATGAGACGACAGATGGACCAGGGCAATCCTGGAGTGGATACCGCTTGACCGCAAATGTCCGCGAAGAGGACTGAAAACACGATGAACTGATGACATCGTTAAATATATAAGACCCGAGTGGCAGAGGAAAGCCCAGGACCGTGAAAGTTGGAAGCATGCTGAAGAGGCCTTCATCCTGCATTGGATCGACACGGTCTGATGATGATGATGATGATGATATATATATATATATATATATATATATATATATATATATATATATATATATATATATATATATATATATATATATATATATATATGTATATATATATATATATATATATATATATATATATATATATATATATATATATATATATATATATATATATATATATGTATATATTATATATTAGGTTTTTTCCGGGAGTACATCCGGTTATAGAGTTGGTCCCTGTCGAGAGCTTGCAGACGTTTCGCCAAAATCTCATTTGCCATCTTCGGTGCTTACTGTTGCGAGGTTCGTGACTTTTTCAGTGACATTTCAGAAAGTCACGAAACAGTACGCACAAACATCATTTTTTTTAACAGATTGTGGGACTTGTAAAAAGAAGTAACTTCTCCAAAAATCATTTATATAGAAGTTGCAGAATACCAAAAAAAATAAAAATTTACATGTTACAAAAATTCGGTTAGCACAAAATCTTGCCCAAAAGAAGTCTTAAAAAGAAGTCATTTTGTCAAAAATCATTTATATAAAATTTGCAAAATAAGGAAGTTATTAACAGTTTCAAAATTAGAAAACAGTCCTGAGTTTTTGATATTCTCGACAACTGCGTTGTAGAACTTGCAAATAGTTCTACCAAAGAAAAATGTTACATGTTACAAAAATTGTTCAAAATTGTCACCGTTTGTTCGGTTACAAAATCTTACTCGGCGTACCCATGCGTCACTACAAATAAAATCTGTCTAAGAATAAGTAAGTCTAAAGTACCAGTCAACTTATGTGCTAAATTTGCACGACAGACATAAATTGAACTTATATTTTTACTGTAATGATTTCAAGGGCCTTCAGAAAAGCCAAGTAGAAATATGTGTCTTCTTTAATAGAAATATGAATTAGTTGTCATACTGCGACGTCTTTGTTTTAATTTGGTTTATTAAAACCCTCATTTGCATCACTTATTCTCGAGACGTTTTCTAAATAGACTGCAATAACAAAGCTATACGAGTAATTGAAAAGATTCCGTGCTTCTATATTACAGAAAGCTTGACTAATTGCAGTGAAATTTAAAGTTATCTTTCAGATATTGTATTGTCGGTAATTTCCTTTGATTTTTTATATATAACTGGGAGATAAGTGTTCTTTATTTAGTTTAAAATCAAACATAACAAGTAACATATTGAGTAATTAAAATATACCGACCTGAATACAAACAAGACAATAGGTGATTTTAATGCTACAATTGATACAACAAGAAATGATAATTATCTGGGTAATGCGGTGGGGAATCCGTATTCCCCGTTATAGGTACAAGAAATAACTGATGCGAGATGTGTCTAGATTGTTGCATAGAAAATGATAATTTTTAAACAAACTGCAATTTTATTCATTAGATTTGTCAACTATATGCAAGGCGGTCTCTAGATGGACACACAAGGAATCACGTATACAATTTATTAATGAAATTCAAGTAGTGAATGTCAAGACATATCCTTCTAGAGATTTAGCACAGGTTTGTTTTAAGCTCTAAATATGGAGAAAAATATGCAAAATATCCAATAGATGTATTAGATATTATCCAACAAGAAACTCAACAGTTCAATGTCGATGAACTATTGGAAAAATTATGGTAGTCCTTAAACCGTCAGCCTAAAAATAATAAGAAACACGAAAATCAAGTAGACACTGGATATCTGATGAGACCTGGAAGCTATTGAGGGATCGTCAGAAATGAGATAAACTAGTGAGTTTAGATTGAGTCTAGATAGACTAGCGACTCTAGATTGTTGCGTAGAAAATGATAATTTTTAAACAAACCCCAATTTTAATCATGAGATTAATCAGTTATATACAGGTCGGTCTCTGGAGGGACACATACAAGGAATCACATATACTATTTATTAATAAAGTTCAGGTGGCGAATGTCAAAACATATCCTTCTAGAGATTATGGAAGCGATCGGAATATGTTTATAGCAGAGGTTTGAGCTCCAAATATGCAGAAAAATATGCAAAATATCCAATACATGTATGTTATTAGAAATCATTAAACAAGTAACTCAACAGTTCAATGTCGACGAACTATTGGAAAAACTATGATAGCCCTTAAAACGTCAGCCAAAAAATAATAAAAAAACACGAAAATCAAGAGGACACTGGATATCTGATGAGACTTCGAAGCTATTGACAAATCATCAGAAATGAGAAAATCTCAATAGCCTCACAGGAAACATCAACACAATAGTTAGAAAAGTCAAGAATAAGTACAGTCATTATGTATGTCAGAAAATTGAACAGCAATCTTATAAAGCTGAGCTCAAAAGCTTATTTCGAAAAGTTAAGCAGCTGACAAAAAAAATCCAACCACGATATTGCCAAAAAAGTATATGTGAAACTCTTCCCCCTAAAATATAACTTCCCGAAAGGTATTGACAACAATTCCATAACACCATGACGTTGGAAGGCAAGTCCATGTTAAGTAAACCCTTGGAACTTTCTGATAAATAAGCGAAGTAGAAATATCACTCAAAAGATTAAAATATTGAAAAGTTAATTAACTTTATGTATAAATTGGGGTTCCTATCTATTACGTTTTCATAGAAGCCATTGTTTCATATTTCTAATGTAAGCCTTTTTCTTGTTTAAATCTCTATTTTTTATCGTGACTAAATGGTGAACTCAAACGTTTAAACTTGCCATTTTGTGTTGATTCCAATGCTAAACCATTAGGAATGTATCTTTCATGTCTAGTCTCTTTTCTGAAAATATCTACTAGGACACAACTAAAGTATTTGGGGCTAGGGTTAGCCGTATCGTGTCGAACATTAGTTCTCCATAACTGAAGTTATGAGGTTCTCCATATTCAGTTCTCCATAAGTGATAATAAATGGTTTGTTTAAATCATTTGTCAAAGTTTCGTAAATCATATTTTTGATCGTATTTAATTCATCAGCTACTCATCTCACAGTCGAATTCTCATCGTTGGCGATCATTTCGAACACTACGGCTGTTTCGTTTTATAGACGAGATATACATCTTTCAGAATAGATATTGTTTCAATAGATTGCGCTAGCAGTTTTCTTTAAATTTAAAAAGTTCCGTTATCTTTCCGAAATACTGTGTGTTTATGAAACTAAACACAATGCAGATTTAAGCAACATAAAATTACTTAGATATATTAAAGATTAGATGCGTATGAAAATAGCGCTTTTTTATTTTCATTTTAATTACAGATGAGCAATTTTATATGGTTCAGCGAATTTGATATTATCTTCTACGTTAGGTTTAGGAATAAATTGTAAACAAAATAGGTTCAGCTTTAGTTTTAATCAGTTCCTAATGATGCTAATATGGTTAGTGAAATACGCATTGCGTAATTTCAGTCAGATTTAATGTGAGTGGAAAGTTCATAATAAAATTTTTAAAAGCAAAGGTTCCAAAATCAAAATTATCAGATTTTTTGGGACTGTATTAAATTTTCTATTAATTTTGGAAGGAAAAACATGAAAACGGTTAGCCTTTAATGAATTTAAGAAAAAAATCAAGCCCTGCCCTTAAAATAATTTAAACAAATTAAATCGATCGCCCGTCAATTCAAAACGAACAAACGACAATTAATCATTATCGTTTTTTTTGTGAATCATGCTTTTCTGTTATTTTCTTATCTAGTATTTTATCGTTAGGTTTAACGTGGATTTCCACCATGATTTTTGGAAAAATAAAATGGCCCACGTGTATGATAATGGTGAATTAGTTAACATGCTGATAATTTATTGAGAGTGAATTCAAACTGCCAATGCTGCATTTTAGGTATACGCTGAACGTTTTTCTTTTTCAATTGCCGAAATCATTTATTCGTGTTGTGCAAAGAGCCCGAGACACCGGAGATTTAAAGGAATATCATGGAGGGCACGCGAGAAACCCGAGAGTACCTGAAAAGGTGCAACGGGAGGAAAAAATTTTGAATCTTGTCGAGGAAGACCCAACAACAAGTACCCGAGATTACGAAAAAATCAGTTCTATCCGTTTCATGTGCAATGAGTTCAAGCCTTAGAGTCACACAAGACCATCTTAACATAGTTCAGTTTTGCGAGTGGCTCTTACACCAACATAAGACGAACAAAGACTTTATCAGAAACATTTTGGTTATGGACGAGGTTTTATTTACTCGAAATGAAATTCGCAATTCCCACAATACGTATTTTTGCTCAGTGAATAATCCACATGCTTCTAGGCAAACAAATGTTCAACACATATTTTCAGCCAATGTTAATTGAATACCATTGGCAAGTAGAATATGTAGTTCTTACACTATGGACCGCCAGCCGTAAGTAAGCGAAGTAGAAACATCACTCAAAAGATTAAAATATTGAAAAGTTAATTATCAACTTCATGTGTAAATTGGGGTTCCTATCTATTACGTTTTCATAGAAGCCATTGTTTCATATTTCTAATGTAAGCCTTTTTCTTGTTTAAATCTCTATTTTTTATCGTGACTAAATGGTGAACTCAAACGTTTAAACTTGCCATTTTGTGTTGATTCGAATGGTAAACCATTAGGAATGTATCTTTCAAGTCTAGTCTCTTTTCTGAAAATATCTACTAGCGCACAACAAAAGTATTTAATTCATTAGCTACTCATCTCACAGTCAAATTCTCATTTGGCACACTACGGCGGTTTCGTTTTATTGAGGAGATATACAGCTTTCAGTGTAGATATTGTTTCAATAGATTGCGCTAGCAGTTTTCTTTAAATTTAAAAAGTTCCGTTATCTTTCCGAAATATTGTGTGTTTATGAAACTAACCATAATGCAGATTTAAGCAACATAAAATTACTTAGATATATTGAAGATTAGATGCGTACGAAAATAGCGCTTTTTTATTTTCATTTTAATTACAGATGAGCAATTTTATACGGTTCAGCGAATTTGATATTATCTTCTACGTTAGGTTTAGGTATACATTGTAAACAAAATAGGTTCAGTTTTAGTTTTAATCAGTTTCTGATATGTTAATATGGTTAGTGAAATATGAATAGTTAGTTGAATATGTTAGTTGAATCTTGTCGAGGAAGACCCAACAAGTACCCGGGATTACGAAAAAATCAGTTCCACCCGTTTCATGTGCAATGAGTTCAAGCCTTAGAGTCACACAAGACCATCTTAACAGAGTTCAGTTTTGCGAGTGGCTCTTACACCAACATAAGACGAACAAAAACTTTATCAGAAACATTTTGGTTATGGGCGAGGTTTTATTTACTCGAAATGAAATTCGCAATTCCCACAATACTTATTTTTGCTCAGTTAATAATCCTCATGCTTCTAGGCAAACAAATGTTCAACACATTTTCAGCCAATGTTAATTGAATATCATTGGCAAGCAGAATATGTAGTTCTTATACGATGGAGCGCCAGCCTGTTTTAGGTGTGAAGGGCAGGAGTTCTTAGACATCACTTTTCCTAATAAATGAGTAAGTCGTAGATGGTACCACCTAATTAAGTTAGGTGGTATTCTTAAAGAGGGATCTTATCATGTAATGGCCTTTAACTTCGTTATGATTGCATGCCTAACTATTATCAAAGAAGTTTAAAAACATCTAACACATCGGTCAATAAGTTCCCAGTTTGACATATACATTGCGTCACACTAGTATCTGAGTTGATGTGCTTTGAGTGATGCTGCTTTTGTTATTTTCAAACTAATGAAAAAAATTCTTGAAATTGAAGTTGAAGTAAAACAATGGCTTGATAAACATTACCCGGACTCTGTCTCAGGAAAATCAACCATCGTTGATTGGTATGTTGAATTTAAACGTGGCCGATGACAAGCATCGATGATGCTGAAAGCTCTGAACGTCCGAATGAGATGGTTGCACCAGACGTCAGAAAAATGCTCAAAATTATTGCACAAAAGCGTAAAGTAAAGGCGCAAGGGATAGCTGATATACAGAAACTGAATATAAGTGGTTACACCATTTTGCATGAACATTTGGGAATGCGTTAATAGCTATCGAAATGGGTACCGTGCTTGCTCAAAGCGGACCAAAAATAACAACGTATTCATGATTTTGAGCAATGTTTGGAGCTATTTAAGAGAAATAAAATGGATTTCTTTTTGCGGTATGTGACAATGGATGAAATTTATTGGATGATCCATCACTACACTTCGGAGTCAAATCGGCAGTTAGCTGAGTGGACAATAGTCGGTAATATAAGTCCAAAGCGACCAAAAATACATCTATTGGCAGGCAAGGTTTTGGCTTTTGTATTTTGGGATACATATAGGTTATTGTTAATTCATTATTGCTAAAAGAGATTACATTGCATCTGAAAATTTCAGGCGAACATTGAATAAAAATAATACATCAGATATGCAACAAAATCTGTATTCAGGGTTCTGGCCGTCAGGTTGGCCTCAATCAGTTCACATACTATTACACAAGTAAGGTTCCAAGGAGATTTACGACTATAGAACCATTACTCTTATTAGTCGTACCAGTCGAATCATGCTATATATAATATAAGAACGATTGAAACTTTACCTGCTCTCACAAATCACTCATCAACAGTGTGGCGCTCTTCAAGTAGAGGTAGAGGATCAAGAGGCCAACTCATAATTATCAGATAGATGATTGGGAAATTCTACGGGTATCATTTACCAACTATATTCTGCTTTCTAGATTTCTATTCTATTCTTTTTCATCTTAGAACTGTACTGTCAGAAATGACGGCACCACAACATCTTATTTTCCTCATAAGATCACTCAATATAAATAAACTATGTTTTCTGCAAAGTCGATGATAAAATGTCCAACAATTTCAAAATACGGAGATGCTGCGTCATATCTCCAATAGTTTAATACTGGTCCAGGGGGGTATCACTCGGGTGAAGGAGGGTGTTATGGATTGTAATAATTCACTTGTGGACTGTATATATATATATATATATATATATATATATATATATATATATATATATATATATATATATATATATATATATATATGCTTTACTGGAAGAACCTTTTCTAGAAACCTAAAAAAAGCTGCTACCCCTTAATTATAGATATCAATGTCACTTTTTTCCTATTATTTTGTTACTATGGTTCTCACCTAAACTATATACAGAGTCTATTCTATTATTTCAGTTACATGATGGATATTCCTATAAATTCCACACAGAGGGTACATAACAGTTTTGGAATATACCTGAGGCAATTTTAAAGGATATTAGTCAGGATTTCATATAATATATTTGGCAATGTAATGGGTACGTAGTTAGTCCTCCTTATTATACAGGACGATTCCTAAGTTGAGAATTTTTTTAACAGAGTACAAAACTCGATAGAATAAACATTTTTTCTAATTCCATTTTTAAATTTCTCTAAAATTAGGTCGCTATAGTTTTTAACAATTTTTAGAAAATTCAAGCCCGGTCCTTAAAATAATTTAAACAAATTTAATGGATCGCCCGCATATTCAGAACGAAGAGACAACAATTAATGATTATCGATTTTTTCTGAATCATGCAAACCTTTTTTTTTTATTTAGTATTTTATTGTCAGTTTTAATCTAGATTTCTACCGTGATTTTTAGAACCATAAAATGGTCCACGTCTAAGAGAATGGTGAATTTGTTGACATGCTGTTAATTTATGAAAAGTGCCTTCAAAATGCCAATGCTGCATTCCAGGTATACGTTGAACGTTTTCCTTTTATATTTTACCGATTGTCGAAATCAATCACGTGGCAAGACCAAGAATACCTAAAAACGTGCAATGGGAGGAACAAATTTTCAATTTTATCATGGAAGACTCAAGAAGTATTCGAGAAATAACTCACTATGTTGAAGCGATTCAAAAAAAAAATTTTGACAATATTGCAGGAAAATCAGTTATACCCATTTCATGCACAACGACCTCAAGTCTTAGAGCAACAAAAGACTACCCGAATAGAATTCAGTTCTGCGAGTGGTTTTTGCACCAACATGAGACGAGCCAAAACTTTGTCAAAAACGTTTTGGTTATGCACGAGGCTTTATTCACCCGAAATGGAATTCACAATTCCCACAATACTTATTTTTGGTGAGTTGACAATCTTTATGTTTCTAGGCAAACAAATTTTCAACATATATTTTCAACCAATGTATGGGCGGCAGTTGTCAACGGTATTCTTGTTGGGCGTTTTATCTTGCCGAATAGTTTAACCGGCAAAAATGATCTCGAATTTTTACAAAATTATTTTCCCGTCTTCTAGAAAATGTGCCTTTGAATTTCAGGCAGAACATGTGGTTCTTATATAATGGAGTGCCAGCCCATTTTAGGTGTGAAAGGCAGGAATTCTTAGACACAACTTTTCTTAATAAGTGGATAGCTCGTGGAGGACCACTTACGTGGCCGCCTAGGTCACCAGAGCTTAACATAGAAAAACATAGTTTTTAAAACACCAATTAACACTAGGTAGTAACTTATTGATTATATAGAACATACTATTGAGCCTATTAGGGAAGGACCTTTATCACTATTATGCGCAAGCACCGACTCTTGAGTACGTCGCACCCAACTTTGAGTGGAACGGATCGGTGGCCACTTTGCCACATTTGGTGGCCAACATTTACTTTATGTACAAGGCGTGTCACCGGAATCAATGTTGTTTTCGAAATTAATATGGTAAGATTTTATCTTTTAGTTTTTTGAAAAATGGTATTAGAAAAAAAAATATGTTATCGAGTTTTACACGCTATTAAAGAAAAGTCTCAAATCAGGAATCACCATGTAGATGCTTGTTGACCATTACTCTGGTATCCGTTCGTGAATCTAGGTCACCAGAGCTTAACCCTTGTCATTTTTTTTATTACTTGAAAAACATAGTTTTTAAAACACCAATTAACACTAGGTAGTAACTTATTGATTATATAGAACATACTATTGAGCCTATTAGCGAAGGACCTTTATCACTATTATGCGCAAGCACCGACTCTTGAGTACGTCGCACCCAACTTTGAGTGGAACGGATCGGTGGCCACTTTGCCACATTTGGTGGCCAACATTTACTTTATGTACAAGACGTGTGACCGGAATGAATGTTGTTTTCGAAATTAATATGGTAAGATTTTATCTTTTAGTTTTTTGAAAAATGGTATTAGAAAAAAAAATATGTTATCGAGTTTTACACGCTATTAAAGAAAAGTCTCAAATCAGGAATCACCATGTAGATGCTTGTTGACCATTACTCTGGTATCCGTTCGTGAATCCAGGTCACCAGAGCTTAACCCTTGTCATTTTTTTTATGGGCTTACATGAAAAACATAGTTTTTAAAACACCAATTAACACTAGGTAGTAACTTATTGATTATATAGAACATACTATTGAGCCTATTAGGGAAGGACCTTTATCACTATTATGCGCAAGCACCGACTCTTGAGTACGTCGCACCCAACTTTGAGTGGAACGGATCGGTGGCCACTTTGCCACATTTGGTGGCCAACATTTATTTTATGTACAAGGCGTGTGACCGGAATGAATGTTGTTTTCGAAATTAATATGGTAAGTTTTTATCTTTCAGTTTTTTGAAAAATGGTATTAGAAAAAAAAATATGTTATCGAGTTTTATACGCTGTTAAAGAAAAGTCTCAACTCAGGAATCACCATGTAGATGCTTGTTGACCATTACTCTGGTATCCGTTCGTGAATCCATATTAGAGTTATCAATTTATGTTTTCTTTTTGAAACGTCATATCCTCCTCTTTCCAAAAGTACTACAGTGATTCTATTCGTGCCTACGGCTTTATATTTTTTCAGCTATTTAATGTTTTTTTACCAGACTTGAACTTCAAATATATCTAGTTCCCATGCGTAAATCGTGGCTTTTGTTTCTTCTAACAGTGCGCATAAAATTTCCGTAATGCTATCTCTATCTGTTTATTATTTGTTATTTGTATCTATATACCAGTAGCATTGGTCGGTATGTCCATGTACTATTAAGTGCTTCTGTACAACTTCCTGTTTTTGTTCCTATTACCATTTTCTATTAATAGCAATATCTTCTATTTTCTGCACTTTTCTAATATTTGATAATAATATTTATAACATAATGTGTTCAATATATTATTAAGATGCAGTTTCTGTCTAGAATGTGGAGGTTGATGTTTATTTAACTTGCATAGTGGTCGGAGAGACTGAATTTGTAAGACGATGATCCGGAGAATATCAGAGTATATTTTAACACTAAACGGCTCGATATTTTTAAGCTTCTAATTTCATGATGAATATTTCTTTATAATTATTATAAATAATTTATATTAAAAGTACTTAGATTGAATATTTTTTTAATTGTAATACAGTTTTTGCCATCTATAAAATTAATATAAATAGCAATCAATTTTATACCCATATTAATCAGTTGTAATGTGTGATTGGTTAAAGGCAAACATATAGTGATATAGACGGTAATACGATCTTTTTAATTTAATTGACCAACCTAATGGATTCGAAATATTCAATGAACAAATTACCGCGAAGGCCGCAATGAAATTAGTTGAATCGTTATTTCTAGGAACAAACATAAATAGTTTACATACCAAATGACATAGAACGTCCATATACAATTACTGAAAATAACTCAATTTGCTCTAAAACCATATGGCATGTAATTGAAACGTTTGTTCAATATGGCATTTCAGAAATTGTATTTCACTAATTATGCATATTTTCGCACCTTCGAGTGACAGAGAATTATTTTTCACTTGCTTATTTAATTTAAAGATTAAAAGTATTTGAAAATGTGTTCCTAGACTATTAAATGTCGAATAGAGATTCTTTTCAATTTGAGCTAACGTATGAAATATAAAACAAAAGAGTGAAAAGAAAAATACTTTTCGGATAGATGGCGGCGGGATCGCAAATATAGTTGAATATGAATTTTCGAAAAGGGCACATGTCTGAATATTTAAATTTTTCAGGAAACGAAAAAAACTAATTATTTTCTAAAGAAGTATAATATTTAAAAAAATCGTTTTTGAGTTACATTTTGGGGTCAATTAATAATCGAAAGTTACACGTTAACGTTATTATTTATGTATATTTAGTTATTTTGAATTTATGAGATATGCCCTTTTCGAAATTCACGGTATTGGGTACACAAAATATAAAGAAAAAACCATATAATTTTGGCGAAACTTTTATTAACTTTTAACTTTAAGCTATTCACTAACTATTAACTTAAAATTTTTGGGTATCTAAAATTAAAGATAATTAATCGACTTTCTTTAAAAATCTTCTTCTGCAGACTCTCTTTCGTTTATAGTTGGCCATTGCAGTACTTCGTCATAAAATTCCGTAAATTCTGCTGGTATATACTGTTTCAACTTTACAATGTCTGCAATGTTCAGATGAATAATAGGTACTTTGCCACTATAAGGCCGATATTGACTTGGTAAGCTTGACTTGGTAAGTTACTGGAAGTACGTTTCACTTTAAAAAGAACGAAAATTTCCGAAAATAAACGAGATGTCATTATATATATATTTTTTGCGATTACTTCACCAGGTTTTCTTGAATCAAAAAAAAACTAATAATAATTTGATACTTGAAAAGTAACTTTTTTATTTTTAGGTACATCTTTTTCAGGACCGCTCGTAACATTCTGCCTGGCACCTCGGGTATAGTACCAGGTATGTCCACAAGGTAGAGTAACGGAACCGTGGAGGGAAAATATTACAGAAACCTTTCACCCATTCTCCACGTGGTGCCACCGATCGCCTTCGCCGAACTGTCAACCATGCGACGTCACGTGTCTCTCGGGACCGGTTTCTAGCCTTTCAGCCGTCATCAGCCGAGCTCTAGACGAACGCAAGGAAAGCAGTTCGGAGAGGCAATCGGGGCCAGACCAGATCAACTGGCCATTTTAATGACGGGTCGTGATCGCACACAACTCACGCCATCATACGGCGAATGCTCGTAGCAGTCAGGACCGCTCGTAACATTCTGCCTGGCACCTCGGGTATAGTACCAGGTATGCCCACAAGGTAGAGTAACGAAACCGTGGAGGGAAAATATTACAGAAATCTTTCACCCATTCTCCACGTGGTGCCACCGATCGCCTACGCCGAACTGTCAACCATGCGACGTCACGTGTCTCTCGGGACCGGTTTCTAGCCTTTCAGCCGTCATCAGCCGAGCTCTAGACGAACGCAAGGAAAGCAGTTCGGAGAGGCAATAGGGGCCAGACCAGATCAATTGGCCATTTTAATGACGGGTCGTGATCGCACACAACTCACGCCATCATACGGCGAATGCTCGTAACAGTCAGGACCGCTCGTAACATTCTGCCTGGAACCTCGGGTATAGTACCAGGTATGGCCACAAGGTAGAGTAACGGAACCGTGGAGGGAAAATATTACAGAAATCTTTCACCCATTCTCCACGTGGTGCCACCGATCCACGTGGTGCTACGCGATATATATATATATATATATATATATATATATATATATATATATATATATATATATATATATATATATATATATGTATATATACCTATATATATATATATGTCTACATATATATATATATATATATATATATATATATATACCAGCAAAATGTACAGAATTTTATGACGAAGTACTGCAATGGCCAACTATAACCGATAGAAAGTTTGCACAAGAAGATTTTTAAACAAAGTCTATTATTTATCTTTAATTTAAGTATTATGTTTAATTTTAGATACCTAAAAATTTAAAGGTAATAGTTAGTGAATAGTTTCAAGTTAAAAGTTAATAAAAGTTTCGCCAAATGTATATGGTTTTTTCTTTAACTTTTGTGTATCCAATACCGTGAATTTCGAAAAGGGCACATCTCATAAATTCAAAATAACTAAATATACATAAATAATAACGTTAACATATAACTTTCGATTGCTAATTGACCCCAAAATGTAACTCAAAAACGATTTTTTTAAATATTATACTTCTTTAGAAAATAATTAGTTTTTTTCGTTTCCTGAAAAATTTAAATATTCAGACATGGGCCCTTTTCGAAAATGCATATTCAACTATATTTGTGATCCCGCCGCCATCTATCCGAAAAGTATTTTTCTTTTCACCGAAAAGTATTTTTCTTTTCACCGAAAAGTATTTTTCTTTTCACCGAAAAGTATTTGACTTTTCTTTTGTTTTATATTTCATACGTTAACTTAAATTGAAAAGAATCTCTATTCGACATTTAATAGTCTAGGAACACATTTTCAAATACTTTTAATCTTTAAATTAAATAAGCAAGTGAAAAATAATTCTCTGTCGCTCGAAGGTGCGAAAATTTGCATAATTAGTGAAATACAATTTCTGAAATGCCATATTGAACAAACGTTTCAATTACTTGCCATATGGTTTTAGAGCAAATTGAGTTATTTTCAGTAATTGTATATTATACGTTTTATGTCATTTGGTACGTAAACTATTTATGTTTGTTCCTAGAAATAACGATTCAACTAATTTCATTGCGGCCTTTGCGGTAATTTGTTCATTGAATATTTCGAATCCATTAGGTTGGTCAATTAAATTAAAAAGATCGTATTACCGACTATATCACTAGATGATTGCTTTTAACCAATCACACATTACAATTGGTTAATATGGGTATAAAATTGATTGCTATTTATATTAATTTTATAGATGGCAAAAACTGAATTACAATTTAAAAAAATATTCAATCTAAGTACTTTTAATATAAATTATTTATAATAATTATAAAGAAATATTCATCATGAAATTAGAACTTTAGAAAGATCGAGCCGTTTAGTGTTAAAACATACTCTGATATTCTCCGGATCATCGTCTTACAAATTCAGTCTCTCCGACCACTATGCAAGTTAAATAAACATCAACCTCCACATTCTAGACAGAAACTGCATCTTAATAATGTATTGAACACATTATGTTATAAATATTATTATCAAATATTAGAAAAGTGCAGAAAATAGAAGATATTGCTATTAATAGAAAATGGTAATAGGAACAAAAACAGGAGGTTGTACAGAAGCACTTAATAGTACATGGACATACCGACCAATGCTACTGGCATATAGATACAAATAACAAATAATAAACATATGGAGAGAGCATTACGGAAATTTTATGCGCACTGTTAGAAGAAACAGAAACCACGATTTATGCAGGGGAACTAGATATATTTGAAGTTCAAGTCTGGTAAAAAACATTAAATAGCTGAAAAGTTATAAAGCCGTACGCACGAGTAGAACCACTGTAGTACTTTTGGAAAGAGGAGGATATGACGTTTCGAAAAGAAAACATAAATTGATAACTCTAATATGGATTTACGAACGGATACCAGAGTAATGGTCAACAAGCATCTACATGGTGATTCCTGAGTTGAGACTTTTCTTTAACAGCGTATAAAACTCGATAACATATTTTTTTTTCTAATACCATTTTTCAAAAAACTGATAAAACCTTACTTAAGATAAAAACTTACCATATTAATTTCGAAAACAACATTCATTCCGGTCACACGCCTTGTACATAAAATAAATGTTAGCTACCAAATGTGGCAAAGTGGCCACCGATCCGTTCCACTCAAAGTTGGGTACGACGTACTCAAGAGTCGGTGCTTGCGCATAATAGTGATAAAGGTCCTTCCCTAATAGGCTCAATAGTATGTTCTATATAATCAATAAGTTACTACCTAGTGTTAATTGGTGTTTTAAAAACTGTTTTTCATGTAAGCCCATAAAAAAAATGACAAGGGTTAAGCTCTGGTGACCTGGATTCACGAACGGATACCAGAGTAATGGTCAACAGGCATATACATGGCGATTCCTGATTTGAGACTTTTCTTTAACAGCGTGTAAAACTCGATAACATATTTTTTTTTCTAATACCATTTTTCAAAAAACTGAAAGATAAAATCTTACCATATTAATTTCGAAAACAACATTCATTCCGGTGACACGCCTTGTACATAAAGTAAATGTTGGCGACCAAATGTGGCAAAGTGGCCACCGATCCGTTCCACTCAATGTTGGGTGCGACGTACTCAAGAGTCGGTGCTTGCGCATAATAGTGATAAAGGTCCTTCCCTAATAGGCTCAATAGTATGTTCTATATAATCAATAAGTTACTACCTAGTGTTAATTGGTGTTTTAAAAACTATGTTTTTCAAGTAATAAAGAAAATGACAAGGGTTAAGCTCTGGTGACCTAGGCGGCCACGTAAGTGGTCCTCCACGAGCTATCCACTTATTAAGAAAAGTTGTGTCTAAGAATTCCTGCCCTTCACACCTAAAATGGGCTGGCACTCCATCGTATAAGAACCACATGTTCTGCCTGAAATTCAAAGGCACATTTTCTAGAAGACGGGAAAATAATTTTGTAAAAATTCGAGATCATTTTTGCCGGTTAAACTATTCGGCAAGATAAAACGCCCAACAAGAATACCGTTGACAACTGTCGCCCATACATTGGTTGAAAATATATGTTGAAAATTTGTTTGCCTAGAAACATAAAGATTGTCAACTCACCAAAAATAAGTATTGTGGGAATTGTGAATTCCATTTCGGGTGAATAAAGCCTCGTCCATAACCAAAACGTTTCTGATAAAGTTTTGGCTCGTCTCATGTTGGTGTAAAAACCACTCGCAGAACTGAATTCTAATCGGGTAGTCTTTTGTTGCTCTAAGACTTGACGTCGTTGCGCATGAAATGGGTATAACTGCTTTTCCTGCAATATTGTAAAAAACTTTTTTTTTTACTCATTTCAACCTACTGAGTTATTTCTCGAATACTTCTTGAGTCTTCCACGATAAAATTGAAAATTTGTTCCTCCCATTGCACGTTTTTAGGTATTCTTGGTCTTGCCACGTGATTGATTTCGGCAATCGGTAAAATATAAAAGGAAAACGTTCAACGTATACCTAAAATGCAGCATTGGCATTTTGAAGGCACTTTTCATAAATTAACAGCATGTCAACAAATTCACCATCCTCATAGACATGGACCATTTTATGGTTCTAGAAATCACGGTAGAAATCCAGATTAAAACTGACAATAAAATACTAAATAGAAAAAAGGTTTGCATGATTCAGAAAAAATCGATAATTATTAATTATTGTCTCTTCGTTCTGAATATGCGGGCGATCCATTAAATTTGTTTAAATTATTTTAAGGACCGGGCTTGAATTTTCTAAAAATCGTTAAAAACTATAGCGACCTAATTTTAGAGAGATTTAAAAATGGAATTAGAAAAAATGTTTATTCTATCGAGTTTTATACTCTGTTAAAAAAAATCTCAACTTAGGAATCGTCCTGTATAATAAGGGGGACTAACTACATTGCTAAATATATTATATGAAATCCTGACTAATATCCTCTAAAATTGCCTCAGGTATATTCCAAAACTGTTATGTACCCTCTGTTTGGAATTTATAGGAATATCCATCATGTAACTTAAATAGAATAGGCTCTGTATATAGTTTAGATGAGAACCGTAGTAACATAAAATAATATGAAAAAAGTGACATTGATATCTATAATTAAGGGGTAGCAGCTTTTTTTAGGTTTCTAGAAAAGGTTCTTCCAATAAAGCATATATATATATATATATATATATATATATATATATATATATATATATATATATATATATATATATATATATATATATATATATAGTCCACAAGTGAATTATTACAATCCATAACACCGTCCTGCACCCGAGTGATACCCCACTGGACTAGTATTAAAGTATTGGAGATATGACGCAGCATTTCCGTATTTTGAAATTGTTGGACATTTTATCATCAACTTTGCAGAAAACATTGTTTATTTATATTGAGTGATCTTATGAGGAAAATAAGATGTTGGCAGTACAGTTCTAAGATGAAAAAGAATAGAATAGAAATCTAGAAAGCAGAATATAGTTGGTAAATGATACCCGTAGAATTTCCCAATCATCTATCTGATAATTATGAGTTCGCCTCTTGATCCTCTACCTCTATTGTATTTAAAAAAAATAACTTCGCTTCAATGAATTTCTAGCCCATATGACTTTTAGTTTTGTTTTGACAGTCTTCGAAGGATTATTTCTTGATGTTTTTGTTATCATGGAAAAATGCGAAAAAATCATTAAAAATTCGTTTCTTGATTCAATGCTACTTTTGTATGGAAAAACCGTTATACAAAACGAAGATAAGTTGAAAAGGTATTATGGGAACTCTACTCCTTCGTTTATCATGGTTTATACATGGTTTAATGAGTTTTGAAGTTGTCGAACTACCACAAGTGGCTCTATCTGTTGGGTTCAATACTGGAGAAATGGTCAATAAACTGTATTTGCGAAGTCATGATACTGTGTTTGCGAATCGCTGAATAAATATTAGAGAGGTTGTTGAGATAGATATTTTAGAGAGAATGCATATGGGCATCCTACACAAATATTTGGGCATGAGAAGGCTATAAAAGCGATGGATGCTGCGTTTGCTGTCACTGTGGACCAAAAACGGAATCGAATGACCACTTTACAGTAGTGTTTAGACATATATAACCATATATACCAGAAATGGAAGAACAGATAAAACAAAAGGATTTACCTAGTAATCGTCTCCCAAAGAAGGTGAGGAAGATTCCATCGACCGAATAGGCCATTGCCACCGTTTTCTAGGAATCGCAAGACATTACCTTCATCAAATATTGGGAAAAGGAAAAAACGATGACAGGAGAGTATTATGCTTATTTAATAGTCAAATTTTACAAAGACTTGATAAAAAATGCTCTCGTTTGTTGAAGAAAATAATGTTGATTCACCACGCCATTTTTTTTTTCAATTTCCGCAAAAAAAATTGTCCAAATCTATTGGGTCAATATATACTCAAATCACTGGGCTTGCCTCCAACAGTTCAAAAGCTTTTAGGGTTAGAGGCGCATCAGCGACTAAGGCCATTTAGCGACTGGACCTACAGCTTAACGTTGGTTTCAAACCAGGGTCATCAGCTACCAACAACCCTGGTTAACATTCCCCTCAGGCTATCAGCCCTTGGTTTTGTGCTTAACCATAAGTCTATTGAGAAACCTTGCCGACTGTCTATTGATCAACGTAGACACCTCTCAGAAGGCATCTGGCCTTACCCAGCGTCGGACTGGTCTGACTGAGGGTAATTTATTGTCAGATTTTACAATCTTACCTAGAACAAAGTCACAAACATTCATGCTGACTACCAAAATCGGTAAATCATTGAAAATGGTTTTATTGTTTTTCAAAATATTCTCCGTGATGATTGATATATTTTTGCATACGTTTGAACCAATTGTCGTAACACTTTTTCCATTCCGATTGAGGTATCTCGAAAACATGCATTTTGAACGCATCAGCCACATCTTCTGGCATCGAAAATCGTTGACCACGTAGTTTATTCTTCGTGGACAGGAACAAAAAAAATCATTGGGTGCCAAATCGGGACTGTACTGCGGATGACCTATGAATTCGATGTTTTGACCAGTCAAATATTGGATTGTTCGGTCCAATGTTTGGGAACTCCCGTTGTCATGGTGCAGAATGGTCCTGCATGTTTTGGTGTCCTGCGTCGCTGGGTGTTTTTTTTTTCTTCAAACTTCTGGCAAACAAATGTTAGTATACCATTCAAAATTGATTGTTTTACGACTATCTAGTGCCTTTTTGCTTCAACGTGTTTCTTGTGTGAACAACTTTTATTGAGTTTGGCTCATTCTGATAAACCTATACAGTCGACTGCTGTTTACTTTCGGGCTCATACGCATAGATACAAAATTTGTCACTTGTGTAGATTTTATGCACGGCTTTTGACGCACCATGGTTGTATTTTTTGAGCATTTCTTTGCACCAATTGACACGAGCCTTTTTTGAGTGATTGTCAAATAATACAGAATCAAAGCCAACAAACATTTTTTACGGTCAAATGTTCATGTAAAATATTATGTGTACTTGTCATACTAATGCCCAGGGGCGCCTTAATATCATGGTATGTCACATGACGATCTTCCTTTATCAGTTCGCGCATTTATCAGTTTTCTGGCACGACAACCGATTCTGGACGACCTTCTGTAAATTTGTCCGTAAGCAAACAATGGTCAGGGTTGAATTCACTAAACCAGTGAAGTAGTGGTTTTAGATGGTGCTTCATTGCCGAAAGTCGAAGTGAAATGATCGATGCACTGGTGTTGAGATAATTCACATCGAAAGTCGTAGTAGATTATCGCACGAAAATTATCTCGAGTTAATTCCATTTTTTGACTGAGATGAAATTTTTGAGTCACTAAACAACATATATAGTTACTAAACAACACGTATAATAAAACGTTCTAACTCTCGAATTACGAGTTTGTGCACCCGGACGTTACCGCCAATTTTACACAAATATGAGACTCTAATAATACTAAAAGTACACAGGCACGAAGCGAACGACATCTTAGACTTCGTGCTATACGAAATCCACATGAAAATATTCATGTGAAGATGATGGTTTCGAAGATGACTAGTAATTGAGACGTTTTTGGTGAGACGGCATATAGCTATCACCAAGGAATTATAGTACGTAAAGATTTCATTATGCAATCGATATATTGCAGCCCATCGATAAGATATATTTGTAAACTTGATCAAATCTCATCTTTCAGCAAAAAAAAAGATTTTCGAAAACTATACTATTGTGATATTGGACTGCCCCATGAGATTTCTCGATTTATTGTCGATAGAATATGAATGGAATAGAACTCTTGAGCGATTACTCCAACCATCAGCAGCTTTAAATGAATTTGGAGCGTGTGTAAAACGCGAGGGATTACGTTAAGAACACATTTTTTAGTTTTTTATTACTATATACTATCGGCAAAATGTATACAAAATTGCAAAATCAATCCAATAACATATACTATTTTTATATCATTCATTAGAATGAAAATACAATTACTTTAATAATAAAACATTATTGATTAAATTAGTGCTAATATATGAACTGAACCTGCTGATAATCAGTTGAAAAAAGTTAGACCTGTTAGAAAATATATGGATTTTTTACCAATTTTTCATGGTTAATGGTGGATATTCATCTTCGCATTGGATGGATCAGGACGAAGTCGATACCTTAATTTTTTTATAACTTTGTTTTTCGTTAGGCGTTGATAGTAGTACATTATTTCTGCAAAGGAGTTTAGTTTGTAGATTAAATTTTTAATTAATTTACCTGATAGTTGTTAGTTTTTCATTTTAACATCTGCCTTTCATACGTAAAAAAAATACTAGTAATACCATATATCTTCATTAGAAAGCTAATTCAGACAGAAAAGTAAAGACCCAACACAGTTTGTTTGCTAAAGCTTTGTTGTGGTAAACCAATCAGATAAAAATCATAAAATCATTTTACAGTTATCATAACACCATGGTCAATACTATTCATGGTGCAGCTATAAATCGTTCAGGTTTCCAAGTACGAATTTTAAATTTCGAAACAAATTCTTAATTACATAATTTAATCAATATATAGAAATTTCTTATCTGCTTATTAGCCTTAGCAAGTAAAGGATATAGCGTCAGGAGACCCCATTATTTGAAAACTCAAGAACAATCCCTGGCAGGACATGCAGATGGAAAACCGAAAAAATGGAAGAAGAATGGAAGAAGACGAAATTGCAGACAATAACGAAATTATAAATGTACCTACTGTAAATGTAGCCTAAGTTTATATAAAGCAGTTAAAAACAACAAGAGTACTGGAGAAAACAATATAACAGTATAAATCTTGAAATACGGTGGTGATACATTGGTGGCGAGGACATGGGAGTTAATGATGAGAATTTGCGAAGAAGAAAGTATGTCAGAGAAATGAAATAAAGCACTGATAATATCCAAAAAGGCCAAAGCCAAAAAGGAGCTAAGGGGTAGGAATCTAGAAATATGCTATCTAGGAATGGCACTGCAAGACATGGCTTACTAAGTGGTAGCAAAGATGATTAAAAATCGACTAGAGAAAAACTGTAATAAACAAGTAAAGGAATGCTAAGGACAGTTCAGGGCAAGCAGGTCCATAATCTACCAAATATTCATCATGAAACAGGTTCAACAGAATACTTATGAACAAAATTTGAGCTTATATTTGCTGTTTATCGATTGCACAGGTCAATAATTTTATACGTTTTTGAGATAACATTGATGAAAATAGATGTATGTTGCAGGCCTAAATCCAAAAGTGATAAGGTAATTACTGTAACACATACATTTTTTTTTTATTACAGGTGGTCAGTGTTGAAAAAAGGGAGACGACATATTTTTATAATCTAATATTTATTTCATATAAACACGTAAAACGTTTTAAATCTATGCAGATACGTTACTGAGGATTATGTGAACAAAAATATATTACATGAGATGTCATACAGCGACAAAAACTTTCACTATTTTCTCTTGTGTTCTGTAGCATTATCTCTTTTTAAAAACCAGCAGTAGTAGCCTAACATAGATGGGTTCCAGAGTTCCAAGTATTTTGCTTCCATCGTCCTGATGTCCTGGTGAAACGTCTATCCTTGTTCGTCGCTACTGCACCTCAAATTTCCCACAAAAAATATAAATGGGAGTGTAAAAAATGCATTTTTAAGGATATCTGACACGTATACTATATCTGACAAATACTTGGATTTCATCGGCTTTCAGAAATCCTTTCATTACACTTACGAAACACTTCCAAACTGGCAAGTCTTTTTCATTCAAAAAGTAAAGGTAGTAGTTTTTGCTCAGTATTTCTCAGAGACAATAAATGGGACTGAGAAGGAAGGGAACAGAGACAACCAAAAAATTAAAGAAGATGGGATTGTAAATGATAACGGAATTATAAATGCACCCACAAAAGAAGTAAAATTTTGTATAAAGTAGCATGAGACTTCATGACGACATTTGGGAAGAAAAATGCCAGAGAAATGGAATAGAGTGCTGATAATATCCCTTCACAAAAAAAGCAGCTAAGGGGAAGTGATACAAATTGATAACAAAGATGATTAAAGATCGGCCAGAGAAATACCATAACGAACAAGTAGGGAATACCAAGGAGGAGTCAGAGCAGGAAGATCAACAATCGACCAGATATTCATCATGAAACAGAATACTTACGAACAAAATTTAAGCTTAGATTTGCTGTTCATAGGTTATCGGCAAGCATATGACTCCATTAGCAGGGAAAATTTGCTCCAAGCAATGAGGCAGTTGGAGTCCCGGAAAAGTTAAGAAAGTTGGCGGAGATGACTGTCAGGAGAACAGAAAATATTGTTAGAGTCGATGAAGCAATATCTGAGGAGTTCATTGTAAAGAAAGGAATGAGACAAGACGATCCACTGTCTACAGTGTTCAATCTAGTGTAGAAAGTGATTCTGAGGGAGAGTGGCTTCAATGCCAAGGGCTTAGTATATTGTACCAGAAATTAATGCTTAGCTGATGCCGACAACATTGTATTGATGGCGAGATCCAAGGCAGAAATAGTAAAGGTAGTCAAGATGTTGGAAAGAAAGGCAACAGAATATGGCCTAACAATTAACTAGGACAATACTAAATATATGGTAATCAAAGATAGTACCTGAGGACTGTCCCCTAATTTGGTCATCGTATGTGCAGAAAATAAGAAAAATACTATTGAGAAAAGTTGAACAAACTACCGAGATATACTCGGAGAAACACTAACATATTAAGGGGATAAAGAGAAGAAAATAGAAAAACGACTAGCGGAGGAAAACAAAGGCGCTGGAATGTTTTAAAAAAGTTTAAAGGCAAAGAATATACAATAGCAGCAAAAGTGAGAGTGTACCAAACAATACTAAGGAAGAAAGTAAGCTGGAAACCAAGTCTGGAAACGTAAAATATTTAGAATGATTTTTGGATGAATTAAAGTCCAGAGCGAATTTAGAAGAATAATAAATAGAGAAATAGAAATGTACAAAAAACCAAACATCATTCTGGTGGTGAGAGCGCAAAGAGCTAGATGGCTGGAGCACATAGGGAGGATACCCGGCAAGAGATGGGTTAAATAAATACTAATGAGAGGTGAAAAGGGCAAGGGAAGATGAATGATTTGACGAATGTAGGAGTCAGGGCTTGGAAAAATGACGCTTTGGACCTAAAAAGATGGAAAAGAAGAACATGAAACCAAGGGCCACTAGGCCTATAGAGCTGAATATTATTATTAATAAATATGTCTAATCTAATTAAAGTATGTAATATCTAATATGTCTACGATATCGTATTGAATATTTCACTGTGTTTAATTGTTTATGCATAGATTATTTATGGAAGCTATCACTACAATTGCATACATTTTAACATCAATACAAATACCATTTTATTATAAAACAAATCTTGAAAGAAAAAGACAAAGAAATGAAATAAGAATTCATAATATGTACGTCAGTATTTACTGACTATTATTTACTGATTATTATTTAATAAGAATTGATAATATGTGATATAAACTTTTTTTTCTGTGATAACTCAGTTTTATTGAAAACTTTTAGCATCAACTAAAGTATCATTTTAGTGACGAAAATATAAATTATTTTATTCTCTAGTACCACCAGCGGGAGCATGCTGCCAGGGACTAAATCCAGCCTCTCTTCTTTTGGAGAGCCCTCCAAAATGGGGAGATGCTGCACGATACGCGTCCAAACAACATCGAAAAATAGCCGGTAGAGCCACATTTCAAGGTCAGGTGTACAATTTTTTGGAAAGACCCGATAACTGGAAGTGCTTCTTTTACCATATCATTGTGTAAGTACGTAGTTTGTATAAATAAGTCATGTATTGTTGTAATATATTATATATACAATGTGGTTCACGGATAACTGAAGTTTTTATGCAGCATCACTACATTAATTTTTTCTAAAATAAATATTTATAAATATAAAAATTATCAATGTAATGTACCATCTCCACCGCTTAAGTGTTGAAAATAACGCCATTCAAGTGATGGCAATTTTCAGGGACATACTTGGAGCCGTTCTGGAAAATTTGTCTCCAACTTTTTTAGTTTTTTTTTTTCAATTTGCAAAACTTCCCCTTATACATATGTGATTTCAAGCATACACAAAGATAAAACAGGAAAGGTTTGGTAGACGACGGGATAAAACTGGAAAGGACCGAGCAATCCACGGGACATTGCCAAAGGAAGAAATTGTTTTATTAGGGAATTCAGCTTGAACAACATGTACAGAAGCATAGTCCGAATATTCCGTATTTGTCAATACCACACCACATCATTATTTTTGGACTGTATAAGTGGTCTCTGGTGTAATTCACGGGAACTCTCCTAAAATCGGCAGTTTTGTTTATTAACTCCATTCATCCATCCATCCATCCATTCATTCATCATCAACCTATTGAAGTCCACTGCTGAACACAGGCCTCTCTTAAGAGCTTCCACTGTGTTCGGTCCTGCGCCGCTGCCATCCAGTTTGTTTTGATGCATTTTAGATCATTAGTTAATCTGATGGAGGGACGTCCTCTGTTTCTGTAGGTTTCCTATTTTGGCCTCCATTCAAGAATTCGAATATCCACCTGTCATCAATCGCTCTCGCAACATGACTGGCCCAGTTCCACTGTATTTGGTATTTGATCTCTGAGAGAAGCTCCCAGCATTGTCCACTCCATTGCTAGTTGTGTCAATGATATCTTTTTAAAGGTCGGTTTTGTCATTATTGACGTCTCTACACCATAAGTCCGAATTGAGACTGGGAACCTGAGTTTAGTATGTATCTCAAATTTCCGAAAGCAGTCCACACAAGTCCGATTCTTCTAGAGAGTTCATGAGCCTGATTGTCTGATACTAATATCATGTCGCAAGACTTAAAAGATATAGTTTTCTCTATTCTGATATCATCGACGTAGATGCCCCCGCCGAGTACCAAGTTTGTCATAATTTGGCTTTTCTGACTTTGATTTTGGGTCCCACTATATTGTAGACTTCGTTGAGACGTTTTAACATCACAATAATATTTTCCAGATGGTCGGCTATTAGGACAAGGTCGTTGGCGAATCACAAGTGGTTGGGGGTTTCGCCGTTTATGTTCACTCTTAAGTCGTCCCATCGTGTGTGTTGGCACATGTATTGAAGTAGAGTATTGAAAAGTTTTGGTGAAATGGTGTCGCCTTGGCGAACACCTCTTCTTATATCTAATTTGTCTGTGTTGTCGTGGAGTGTAGCGGTAGTCAATCCTGCAATTTGATAGAGCTGTTAACATCGAGTACTGGTCCACTGTGTCGAATGCTTTCTCGTAACTTATAAAGACTGGAGGTTTATTATACGCCATCGATTTTTCTATAATGCTTTTCAGTACTTGGAGGTGGTCATTAGTGCCGTAGTCTGTCATGAAGCTAGCTTGTTCTCGTGGCTCGTATGAGTCTAGCTTGTTGCATAGTCGATTTGTGTTGATCTCGGTAAACAACTTGTGCATGTGTGATAGAAGATTGATAAGGCGGTAGTTTTTGATATATGCCTCCTCTCTTATGTAATAATATGATCACTGCATTGTTCCATTCGAATGGTGTTGTTCCCTTTGAAAGGCATTCATAAAAGATAATTCTCAATGCTTTTAATAGCTTGTTTCTTCCCATTTTGATAGCTTCTGTGACTATTCCATCATCTCCGGGAGATTTGTTTGTTTTTCATTTCAGATAGGACTCATTTTATAGCGCCCAGTGATATTTGGATGTCAACTGATCTTTGATTTAAAAGTTGTCTTTTATATAACTTGGTACATTTCTAACATTTTTAGATTTTCTTTTCTGTTGGTTTTGACATTGCCCTGTTTGTCCACTAGTTTACAAATGTTTTCCTTGCCTTGATTTTCCTTTGAGATTTTCCTTTTTCAATAGTTTATTCCATATTTATTATTTAATCAGTTTCTAGCTTTTATAAGATCTTTGGTGTTTTGGCTTTTCTTTTTATCGTTCTTCTTCCTGAAGAAGCAGCAGATTTGTTCAACTTCTTTGATACTGTTATAGATGCATTTAGTTCTTCGATGCTTAAACTTTTATTTTTCATGTGTCTTATTGCTTCCAAGTTGTCTTTTATTTTATTTTGCTTACAGAAGTGATACCTTGTACTAGGTCTAAGCGTTTTTGTTTGGGGCTTGCGTAGTTCTCACCATTCGGTGATCCCTGCCAGTTGTCAATGTATTACGTATCAAGACGTACTATTTTTTCCATATTTCTGATCATAAAGTCAATCTCATTCTTGTATTTGCCGTCGGGTCTTATCCCCGTCCATTTATTTTATGGTTTCTTGTAAAAATAAGTCCTCGCAAAAAGATTGTCCTGTTGTAGATAGTTCAACAATCTACTACCTCTCTTATTTCTCTTTCCTTAACCATAATAACCGAGTGAAGTTTCCGTCTTATCTTGCTTCTTCTCGATCTTTATATTTAAATCGCCCATTATAAGAGTATAGTGGTTTGGGATCTCTTGCAAGGCTGTATCAAGATGGTCATAGAAGACCTCCCCATTCTTCTCGTCGGACTCTGATGTTGGGGCGTGAGACGAGATATTTTTTAAACTATATCTTGTGTTTAGTTTAAATATTATGTAAAGGGTTTTTTGGGCTAATTCTCTTTTCCTCTTTTATATTTTCAAGGTGCTTGAAAATCTAGTGTTCTTGTGTACGATGAAATCCACACCGACCTCAGATTTGCTTTCGTATCCCTTGTGGTCGAATAGGTTCCCAGAATGTAGAGCAGTTGGTCTTTTTCTCTTCTTCTAACCTCGTTGAGACCTATGATATCCCGTTCTATTGTTCTCAGTCCTTCCTCCAGTTTTATCATCCTCTCATCTGATAACGAAGTTCTAGCGTTCTAGGAACGGCATTGTAGTAATCGTGATGATTTATGTTTCCGTTTAGCAAGCGAATTTCTGTCCCCCTCAGATTCTTTTAAGGGATGGGATTTACCCACCTTGGGACCAACTCCATTGTAATCGATATTTGCCATTTGCTTGTAAGGGTTTTTTTAGGCATAATCTTTCTCACTGGCCAGACGGTTTGAAAAATGTTAGGGATAGGTGTAGGATAAAATATGGTGTAGATGTTGTATTTGTAAGGTTGGGAAATGTTTCTTCCCTGGTTTTAGAAAGTGGGAGAGAGACTGGTGTGGGCAGTGTTGCATCCCTGAGTAGACCTACGCTCTATCGTTTATCGCCTTCTAGATGTTTATTGAATACTCCATTTAAATAGCAATGAGCTTCGTCGCTCATGATAATGGTCAAATCTTCGTTTTCATCAAACAAGTCAAGGCAAAGGTGAGGCATTATTTGTAGTCCTTTTTATGCAATTTTTGAGGAATCAATTTTTGAGCAATCAATTTATACGGGTGAAATTTCAAATCTTTATATAAAATATGTTTTACAAAATGTGACGCCAAGAAAGTGGTTGCGTTTTAATTACGTATCACTTTTGATAAACGAATTGCAAACAAGCACACGGTGCTCTCGATTTACAGCGGTTTGATAGATACTAATCTGCATCGTAGGCAGAATTGATAGACTCCTGCCGCAGGCCTGCCACTACTAAGCGAGTAGTGTTCATTCTTAACACGTCAGTTTCCCCTGGACTACCTTATATAAAGGTTTCATAATGTCTGTTTTTATCAAGTTACTTAAAACATTAACTTGATAAATTGTAATTGGTTCTCTAGTCGATATGTTTTTGTTTATAATACAATTAAATCTATGAAAAAAATTGTGCGATTTGATTTTATGGGTTACCTAATTATTTGTTTATAGGTGAAAATGTATTTGTTGGTTCAAATTGAATTAAAAGTTCATTTAATTTTAATTACCCTTATGAGTTATTCGGTCCATTTTTTGCCCATTTGTGAAATATAATTATATATTTTCTGACATTTTTACAGATTTAGATATACAGTTGTATACATTTGATATAGTAGTCGAAGGCACTTAAAATTTTTAGTTACATTATGTTTTGCATTTATATTTCGTACTTTGTAATTTCGTTTCAGGTTTGACCAGCTTCTCATACTTTTGTACATTATAAATGCGTAGTATTAAATTGAGTAAATCGTATTTACTTTAATGAAGCAGGTAACAAACTCTCACAAAAGAATAATAAAATATTTGACACAAAGCTTTCTTTTTTTTCTGCTTGCTATTGAACAATGATATTGAAGTTATTGAAATAATTTGAATTGGAATAAGAAAAAATAACGGGCCCTCGTATGTCTACTAGAAAGTTTCGACAATGAAAAATTCGAATTGTTCATTTTATAGTCTACATCAACATCGCAAATTTTTGAACATCGGTATATATGTCTCTTCTAGCACGATTTCTGTATAATATGATTACAGGTGACGTTTAATGTATATTATGTAACAAAAGGAAATATAGAACATTATAGGTATATTCGTTGACTGTGAAGTCCTACGTCTACACAAAAAAGTAGTGTTGAAGATACGATGGGATAAGAAAAGTGTGATGTTATAAGTTATTTAATCTGTACCGACTGATGTTCAATCAATAGCTAAACTATTTGCGTGGTGTGTTGGAGCAAAATAGGAAATGTGTAGTGGCAGTAGTGAGAGTACTATCAATTTTGGTGCTTTCAAGATCATTTTGCAGATGAGCGCCTTAAAACCGTCGATTAGCTTTCACAATATTTACCAGTGAATGCATTTATAAGTGTAAACCATTTATTCAAATAGTGAAGAATTGTTTATTTCATGTAAATAATTGTCCATTTACTCAAAGGAAGAAATATATTAAAACTTTAAATATCTATTAATAACCACCTCATCAAAAAAAAATCATCTAAATGATTAAAAGCTGCAGCTACTTTTATACTCTACTACTAAGCTGCAGCTACTTTTATAAGCTGATGCTGCAGCTCATTTACCTAGAACCGTCTCAGAATCGACCACTGTCGCTTCTGCCAAAGTCATTTATTAAAAAGATGTTTGTCTACTCGCAGATTTCCCTTAATATTCCTAAATGAGGTGACAAGTGCGATACCCTTCCTGACTTTAGGCAGAAATACAATTTAAGCTACGCTACTGTTTCTTCCTAATATTTCCTCCCATTATGAATTTTCTACGAAAGTCGTCCCTCCTTTACCATATTTAAACTCTCCCCGTCTGAATAATATGTGTCGATTCTACATATTATTATATTATATAATATATACTCTAGACTTTATTTCTATATTTATATTTGGCATGAACGGGATACTTCAATTACATTCACCTGTCTAATGTTTTGTCTACGTCTTATAGGTTACCCACCTACCTTTTTTTATGCATTCTTAATATTTATCTGTATTTTTATTATACACTCGCTTTCTGCAGCCCCTGTCACCTATTTGTATCTTAGTGGATTTTTATCTCTGTTAGCGGTCAACGGTCAAATATCTCGAGAACGCTTTGAGATTTCTTAATAAAATTTTGTACACAAACATGAGGAAATCTTTGTCACTTTTTGGGTATTTTTTTTCTTGTCGTATATCTGAAATGCAAGGCTAACTTAATTTTTTAATAAGAACTTGAATTTGGCATTGCATTTTTTCTGAATATAACGAGGTAAATATTGCAGCTATTTTTTCAAAATAGATTTTAAAAAATAGTTAAAAGATCTGTTTTAGGGTAAATATGTTTTTCATTTAGTAGCCTATGAAACTCTGAATGACAGATGAAGTATTTGATTACACGTGACACGTGTTAACGCTAATTTGTGAATTTTAAATTTCTTTCAATTTTTATATAAAATTAATATGTATTTACCAAAAAAATAATAATTGAAATATTAACAATTCTTGGATAGGGTGATAGAAAACGAACTTATGCCGGAGTTTGTCGAGTATTTAATGAAGTACGTCCGAATAAAAATATCACTAACAGTTTCAAAAACGGTGAAAAGATTTAATGAAACTGGTAGCATTAAAATTGTTCAAAATTAGGAAGATAAAAACAAAAACTAATGACGAAAATTAGTTGAATGTTATTATAGATGTAGTGACAATGGTAATGTTTAGGTGCATATTTGTTTCCATTATAACTTCGTAAAACTCCACTCTTCGATCAAAATAATCTTCACTTAATTCTTGTAGCTATTGTATTTTGTAAGGATAAAAATGTTTATATTATTTTATGAACTGAGCGACTACACATGTTATGACTTAAAACTAATTGTACTACATCAATTTTAATTGTAAATACATCAATTGTACTACATCAATTTTCGACGGATTTTCGTCATTAGTTTTTGTTTTGAACCTTCCTAATTTTGGACGACTTGTAATACTGCCTGTTATCATTGAACATTTTTATTGTTTGTGAAATTATTGACTTAGTGATGTTTTTATTTGGATGTACTTCGTTAAAAACTCGACAAACTTCAACATAAGTGCCTTTTCTGTCACCGTATTCAACAATTGTTAGTATTTTAATTATTTCTCTTTAAGTTAAATACATATTGATTCCGTATAAAACTTGAAAGGAATTTGAAATTCACAAATCGACGTTAACAGTTGTCAATTATAATCAAATATTTCATCTGTTATCCATAGTTTCATAGCATATTAAATGAACAATATATTTACCCTAAAACAGACCGAAACACCTTTTAGCCATTTTTTAAATATATTTTGAAAAAAATACAAAATTTACCTCGCTGAATTCAGAAACAAATGCTCTTCGCAACAATGCCAAATTCAAGCAGTGTTGTCATTAAAAAAATCAAGTTAATCTTGGACTTCAACTATGCGACAAGAAAAAAAAATTAAAATATACCCAAAAAGGGGCAAACGTTTCCTGATGTTTGTGTACAAAAGTTCATAAGGTTATCTCAGATATTTGACCGTCTCCCTACATAATAGCCACCCTGTATAAATTACAATATTTGTATATAGTACCAATGTAGGGTTTTTAATTTCTTTGTGTAGTCTTATTGTAGAAATAATGGGCCTCGAAAGTAACTTGATAGTGCTTTATTGCAGATATCCACTTTAAAATTGAATTGCGTTATTTTGCTTTCGTTGGAAATCGACTTTCTATATTAAAAAATTCGGTTCATCAATCTCAAACTGGTTATTTCGATGTCGCTGAAGAATTTTTCAGGGTGTATGCGTAAATATGTATTGGTGCGTTTAATTTTGTGAAAAGTTCCTCTTAAGCACTGATAAACTTTTCATACTAAGAAACGCACCAACGGATGCCGCACCAACAACACCCAGAAAAATTCTTCAACATACATATCCGTGAATCACTATCATCTTTATATATAAATATATATATATATATATATATATATATATATATATATATATATATATATATATATATATATATATATATATGTATGTATGTATTTAACTAAACAAAACAAAGGAAATAACTATACTACCTGCCGATAAGGGAAACGCCACCGTAGTCATAGAGACTGAAGAATACAAAAGAAAAATCAAAGAACTTTTACACGATCCCAGATATAAAAAAGTTACCAGAGACCCCACAACGTATCTGGAAAAAACGACTAAAGCCAAAATCAATGAATCTCCAATCGACGACAGTATCAAGAAACAACAGTATCAAGAAACAACAATACCAAAAGGGATAAATTGGGAGGAGGTGTGAGGGAGTAGAGGATTAAAACACTCCCATTTCTTTATATGGGACATATAACCTTTACACTTGGCAAAAAATATTCCTTGTGCTTCACAGACATTCACTAAGAACAGGTTGTATAAAAATCCGGTCCCAAGAGGGGTTACGAGGGCGTAAAATGTACAAATAAACCCTCTTTCAAACTATAGGTTCTACAGACTTGAGTCTTGGCAGGAATTCTACTTATACTGCATGTAAATTAATCAAGAACCTTTAATACATAAATTAATTGGAATAAATATATTATCCGAGTTAAATATAACGCGTAAACTTATACCGTTGTTTCTTACTGTGTACAAAAGAAGGTCACTGATCATTATATGTTGTTTTAGCTGTAATGTTAAAATTATGTTTGTCGATTATTTCTATATTTAACTAAAGCACTATTTATTGATATATCTGGTTAAACTATTGTTTTCAATTTTGTTTTCATCTTTGAAGTTTTGGTGAGTTTTTATTGGATTTTTGTTAATCTTACCAATATTATGAAAGTATGTTTGTCCTTCAAAACATTAAAACTCCAAGTGTCTCGACAAACGAACATATTTTAATGGAATTTGGCATAGAAGGTCGATTATGTCGTAGAATAGGACATAGGATACTTTTTATAACGCTATGAAGTTCCGGCGAAAGTTTAGATCCTTGCTAGAACGTGCACGGATTGTTACGCGCGGTCTTACAGCCGGCCGGCGATTGCGCAGATTGTATCGGGGTAGTTCGGGACTATTCGCGGCGCTCGGCAACGCTATCGGGCCTCCGTTAATTGATTTTTCTTCCTCGCCGCCGCGTTTCTTCTTTTTTCAGAAAGGATTTCCATACTTTTGGAATGTTACGAACGTCGTTTCGTATTTACCTCACCCCTTTCTTCTATTTCAAGGTGTTCTCTGATTGTTTGGACCTTGTAGTTTTCAATATTCGCTATTTCTGTTGCAGTCCGAAAAAGATATGCTATATACCCCATGATTTTCCAGTTTAACTTTGTCCTTTGGGGTTCTTTAGGATGTTTGCCACAGTTTTGTGCGGCTTGTAGGCTGTTCTGATATTATGTTTTCTTAGTAGTCTATCCTATCCTATGAGTTATTCCTTTTACGTATAGTAGCAGGACCTTTGGTGCATTTGGTTCATGATCCTCTATTGTTCTTCGTGTTTGGGTTTCCTGACGGTGAAACTACCCCGATATAATCTGGGCAATCGTCGGCCGGCTATAAGACCGAGCGTAACGATCCATGCAGGTCAGTTGGACTCTTCAGTCGAAGCGGACAACGCTTGAAAATGCCAAATAAGATTTTGGCGAAACGTCTTTGTGACGTGCGTATCTTCGTGGCGTGACTCTTTACAGAATCAACGGATCGACACCCGGAATGATTTGACAATTCGCTCTGTTCCAGCACCATCCACAAACAGGGACATACAATCAATTTTGAAGGAACCAAAGAAATAGCGAATATTGAAAACTACAAGGTCCAAACAATCAGAGAACACCTTGAAATAGAAGAAAGGGGTGAGGTAAAAACGAAACGACGTTCGTAACATTTCAAAAGTATGAAAATCCTTTCTGAAAAAAGAAGAAACGCGGCGGCGAGGAAGAAAAATCAATTAACGGAGGCCCGATAGCGTTGCCGAGCGCCGCGAATAGTCCCGAACTACCCCGATACAATCTGCGCAATCGCCGAGCGGCTGTAAGACCGCGCGTAACAATCCGTGCACGTTCTAGCAAGGATCTAAAGTTTCGCCGGAACTTCATAGCGTTATAAAAAGTATCCTATGTCCTATTCTACGACATAATCGATCTTCTATGCCAAATTTCATTAAAAGTTTTTCATGTTTCGAGACATTTGGAGTTTTTATGTTTTGAAGGACAAACATACTTTCGTAATATTGGTAAGATTAACAAAAATCCAATAAAAACTCACCAAAACTTCAAATATGAAAAAAAAAAATTGGAAACAATAATTTAACCAGATTTATCAATAAATAGTATATAATGATCCATGACCTTCGTTTGTACACAGTAAGAAACAACGGTATAAGTTTACGCGTTATATTTAACTCGAATATTATATTTATCCCAATTAATTTATGTATTAAAAGTTCTTGGTTAATTTACATGCAGTATAAGTAGAATTCCTGCCAAGACTCAAGTCTGTAGAACCTATAGTTTGAAAGAGGGTTTATTTGTACATTTTACGCCCCCGCAACCCCTCTTGGGACCGGATTTTTATACAATCTGTTCTTAGTGAATGTCTGTGAAGCACAAGGAATATTTTTTGCCAAGTGTAAAGGTTATATGTCCCATATAAAGAAATGGGAGTGTTTTAATCCTCTACTCCCTCACACCTCCTCCCAATTTATCCCTTTTGGTATTGATTTTCAAAAATTCCATTTTAAGTAGATGTTTATATATTATAGCAGGAATATCCCTGCCAAGTATCACGTCTGTAGGATTAAAAACGGACTTTTTTCCATTTAACACCCTTGCAACTCCCCTTGGGAGTCGACCTTCGCAAAACCCGTTCGTAACTGATCTCTACCTAGCAAAAGAAATATGCCTGTCAAATTTCAACTCTGTAGGTCTTACAGTCCCGGAGATTTCGTGATGTTGGTGAATCAGTGGTATTTTTCCTATATTCGTAGTGTTTCGCGGATGGAAGAATACGGTAGATTATTAGACCGGGAGTACATCCGTTCGTTTGTGTCCCGTTTGTTGGGAACGTGCAGACGTTTCGCCAAGGTCACACTTGGCATTCTTAATGCTTGTCTGAAGACTGAAAGCTGTGGAAACTGTCTCTTAATATTTATATTCTTCTGGGTCGCAGATTGTGATGATGCGTACTTCTTATTGGTTCTGGTGTTGGCTCCGCCACCTCGGACGATGTTTAGGGTGTCACAGTGGTAGTCAGTTGCTCTCCCGACTGCAGCCTCACAGTTCTCCCGACTGCAAAATCGGGGTAGTTAGATTTTCAAGGGCGAAAAATCCGAATCTGGTACTATCTTGAGCCTAGTTCCTAGAGGGCGCTTACTACCTACTTTGTGAGGAATTAACTCGCTCATATTTTTTTACCCTATCAAGCTAGCAATATTTTGACTTCAGTATAAAGAAGGGTCATAATTTCCACGTAAAAATGGTTCCCTTGGTCAATATCGATATCTCACCCCGTTTGTGAGATATTCGTTTTCGAATATTACTGTGTTTCATTGAATATCTTGTCGATAGATGAAAAATATACAATTCATAAAGTGTGCCTTGTGTTCATCATTCACAAAGTATGGACGCTTATGATCAAGCGGTATCCATTCCAGGATTGTTTTGGTCCATCTGTCGTCGCATTGCCTCGTTATGGTCTGCCCACTTCCATTTCAGTTATTTCACCCTTCCAATGATTTCACATACTTTCGTTTGTTTTCTGATCCATATGCAGGTGTTTCTGTCTCGCTTTGTAATGCCAAGCATACACTTTTCCATTCCCCCCTGAACTATCCAAAGCTTTTGAACTGATTATGAATGAGTATCCCATTTCACTTCCGTATGTCAAAACAGGCAGCACGCACTTATTAACAACTTTCCTCTTCAGATAAGTGGAAGTTTATTTTTAAACACTATATTGAGCCTGCCAAATGGCTGCCAGCCACACCTAACACGCTGTTCCACTTCCCGAGCAGTATCATCCTCCCTTGAAATTATTTGCCCAAGATATATGTTGTGGTCCGAAACTTCTAAATCGCTTCGTAAAATAGAAATTCCTCTGTTGACAGCTTTTGTTGAACATAACCTGATTCTTTTTTAGGTTTATTTTCAAGCCAAATGTTTCTCCCGGCCTTTGCAGCTCTTGTATGTGTTTTTGTAGCTCATCAGGGCCCTGTTTCCCATCCAGATTACGGAATACCTCTTCAGGACAGACTGAGAAAAGAAAAAGACTTAAACCGTAAACCTCATACTACATTAATTTTAACTTCAAGGTCATCCATGTGAGCTATAGCTGCAGCTTCATCATACGTGGTAGGTTCACATAGGCTCTGTCTATCCTCTGACTAAGCAATGCATTCTTTATGGCTTGCCTTTATATTGAGTCAAACGCATTTTCATAGTCAATAAAAGCCAAGCACAGTGGCATGGTGTATTCATTGTGCCTTTCTATGGTCTGTTGGACAACCTGGATATGTACTATATCCACTTCTGAATCCTGCCTGCTCTCTTGATGTGCGTCATTCAGTGTTCTTAATAATCTTTTATATATTATCTTGGTGAAAACTTTGTACATAACTGATAGGAGGCTTATTGGGCGGCAGTTTTTTAAATCTTCCTGTGCTCCTTTCTTATGAAGAATCACTTTAGCATTTTTTCATAGGCTGGGTATTTTTTGACCTTTGGGACATTTTGAGTACAATTTTGCCAGTGTTTTATGTAAAGTTCGACCACCAGCTTTTAACATTTCAACCGTTAGATTGTCCTTTCCTGGAGCCTTTCTATTCTTCATCGCTTCTGAGGCACTTGTCACTTCATCCAACAGAATATCTGGCATTTGCTCTTCCGTGGGCATTGCTATCTTTGACTTGTTCTGATTTTCATATAAGTTTAAATAAAATATTCTGAGAACCTCGAATGTTTCCGTGCGCTTCTTACAAACTTTACCATCCTCACGTATTAAGGCAAACATTTGTGTTCTTTTATTCTCAGCTTGTGTTTAGCTTTCTTTATTCCCTTATTTTCTTCTAGTGTTGTTTACACTAGCTGCATGTTGAACCAACGCATTTCCTCTCGAATATATTTTCTTATGATTTTGCAAATCTCAATGTACTCGCACTTTGCCAAAAAGACTCTTTGCATTCCTCATTGTCCGCTGTTTCTTCATTAGATTATTGGTCTCATTGGAGATTTTTGACTGTTTGAAACTTTTTTCTGCTGGTACTATTGCAGCAGCAGTTTCAAGCACATTGTCGATGATTTTTTGATACTGATCTATTATTTCCATCTCTTCTGGGTCTTGCAACAGTGCAAAGCGGTTTGACAAAGAAATTTCAAATCACTGCCCCTCTGTAGTAGCTTCCAAAATTCACTTTGCCCTTCTTCGATCTTATCATTTTTGTATGTTATTTTCGACAGTTTATCCTAACCTTTATTCGTACCATCCTATGGTCACTTCGATATATATATATATATATATATATATATATATATATATATATATATATATATATATATATATATATATATATATATAGATTAAAATCTATCAAAAATGTATTTTGAGTAATTACATAGAAAATGGTTCGTTTTTATGTAGATACAAACCAAGATTTAACCATCTATTAAATGCTTAAAACCAGATTTTAGATTTTGCTAATTCGGCATTTTCGTTTACTGCAAACTGGAATATCTAACTTTTATTGACTGTAAATCTTGCATTTTGATTAAATCGTTAAAAATATGTTGACGTAAATGTCACACCCGTCAATTTTATTATTTAATCGCAATGATATTATAATGTGACTGAGTAATATCAGCTATAAATTGAATCATAAAAACTATTCGGGTTTATAACTTGATCATTTTTCATATTGTAGAATTTTTATCTATTTTTAATTTTTGGGGTATTTTATTTACAGGGAGATCTTTTTACCGTTAATCTGCTACTTATTTGAATGTTTATTGTTTCTTAATATACGATAAATTTAATAATGAATATTTATCAATAATAATGGCGTAAGAGGGTGAACAATTTATTCAATTTGTTTGTTACGCATTTTTTGTTTGTAAATGATGCTTGCTCCCCTGAAAATATATTTATCTCCTTTTATGAGGTGTATTTGCATTTAAATTGTAATATGTAAGTAAACAAGCACTCATTTGTCTGATGAAAAAAATAGTTAAATATATTAAAATTTATTTTTAAAAATTATTGAACACTATCACAATGAAAGAACAAAGCGTGGATAAATTCCATCTTAAACATTTAGTGCATTATGAGTTTCGAAAACCTAACAATAATGCCACAGATCTTATAATGCTGTACATGCTAGGGCCCTAGATAGCAAAACATATCAGCGTTGGTTTAAAAAATAATGGAGTGTTGATTTATATATCTCTACAGTATAAAACTGGAGGAGTTCCTGAGTTTGATAAGCATCTGTTTTTGCCTGATATTGAAGCTGACTCCAAACAAACCATCCATAAATTAGCCACAAAGTTTGACAATTCATGATACACGACACAACAGAGTTACTACAACTGGACAAAGTCAAAAGAAAAGGAATGTTGGTGCTGCCACTGCCGGTATGCCGCCACTGCTGTGTACGAGGGTTGTTATTTATGTATCCCGAATTGGTAACAATGATGTTGCTAGACGCTATCTGACATATACATCGTTCTCGTACCGAACTCGTATCGTAGAACGTTTTATCATACGGAATTCAATCGTGGCCATCGTTCACTCATGGACGAACTTAAAGCAAGTCGTCCAAAATCGGTTGTTGTACCAGAAAACATCGATATTGTGTGCAAACTGATAAAGCAAGATCGTTATATAACATATCGTGAGATTTAGGCATCCCTGGGCATTAGTATGATAAGCATACATAATATCTTACATGAATATTTAGCCCTGAATGAAGATTTGTGCACGTTGACTCGCATAATTTGACAATCGTTCAAAAAAGGCGTGTTGATTCGTGAAAAGAAATACAATCGTGGAGCGTTGAAAGCCGTGTATAACATCTACAAAGGTGACGAATCTTGGATCTATGCGTATGAGGTCGAAAGTAAACAGTTATCGACTGCATGGGGTTTTCAAAATGAGCCAAATCCAACAATGGTTGTTCGCGCAAGAAGCACTTCAGATTATTTTCTTCAAAAAATAATAACTTAAAAAAATAATAAAAATAATAATAGATGTAGAGTGGAATCTATGCAGAAATCCACATACGAAAATATAATGATTAACATCAGAACAACCCCCTTTGCCCAATCCAAAATGTTCACCTTAAAAAGATGTTTCCCTTAAAAAGAGAGTATGGTGGGATTTTACAAGAATTATTCATTATGAGGTTTTGAATTCTAATGAAGTCATAAGCGCTGAATGTTATTATGTTGAGCTTAATAAATTATATATGGTTTTGATTCAAAAACGTCCAAGACTGATTAACTTAAAATTGATGTAACATAGTGACAATATGTAAGTAAGACCTCATAATTCAAGAAAAAGAAAGAGTTAGAAGAAGAAAAAGATCAAGAAAAAATCAAAGAGTTAGGCTGGGATATACTTCACCCATCTATAGTCTCCTGATGCTGTTCGGTCAGATAACTTTTTTTCAGGCCTGTGGCACATTTTCTTCGTGGAAAAAATTACTACTGTGGAAGGTATTACAACTACACGAAGAATATTTTATTTCAAAATTATCCTCATTTTTTATTTTACAAAAGGGAACAGAAAATTTCCAAGAAATTAGGGCAAAGATTGTTAATATTTATGGTTATCATTAATACATAACTGTATTAATTCTTTAGTAAATTAAAGTTTTGTAGAGTAATAAAAAGCGATATTACTTAATGTGGGGTTACCATTTCCTATAAGATTAACAAATTTAAAATCCCGAAAAATTTATGATCCCGAGAGATGTTGGTCGAGGCTGGTAAGGCTGTTAACGTCAAAAGCTTTATACAAAAACGTGACATTCAGTGAGCAAGCTGTAAGACCATCGTTTGCGTCGTAAGTTTGGTGAATGTGTTCAAAATCAATTGCAGCCTGATCCAGGATTTAACGGCACAATTTTGTTCAGCAATGAAGCTTATTTTTGGCTAAATAGTTACGTTAATAAACAAAATTACCACATTTGGAGGGAAAGGAATCTGCAAGTGATCCAACAATTACCGATCCAGAAAAATGAAAGGTATGATACGGATTGTACGCCGGTAGCACCAAACTGGAAAGCACGTTACCGTTAATGTGGGATTTACGGTGAATGGTATATTAGACGTATACGGAGAGGCACTTAAGATAAAGATTTGAAATTTTAGATACTTATGTAAAATTAAAGTATTTTCTGCGCTGCGGTTTTGCCAAATCTACTCACAGCTAATACCAACTTTGTTCTTTTAAATAGAATACCCTATATAATATTACATTTTTAGATTATGAGAGGTATTTTGAAACGTTTTTATGTAACATATGCATATATAGAAAATTTGACAGCAAACTTTCCACTGGCAGTGTATCAAAGCAGGTTGTACTAGCTTGATGGTGCTTCGGCATACTGTACAGAAGAAGTAAGCAGGCAACTCTGTGAACTAACTATTCCAAGGCAAATGGTTTGGACGTTTGGGTCCATGTAATTGGCCGCCGAAATTACCCGATTTAACTTCTCTTGATTGGGGTACTGTAAAAGACATTATCTTCAAAACGTCAGTAAATACTAGAGAGGAGTTAGAACATCGGGCGAATTAAGCATTCGCAACCTTAGATCCTATTGATATAAGAAGAGGTGTCATGGAAGGGGCCTATATTAGAATGTTGCAGTGTTTGGAGGCAAACGGTCAGCATTTCGAAAATTTGCAAAAAAATGTTTTTTACATAGTATTATGTTTTTAATTTTAATTTTGTGTTATTGTTTACTAAAATGTTACAAAAATCGTTAAAAATAGGTATATCATTATTTAATATTTTTAGATTCAGAAGTAATTGCTTTTATGTGTTCCATTAGAAAATACAGGGTGTTCTATTTAAAATTCCTACATAACATAAATTTTTAAGTTTTATCAAAAGGGCACTATTTTGTAAACGCCCTGTATGTGATAAATTATTTCTCATGTCCTATTGTCATAAAATAACCTATTAAGGTTGTTTATGATAATTACATGACATAATAACCTATCTAGCTATGCAGGTTACTTACCATTTTTCGAAGAGTAAACTATTCAATAGCAAATCGATAGAGAAAATTCATTATTATTAACTGTTTTAAATCAAACACCTTCATGTTTGCAATTAAAAGTTGATTTTTATTTAAAAAGTAATACTCAAATCCGAAATCAAAACCAGTATTCGTGAGGCGAACGAAATACGCGACGCGCGATCAAACAATCCGTACCCGTGAAGTTTGCATTTAAAACTAATTACCATTACGCTCGGTCGCAGGGAATCTACGTCCAAATGGCATGTTTTAGAAAGCAGTTAAACTCCTGAATTCTGGCAACCAACAAAACAGGTAACGCCAACGATGAGAAAAGATGACGCCACGTCGCTGGAGGTAAACGTCCGACAAACGATATATAGATTGTGGCGAGAGGATGGAATTTTTATCCGCATTATTTGGTGTGATGGGTCGACAGACGTTCTTCTACATTTGGAAATTTTTAATTTAAATAATATCTGAAAGGAAATTAATTCAACGGAAATAAAAGATGGTGTTTTGCTGTGATAAATGTTGTTTACTGTGACAAATGCTGCAGGGCGGCGCTCTAACGCCGTCCCTGACGAGCCACCACTGATTCAATTGCTTGAAAGATTGGTCTATAAGTGAATTGACAGAATGCGTTTTGTCAGAAGTAATCACGGCGAACATTTGTCTGAAATTGTTTTCAAACATTAATGTACTTGAATGTTATTTCACATCCAATGAATAGTTTCAAAGCATCTAATTTGGTTGTTGTTTTATTTGAATTTAAAGTTCGGACGCACTAAAGAATCACTCCATAGTAACATAATTGTTCTTAAAAGTTACACCTGACTTTTACAACCTTTAATTATTTCTTGTTGTAAGTAAATGTGTTGCATTTGTATCACAACTTAAAACGAAACTTGTACAGCTCAAAAATCAATCGCCCGCTTCTTCCAGTGGACATACGGTCTACAAAAAATAATAAAAACCACTAGTAATATATAAAATTAATATTTATTTATTCTAAAAGTCCGCTGTTGTATATTATTGATGGTCTCACTACTTTCTTATACACCTATTCTTTTATCTCTCTTTTTCCAAGGAATGTTGTTTTTAAGGTGTTGTATAGTTTGCCTGCTTTTCCAATTTTTTCGTTAATTTCACCGTCCATTTTTCCATTATCTTGTAACGTAAACTTTTTTTTTAATGGTTACTAACTTCAGTAACCAACGATGGCAGTCATTCGCCTGAGGCAGTTAGGTCGTATAAATCGTAGGTTACGGATGGATTGTACAGGGACGACAATAGGGCGCCACCCAGTTCTTCAGAACTATAAATGATAAAAAACAATCCTTACCCCTAGGAAAAAAAATATTTTCACTAAAAAGATTCAATAACAGTAATAATATGTATTTAATTCACACAAACACAAATTCAGGGACCAACATAAAAAAGAAATGTGATAAAAATAAACAATTATAACACAAAACTCACTGGTGATAGTAACAATCCACTCAGAAATCTGAATTACGGAGAAGCAACTTTGATTGCATGATAATACGACTGACTGGTTTCACTAAATCTACCCTCAAAGACTGAACGTAAAAACATACAACATGCATACATAAGAAGAAACGACGTGTCCCCCACAATGAAGCAGAAAATAACGGAAAAGAGACAGATGCGAAAAAATAGCAACAAACGAGCACGGAAATAACAAGAGAAAATATAAGAAAGCAGCAAAACAGCTAAAAAACTGAATCCATGAAGAACAAAACCAAAAAATTTAAGTATACCTAGAAAACCTAACTCCAAATGCGGTTACGGATTATTCGCTTTCGAAAGCCACAAAGAAACTCAAAAGCCTCCAACAACATAACCCACCCATTAAAAATGATGAAAATAATTGAACCAGGAACGATAAAGGAAAAGCTGAATTTTTCCTCCAAACACCTAAACAACGTATTTAAGTCCTTTTCTTCTGCAATGTCTATAGATGAAGAAAATGAAAGAACCGACTCTCCAAATGTTTACGGTTTACAAATTTACAGTTAGGCAAGTAAAACAAACAATAATAAAAGAAATCAACATTTAAAAAATACCCGGATTTAATCTAATCTCTGGCAAAATTTTCCAGTAACTCTCAGAAAAATGCATAATGTTAATGACTTTTACATTTAATGCGCTAGCACTTGAAATTGCGCTAGCACTTCAAAATAATAACAGAAAAACGGAAAATTAGCCCTGAACAACAGTTTGGATTTCGTAAAGCACGGAAAAATAGAGCAAGTGCACAGGCTAGTCAACGAAATAAACAAAGACTTAAATGCTAAAAGATATTGTTTAGTTGCTTTTCTTGATATATCCCAAGCTTTTTACAAGGTATGGCACACTGGATTACATTCAAGCTAAAGAAGTTTCTTCCTCACCCCCATTTTCAGCAATTGAAATCTAACTGATAGACACTTTATGGTTAAACAAGATAATGAATACACTGAACTGCATCCAATATACTCAGGCGTTGCTCAATGTCGCGTCCTTGGCCCAATATTATACCTCTTGTATACAGCTGACCTTCCGACAACAAGAACCACTACTGTAGCAACATACGCTGATGACACGGTGGTTTTATAATAGCATCCCACAATGATCTAATATCAATGATCTAATCTCAAGAAACCTTCAAACAAATTTAAATAAAATTCAGCAATGGTTAAAGACATGGCGCATTAAGGCCAACCTACGTAACATCCAAATCCACCCACGTAACATTCACACTACGCAGGGAAATATGCTCACCAGTGAAGATCACCAACTGCCAACTAACGCAAGCAGAGGATGCCAAATATTTCGGCATGCATTCGGATCGACGCCTGATATGGAAAAACATATATTCTCCAAACGCAAGCAATTTGGTCTTAAATTGTGCCAAATGTACTGGCTTATTGGGCGTGAATCAAAATTATCCTTGTATAACAAGATATTATTATATAAATCCATTCTTAAGCCGTATGGACTTAAGGAATTCGGCTGTGGGATTCTGCCAGTAAATCCAATGTCGCCATTCTTCAGAGATTCTAAAACAAAGTCTTGCGTACTATAGTGGACGTACCTTACTACGTCCCCAACGAGGTGATTGAGCATCATATATCGTCGTGAAGTATTTTGAAATAATGTTGTGCACCCAATCTACCTGCCAATCAGTTAAATGTGCTCGATTTCAGTGAAGTGCATAGTCTAAAACGTCTTCTACCATCAGACCTGAGCACATGACCCAAATAAATATAGACATAAAGCACATATACAAACTCTAGATTTAAGATTTAGGTTAATTTTTAAAGGAGATCACTTACTGGAGTGATTCTCTACATGTTAATACCTTCTAGTTATATCAAACGTTTAATTCTCTCTGGGCAGATTGCAGATCTGTCTACTACTACCCTACTTAACTAGGCAAATTAAGTGAAAGGTTCAATCTCAAACAAACATTGTTATCGAACTAGGACTTTTGTCTAGCATACAAAAAAAATGAAATAAATTATCTTAAATCGGCCTAAATTAAATTGAATGAAATCAAATTATATAGCGTTCATAAACAATGGTAGACAAATTGTGATTTGTGTAATCACTGATGAATAGTAATAAAAATAATAATAAAGTAACATCTGGCCTTGTCCTTTTGTGGTGCTGTTCGACTATCTAGACTCTGGATTGTCAAGTTACCAAGATGGTCGATCACTGAACAGTTCAGTGTTTGAAACGTTTGGATCCCAAGAAGACTAGAGCTTATAATGACCGGGGTTCAAGTAGTCCGTAGTCCGGAATTCCCATGGACTAAGATGACTGGATCCCAAAATGGCTCTGTCCCAAGATGACTGGGCTCTAAATTGAACGGGGTCTAAAATGACCGCGCTCTAAAATGACCGGTCTCTAAAACCCTCTACAAAAATACAAAAAGAACAAGCCTGGCTAGTTAATTAACATCCCTCAAATGGAGGGATTACTCAAGCAGGACTATCAGCGGCATCAACTTCTAGATCGCTGTTCGTCCTGTCGGCGTGGACACATAATGTTCTACGGCTTTGACACTGGTGCTGGAGTATACAGGTGTACTGTGAAGTAACATCCGCGCAAAACAATTCTACCTATAGCGGGCGATAATTTGTGAACGCTACAATCTTCTTTTGTTATTCCATTAATTTCCTTCTTTCCTAAAAATTCTTCTTTGCTATTTTTCCCGTATATTTCAGCATTTCTGCTGTGATATCTTCTTGCCTCGGAGTTTTGCCCAATTTTAGTTTTTTAATAGCTTGGGCAATTTCTTCAATCGTTATTGGTTCCACAGCATTAACCACTTTATCAGTTTTATTTGGAAATTTTCTTCCCGGTCTTCTTGTTCTAGTTTGCTCATCTCTTCAAAATATTGTTTTCATTTGTTGACAATGTCTTTCGTTAATATATTCACTTCTTTGTCTTTTATTTCTCGTAACACTGGAACACTAATATGTTTTTGATAATAATTACGTGTGTCTAATATGTCGTAAATTAAACGACGTATTTTAAAAAACAATAAAATTGATATCAAATATTTATTTAAACACAATTCTATAAAATTGAAACATTCTTGTCTTATTTTCTAAAGACTAACTTTATTTATCTAAGTAAAGACTAAAGTAACGATATGTTTATATAATAGCGTAATTATATTGTACACTCAGTGCCGTATATACCAAGGTGGTCACCGCTTATCGCATGCCCGCACTGGACACAATATATAGTAGTCATACGCCTCAATTGTTTCTTCGCTTAGGAGAGGCTCACGTTCAGGTTCCTCAGTAATTTTCAAAATAGCGCGGATATCTTGACGAAAATGTTTTCGTATGTTTGGGGTTGAAAGTCTTTTCTCCATCCATGGACTGGCAAGTAGATGTGCTAAGTCAATCAAGTAGTCATATCGGGAAAGTGGTTTGACATTTGCCTTTTTTACGGCAGTACACAATATATGAATTATGCATAATGGCTATTTTGTGCGTTTTTCTATTGCAAGTCATACTGCTACAAAGTTGATCAAATGTATCAACGGCGGCTTTAGTCTGATTATAATTCAAAACTATGGTAGATTTGTTAGTCTGTGTGCAAACTTTTGCCTCTTCGTGAAAGGTGGACAGAGGTAACACAACTTTTCCTTTTTTTGAAGAATATAATAATAATCGAAGCAAAACATGAAAGTAACAGGGCACCTTTTTTTTGGTTTATAATAATTGTGCAGGAATCTCATTTTTATTATTGCGTAAAGTTCCTACAATGGTTAACTTGTAGGGATTTTCCAGTAATTTATCAGCAAGACAAACTGAAATGAACTATTTATCCATTGTAACATTGCGGTTACTTTAATGAATTGCTTTCGTCAGCTATTTTACAGAAAAATTGGCGAGCGGTAGATTATTTGTATTGGTACTTTTTCCGAGGTATGGCATCGCATCAATCATATACTTGGATGAAGTGTAACAAATCATTACTTTTTTATTCCATACCTGGCAGGCTTATTGGATATAAACATCTTAAATGAAAAATCTACCTCTAAAGCCTAAGAGTTATTCCATTGTGGCATAGGATGAGGGCGTATATGATGTTTTATATATTTCGATGAACATGTCCCATATCTCACGAATGGGTGCTAATTCATCAACTTATGCCTTTTCTTGTCTAATTTATTTATCATCAAATAGCAGGCAATTGGTAAGGAATACGAAACGCTCAGCTCTGTAGAAAGTTCCAGAAATAGTAACGTCAAACCTTTATTTTATATTTAAATAATTGTCTTTCTTTGCAGCAGAGAGAAGCGAAATTGCAAAAAAAGGGTTCAATTCACTTTCATTTAAATTCATATTCATAAAGTTTCAATTCAACATTTGAAATACATTTGATTGACTATCGAAAGATTTCTTGATTTGTTTGCCGCAGTATAATATTTGTTATCTCAACAGAAACGAAATGAAGAAAGTGTTCTTCAGTTGTGCAGCATCCTTTCGCATTTCTTTGGCTGTATAAAAGGTATAAAATGAACCAAATTTCTCATACCAACCAACTCTCATACCATCTGTGTCTGTTTTTTCCTTATAGCCTGAGTTTGTTTGGGAGTACAATTGACTCGTGTATTCTTCTAGTTTCCCTTACAAAAGTGGATATTAGAACGTCATGATCAAAATCCTTGTCTTCAGCTACATTATCAGTATTTTCAAAGAGAGACATTAACACCTGGATTAAAAAGACTGGATATGGCTACATCATTTTTGGTCGGAATCAAGATCACTCCCTGAAAGTTCTTCTACTTCTAAATTATCTGCCTCCCAATCACTACCGCTATCTTCAAAAGGTTCAGGTTCGCTGTCTTCACCATTCATTATTTTTTCAATTTCTCGTTGGACATCTTTTTCTGTCAATGGATGGTATTTATCCCTTTTGGGAGATATTTTTTTGAAAACAAACATTAGTTTAAGTTTATAGTAATGTTAAATAACTAATAGTTTATTTACCTTTTATTACTTTGAAATATAATGAACTAATGAACGAAAATTAAATAACTGAAACCTCGCAATAAATATTACGGTATCACTAATATGTCGTAAAATTCGACGCAGCGTTCAAAATATAACCATACAAAATAAATATTTGCTTGCAGATTCAACAGATCTTAGATTACGACTAAATACGAAGATACTTGACAGGTGTGGCTATTACGATTTACGAAACAGCTCGAAGATACAGACACAACATATTTTGCCATTTAAGAAACATTAATGGAATTTATAATTTTTTAAAAATTATGTCCGTTAGATGCCGTCCTGCTGTACGAACGCATTCTTAAAATCTGCTGTTGTTATTCCTCATTGATCGCTACAACATCTCAGCTGGGATACTGTGAATTTTATCCTGAATTTTCTTTTTTAACTCTTTACTCTCGAGATAGCCCTTTAAGAAAAAATCACAAACGGACAAATCTGGCGATCTAGGAGGCCAGGGAACCTTACGGAATCTTGAGATCACACAGTTAACGAACAATTCTCGCACAGCTTCCATTGATTGCCGTGCAGTGTGTGATGTTGCTCCATTCTGTTGAAAACAGGTTTCTTGAATGTGCAGTTTTTTTTTCAATTCAGGTGTAACGAAAGATTGTTACATCGCCATGTAATGATCCGTATTATTACGCAACAGTTACTGTGATCCCCTATTCATTTTCAAAAAGATAAGGTCTAATGATCCCATATAATCAAACTACACACTATACTCTATCCAGTAACGATAGTTCTGCTTATTCACGTAACCGGCGAGATGAAAATGAGCTTCATCTGACATCCACAACTTGCTTAGAAATTCATTATTTATATTTGTTACCATTTATTGACAGAAAAATCTAATTTCTAGTCGCAACTGGTAATCGTTTTCCCTCATTTTTTGCACTATCTGCGTTTGTATGATTGAAATTTCAAATCTAAATGAAGAATTCTGCGAACACTCTCCCGGGACATTTCAACCGCAGCTGTTTGTTTACGAATTGAACGCCGTGAGCTCCGTAAAACAGACTCGCGTACAACATCGATGTACTGTGGAGCACGAGAACTTCTTGGTCGTCCTGTTGGTTTCTTCTTTAAGGCAGATGTAGTCTCTTCAAAGTTATTAATTCAACTTTTTATCGCGTGTTTTGATGGGACGGCATTATGACGTCCTAAGTTATAAAAACATTTTTTAAAAAACATTTTTATGGCTAATGCACGCTGTTGTCCGTTCCACTTATCAATTGTATATATATATATATATATATATATATATATATATATATATATATATATATATATATATATATATATATATATATATATATATATATATATATATATATATATATATGACCGAGTGGGGGTATTTATGATTAATGACCTTGTTGTCTTTTGTTGTACTACTTCGTGGATTTGAAATTTAATGGCAATATACAGTTTCTCATATTCAAAGCATTTCTATTTGGTTTCGTATTTACACTTATTCATAAACAAAAAGTTTGTTATTCCTGTGGAAAAAGCTTTGCAGTAATTAGTTACATTATATAAGTGGGCATTCATCAGAAAAAAAAATAAATCGAGATAGCAAATCTGTATATGTTTTAAATAGTTTTATTTGAAATGCTTAAAATATTAAACACCATTCGAACTATATTTAGTTTGTTTCATTAACGTTATTGAATTAGTCGATTTTGATTAGAGTACTTAAATGTTTTGTAAGAAATTCTTTTGATTTAATTATTCACAGATATATTCATATTCATATATAAGAAAATATAACTTATATACTATAACTATATAACTTATATAACTTATATAACTATATACTTCTCTCTGTTTTAAAAAAAACTGCTACTTTTATGTTGAACTATTCTTTCTTTATTGTTTAAATTATATTGTTCTAATATATAATTATACTGAAAAATGGCAAATAATTTATGTAATACTTAAGTTCCTTACCTATCTAGTCCTCATGCGCCCTTCAATGTTGAGGTGTGCTTCAGTCAAGTTAAATCAGCTTCAAATGAAAGCGCTCGACTTTGTTCTCCCCTCGGCCAATTTCGCAGCACTATTTTACTTTAAGTTCATATCAAGTGTGTCCTAATTATTTGAGCATCCTATGTCTTTCTAGGTCGCATTTTTTCCCTTTTCTTAACATTTGTCTTCCACACTTCTTTTGCTTTTCTTGTTCCATTCATTCTCATCATATGTCATCCAATTTACTTACATTGAGCAACTTCTTCCAATGCTTTAATTTCAAATTTCTTTCTAATTTTCTCATTGTATATTTTGTCCTTTTTTCATGTCCCCATTATCCTTCTCAGAAATTTTATGTTTAACTTTCTAATTTTCTTTGGCAAAAATCACTATTTCCGATTTCTTTACATTTATCACTATTTGATACTTCAATAATTAACCCTTCAGTTGTCGCGTTAATTTTAATTATACGATCTTAGAGACCAGTTAAAAAAAATACGTATACAAATACAAAAATTAAAAATTGGGTATAACTTCAAGAGCAACTCAAAATTATATACAGAATTAATATATATCCGAGGTATTTTGAAAATATTTATTCAAAAAAATATAATTTTCGTATAGACAAAAAATAAACAAAATATTATAACAAAAATAAAAAACGCTTATAAAACCTTAACTGAAAGAAATAAATGTTCCTTATACATAAGGTAACCAATTTTTGGACAGAAAAATCTTTGGTTTTTTTCTCAAACATACAGATCATAAAGTAATGTAAAAATATTAGTGAGAGACTCGGAATATACACTGATTATGAGCTGTAGACACATAAATTTACCGCAGACTGCAAGAATATTTTGTTTTCTTCCATTTTTTTTCTCCAGCCACAATAGCTACATCTTCCCACTGTTCCTGGAGGATGCAAATTTTGGATTTCTTCTGCCTCTAAGTTACAAATTTCTCGGAGTCGTAGTTTTATTGTTTTGGAGATATTAGTGAGCATGGTACGATTTTTCTGATGATTATATAACAATGACGATAACAATTTAACCAAAAATTCTTTTCTAGTCAATGTCGAGTTACAATTTTTCGCAATACATTATAAACTGCAAAGGAATCAATCCCTGCAATATTTACTAGTACTATAAAATATGACCATAGGCCACCTTGCCGGGAGTGGTATTATATTGAGGACACAGTTTATCCACTATGTCAACTACTCCCTTTGTTTCGTTATATCTTTATAGTTACAGTTACAGTTATTCCATTTACATCATCCTCTCTATGCATTTTACTATACAAAGTACCACTGCAATTAACCCAGACATACTTGTTCCCACTGAACGTTCATACCTCTGTATAAACAAATTAAGAATTTCCCGCTTATTTTTTCTCATTGTTCCTATGAAGGTGAGTCCCTTATCCTTAAGATAATAGGTAAGAGGAATAGTAGAAAACCAATTATCAGTGGTTACATTCCGGTTTGTTCCAAACATATGTTGACAAAGTCATTCAACCACGGCCTTCGCACTTGTTTCTAACTTATATGGAAGATCTTTTTGCTGTTCTATATAACTTCCATTTGTCTAGTGTAAAATATTTTCGCATGAGATATTGAAATTTTGATTAAAATGGTCGAAAAGATTCCTTGTGGGGGCTAACTTATCTAAAGCAAGCCTTTCTTTGCGCGTTTTAATATCATCAAATAAAATGAAATAAATTTAATATATCAAAAGAATAAAGCGTAGTAGTGTGCAAAAACTTTTGATATTCATTGTGAGATGAAATAATTCAATTCCAGATTCGTCTGTCTCCTAGAGGTCTTCAATATTTAGATGGTTGGCCTTTCTCACTCCTGCAAGATATAATAGACCAATAAGTGGTCTTATTTCGTCCATATTTGTTGGATATATGCCCCTGCTGCGACTAAAATTCTCTGTTTCTGCTTCTATTTTAATATTAGTAAAATCACGATGTTGTTTATAATTTCATTATCAAACAACATTTCCATATTTCAATAGGAGAAGAGTTTTTCCTGATGCATTCTTTGGGACCAGGTAAGTGAAATGTTAAATTTTCTTTCTCAGTTCTTACATTTTTCGGACGACAATGTTTGCTCCATTTTGTTTTATGATTTCTTCTCATAAAATATAATCCAGTTTCATTTATTTCTCCATCTTCCTTTTCATAAAATTCTTGTTGGGTGTTGGTATTTTCAGATCTTTCCCCAACATTATCCTCTTCCCCTGATTCCTCCTCGTCGTCATATTCATCTCCACTAGTTACTTCTTCTAACAATCTCAATAACCTTTCTTGCTCTTTCTCGAAGTCCATTTTAAATATAAATTGATAATTATATAAATTTAGAATAATAATAGATACATACTTACCAAAAAATATACTTTTCTGCTGCCAATACAAATCACGTATCACAGAAATTTCATAGCGTTAGCAGTTACACCCGGTCTGAGACACCGTGTTTGCGTCAGTAACACATATAACAACGCTCAGACAAAAAGCAACTGCGCCAATGTGTAGACGAGAACCTCTGTAAAAGGTACATAGACGGAGACTCACGAGTTTACCCTATCATTTAAAATATCACAGTTTTGCCGTTTCGCCGGTCTCCCACACCGTGCGCGACCACTGAAAGGATAGTTGAATATTCGTTATATTTTCCTTTAGACTCTTTGTTGATTATACGAATAAGGCCATTAAGGTACAACCGTCTCTTAACTATTACCGATTTTATTTTTCTGTTCACTACCACTATCCCTTTAGTCTTTCTGCTCACTTAATTCACTATTTCATCCATTTGAAACCAGCCTATCACCTGGTTGTCCCGCTCATCACTTCCATGTGGGCCAGTTGCATTTTCACCAGTTTTTGCTTTTTCGATTCTGGCATTAAAATTACCCATCACGATTTTATACCTACACTTCTTGTCCATATAGCTTATAGTTGGCGCATAAGCTTGAACGATTTCAATTAAATTTTTCATTCAGCTGAATGGCGCATTGGGCTACTATGTCAGATATACCTTCAAATTTTACTACAATATCTTTTAGCTTTCGATTGATGAAGAATCCAATTCCTCCACATCGTCCATTCTTCGTACCTTGGGTTTAGAGTACGTGACCAGTTGGTTCTAGTTTGATTAACTATTCGCTCTCTCTTTGTATTTCATAGAGTCCAATAATATCCCATTGTATATTGTCAAGTTCGATTAACAGTTCTTGCAGTCGCGCCTACGTTTTCATTGTCCGTATATTAAGCATACCAATGTTAAAAGTCCAACGGCAGCCTGATCTAATCCAGTGATTTTTAGCATTCTCTGCCTTAGCGCAGGTCTTCCTGCTGCCGTAGGTAGTTGCCTCTTGGCATCCGGGGAATAAGGGCCCTGCTTGAAGTAGTACTGCCATGTTGAAACGCCATACTGAAGGTATGGACCGTAATCTGCTATAATGGTCCAATGCGGATTCAAAGATTTTGGATCATATTAGTATCAGGCCTCTGCCTTGACCTGTCCACCAGGGGATGATCAACTAATTCAGTCCAATAAGGTGGACTGAAAGTCCTACTGAGTCAGTTGGACTCTACAGTCGAAGCGGACAACACTTGAAAATTTCAAATCAGATATTGAGGAAACTTCGTTACTCTTCACAGAATGAACAGATCGACACCCACAATGATTTGGAAACATATATATATATATATATATATATATATATATATATATATATATATATATATATATATATATATATATATATATATATATGTAATCGACATATGTATAATCGACACCCGGAATGATTTGGAAACATATATATATATATATATATATATATATATATATATATATATATATATATATCATCATCATCAGCCCGTATCGATCCACTGCAGAATGAAGGCATCTTCAGCATGCTTCCAACCTTTACGGTCCTGGGATTTCCTCCGCCACTCGGGTCCAATATACTTAACGATGTCATCAATCCATCGTGCTTTCGGTCTTCTTCGCGGACGTTTGCGATCAAGCGGTATCCACTCCAGGATTGCCTTGGTCCATCTGTCGTCCCATCGCCTCGCTATATGGCCTGCCCATCTCCATTTCAATTGTTTTAATTTTTCAATGATGTCACAGACTTTTGTTTGTTCCCTGATCCACGCGCAGGACTTTCTGTCTCGTCTTGTAATGCCAAGCATACATCTTTCCATTTCCCTATGTGCCACCCGAAGTTTTTGAATTGATTGCGATCTGAGTGTCCAGGTTTCACTTCCGTATGTCATAACGGGTAGAACGCACTGATCAAAGACTTTTCTTTTCAGGCAAAATGGGAGTCTGCTCTTAAACACTATGTTGAGCCTACCAAATGCCTGCCAGCCACATTTAACACGCTGTTCCACCTCCCGGGCGGTATTTCCCTCCATTGAAATCCTCTGCCCAAGATATATAAAGCTGTCCACAATCTCTAAATCCCTTCCTAAAACTGAAATTCTTCTGTCCTGAGCGAAGTTATTGAACATAACCTGACTCTTTTTCAGGTTTATTTTCAAGCCAAATGGTTCGCCAGCCCTTTGCAGTTCCTGTATGCGTCTTTGCAGCTCCTCTGGGTCACAAGCAGTTTTTGTTTTTCGGTCATATGCTCTCGGACATAACATATCCTTTATTAATTCTTTTAGTGTTCGAGATAATGGTTTTATTAAACGCTTTTCCATATGTGGCCTTGCAAGTTGTATTCCAAGTTCAAATATATTTTTTCGACGAACACTATTTTGTCTGTCACTTTTAATAATTTGAAAAATAATGTTAGAGCTAATAACGGCTTGATCCATCATACCATTAAAAAGCGTAATGGTTATCTACCTATCTTTCGAGAGACGGAATATGTATGCATCATTTGATCAAGTATCAATGCCACCTTTGGCCGAATTATAAAAATTAATTATTTCAGGTTTTTTGATTTTATCTATTGTACTACCAGTATGCATTGTCTATAAAAGTAGTATAGATTTGACTTTCTTATGGGTGAAGAACACTAAGGTTTTTTGATTGTCAAATACAAACTGAAATTACATAATTTCTTTTCGTTTATCTGGAAGAAATGATGGAAGAATTTTTTTCTTATTTTTTCTGAGAGTACTCAGTATAGTCAAGTTATAATCAGCAAGCATTTTGTCAACCAAAAGGATATAAAGTAAACCAATTGTCCATTGTTAAATGGCGTCCTGTTCCGTGAATGCGTTCTATCAGTTTCTTTACGAAATGATTTGGGAGAGGTTCTTTATATGGCCTGTCTTCTTTGCCAATATAAGGAATAGCAGTTACCTTATAATATGCGCGTGAATCACACATCGTGATTCACACGATTCCACACCTTCCCAGAAACATGTAAAACAATGTTTGGTTTACGTGTCAGAGTAGGACATGAAAATTCAATGCTGCAAATATACCCACTTTTCCCTTTCATTACTGTACCTTCCTAGAAGCTATTGCTCTCTCTCATCATCTTCTCCAGTTTCTCCTGCTGAGCTGCTTTGGTTTGTCGGACTGAATTGCAACATTATCTTTGTTGTCAGTGCCTCCATTATCCGGATCAGGTTCATTATCCAGTTCATCATTGTAGAGTATCCTCAAAATTTCGAGCATCAATTCATTCATTTAATAGCTATATATATATATATATATATATATATATATATATATATATATATATATATATATATATATATATATATATATATATATATATATATATATAAAAAAGCACGATGGATTGATGACATCGTTAAGTATATTGGACCCGAGTGGCGAAGGAAATCCCAGGACCGTAAAGGTTGGAAGCATGCTGAAGATGCCTTCATTCTGCAGTGGATCGATACGGGCTGATGATGATATATATATATATATGTATATATATATATATATATATATATATATATATATATATATATATATATATATATATATATATACGTTACATAAAACACTGGCAAAATTATACTCAAAATGCCTCAAAGAACAATAAGTACCTGACTTATGGAAAAATGCAGAAGTGATCCTTTTACATAAAAAAGGAGCACAGGAAGAGTTAAAGAACTACCGTCTAATAAGCCTCCTATCAGTGATGTACAAAGTTTTCACTAAGATAATTTCTAAAAGAATATTAAAAAAACTGAATGACGCACAACCAAGAGAACAAGCAGGATAGAGAGAGCCTATGTAAACCTATTAGAATCGATATATGACGGACCTACAGCCACAATTCACCTTGATGGTCTTGAAGTGGGAATTGATATAGAACGAGGTGTACGGCAGGGTGACGCAATATCGCCTATTCTTTTCTCGGTTGGCCTTGTAGAAGTATTCCGTAAACTGGATTGGGAACAGGACGGTGTAAAGATCAATGGTGTAAACTTAAACCATCTTAGGAAAAGCCCTTGCAGGAACTGCAAAGGGCTGGCAAACCATTTGGCTTGAAAATAAACCTGAAAAAGAGTCAGGTTATGTTCAATAACTTCGCTCAGGACAGAAGAATTTCAGTTTTAGGAAGGGATTTAGAGATTGTGGACAGCTTTATATATCTTGGGCAGAGGATTTCAATGGAGGGGAATACCGCCCGGGAGGTGTAACAGCGTGTTAAATGTGGCTGGCAGGCATTTGGTAGGCTCAACATAGTGTTTAAGAGCAGACTCCTACTTTGCCTGAAAAGAAAAGTCTTTGATCAGTGCGTTCTACCCGTTATGACATACGGAAGTGAAACCTGGACAGTCACATCACATTAACAATGGACAATTGGTTTACTTTATATCCTTTTGGTTGACAAAATGCTTGCTGATTATAACTTGACTATACTAAGTACTCTCAGAAAATATAAGAAAAAAATTCTTCCATCATTTCTTCCAGATAAACGAAAAGAAATTATGTAATTTCAGTTTGTATTTGACAATCAAAAAACCTTAGTTTCTTCACCCTTAAGAAAGTCAAATCTATACTACTTTTATAGACAATGCATACTGGTAGTACAATAGATAAAATCAAAAAACCCGAAATAATTAATTTTTATAATTCGACCAAAGGTGGCATTGATACTTGATCAAATGATGCATACATATTCCGTCTCTCGAAAGATAGGTAGATAACCATTACGCTTTTTAATGGTATGATGGATCAAGCCGTTATTAGCTCTAACATTATTTTTCAAATTATTAAAAGTGACAGACAAAATAGTGTTCGTCGAAAAAATATATTTGAACTTGGAATACAACTTGCAAGGCCACATATGGAAAAGCGTTTAATAAAACCATTATCTCGAACACTAAAAGAATTAATAAAGGATATGATATATCCGAGAGCATATGACCGAAAAACAAAAACTGCTTGTGCGAAGTATTTTAAAGCTCTTTGAAATAACAATAGAGTTGAAACATGTTTAAAATAAATTTTATTTTATTGAATCTTTTTTGTTTTTTTAAACATTATATAAAAATATATAACTGGGGTTATAGGTAACCCCGCCTAAGCAACTATAGGCAATAGGCATGCGATGCACTTAAGCTTTCTAGGGTTAATATTTTATTGTTGCCACTCGTCAGATTCATGTTTTTTGTGTTTTGTACAGTAAAGTATATGCAACACAGTATTTGTACAGTAAAGTATATAAAGTATATGGGTAGTTGCTATTTTATTTTTGATGTGATGAATATCAGTTTCTCGAATGTTTTTATCAAATAGTATAAAAAATCATTAATTAATTAGGTGAATCTATTAACAGAAGCTCTCAAATTTAAAGTTTTATTGATCTCTTCTAAATTATAATTTATAATTTTAAATTCTAATTAACAGTTTTGTTTGTATTTTATGTTTTTAATTAACGAGAAGAACAATAAGCTTGTTTTTCTTAAAACTATATAATTATCAATCTTTACTTGCTATTACAAGAATATATTGATTTTCTTAATAATTAAGTCAATAATTGCACTATAAAATATTAAAATTCTTATACAAAAAATAAGTCGCAAAAGCAATTCTAAAATTATGATAAGCTAACACGCTACATCATTTATAGAAAATGATGTAGCATGTTGTATTCTAGAATTGATGTATTAAATATGTTAGTTGGTTATTCATCCGATTCCTTTTATGCCGGTAGGTGTCTGGGTGATTTTGTTAGCATAACTACTGTTGTTGGTATTGATGATGCTTCATATCGCCTGACGCGATAATCAACTATCCCTCATGACAGCCGCTTGGACTACGAGGGTGGCCCCCGTAGTTTTTTCTTTACGGATGCGAACAAAAAGAATCCATTGGGTGCCAAATCAGGACGGGACGGTGAGAACTCGGTTTGTCATGGTGAAGATTGATCCTGCATCTTATTTCTTTAAAAACTTCTGGCAAATAAATGGTTGTTAACCATTCAGAATTGACGGTTCTACATGCCCATCTATCCCAAAAAACAAGCGATCATTTGCTTCGAAGGGCTCCTTGCACGAACAACTTTTATTGGGTTTGGCATGTATGACATTTATGTTTACCTACACGATAATGAGAAAAACAGAAATAAATTGCTAATCAAATTTAGTTTATTTATTTTCTATTCTTTAAATATTTAGATCAATTATTTTATTGGAACTTTCGGTGTTAAACACTAAACTCGAAGATATTTACCACTAAATCACTTAAATCACACTAAACACTAAATCACTTTTTTAAACGCCTCGACGCACTTTTACCGTGTTAGCATCATCAGGAGATGATTGAATCTCAGTTAAACGGAAAAACACTCGTCGGGAAGTTTAAAAAAGTAATTTGATGTAACTCTCTTCGAGTTTAGTAAAAGTTATTAGTATAAAAGATGGGTCAGATCGGTCAAAATTATCATAAAAGAGAAACGTCAAATATTTTTTCAATAAAGAACATTTCTAAGCATAATTTTTGTGTTGTATATTTACAAATATTTATAATTATTTATAAATATTACTAATCTACTGAATAAATTGCATTTAGTGACATTTCACAATGATTACCCAGGTCAACAAATTTAGACTTTTTAAGGTAACATTAATGAAAATAGATGTATATGAAGTATTTTTTAGTTCTAAATCCGAAAATGCTAATTAAGCTAATTACTGTAAGACGTACAGTTTTTTTTGTTACAGGGGGTCGGTGGTGGGGAAAAAAAGGAGACGACATATTTTTACAATCTAATATTTATTTAATATAAACATGTAAAATCAGTTAAATCTATGCAAAGACATTACTGTTGTTGTTCTTCGCTTACTGCACCCAAGTTTTTCGGAAAAAAATTAAATGGGTGTGTAAAAATGCATTTTTAATGACATGCAACACCCTAGTATTTGATAGGCTTTCAAAAGTTCATCTATGAGGTTTTTATAGATTTTATCTTTCTTGTTGCCCAAAAATTCTTTCACTACATTTACAAAACACTTCCAAGCCGAAAATTTCTTTTCATTTAATTTTTCTTGAAAACAGAAATCATCTAGAAGCTTCCTTATTTGAAGTGCAATAAATATCCCTTCTTTTAGTTTTATATCACTTAAAGTAGCAATCACTTATATGATCAGTAGGTTTTCTCGACACCATAGGAAGAGCAAAGGGCATAGAATTTTTCTGAAGTCACTATACTAAATTTACCTGGCAACCGACTCAGTAAACAAGAGGAGCCCAACTTTTATCTTGATCATAAAAACATAAAAGATAAGCTTTTTTACTTCGTCGGATAAATATCTAGCTTGTGACTTAAAAATATATTGTCCGCATTTATAACAAAACGTATTCGCTGCATTTTTGTAAAATCGACGACTAGAACTTGCCATTTTATATAAAATTGACTGTACTGCAAACGGGACAGAAACAAACTAAACTACAGAAAACAATAAAACTGCACTTAAAGGAATACTCTGGAAATACCCCCCCTACGGTCTTGTGGTAATTCCTACATTGTCCAGTCCAAAGTCAGGTACAAATAATAATCAACAAATATAATATATTTCAGGGGTCTCTTATACAGGGTGTTTGGTGCATTATTTGCCAAATTAAAATGGCCGATAGGAGGCGTCTTTTCCTATATCCTCACCCTCTATAAAGCATCATTAGGCCCACAGTTTTTTTATGTTAATTTTCAAATCTTTTTTTGAATAATTTCAAACGTCACTATTGAAAGTTGAATTTAACAAAAAAGTTATTGGTATATCCTCCAAATTATTTTTTATTTTAATGTGTAATGTTGCAGGGTTCTATGAAAATCAGAATTACATGCAATTGACATCTAATTTTTTTTATGGACTCAAAGTTTTTGGAAGAAGTAAAAATAAATTTAAAGCTCAACTTTAAATTGCATATAAAAAACTATAAGGTATTATGTTCTTCGAATTTAAAAATAAATCTCTCTGGTTTATCCTCTTTCTAACAGTATGCATATGTAAATAATTCGAAGACCATGTTGGCTTTTAGTTTTTTTTAATATGCAATTCAAAATTGAGCTTTAAATTTATTTTAGCTTCTTCAAAAGACTTTGCGAGTCTATAAAAAAAGTAGATGTCGCTTGCATCTAATTTTGATTTTCATAGAACCCGACAACATTACACATTACAAATAAAAAAATAATTTGGAGGCTATACCAATAACTTTTTTTTAATTCAAGTTTCAATACTGACTTTTGGAATTTTTCAAATAAAAAAAAAAAAATTTATATAAAAAAATTGTGGGCCCAATAATGCTTTATGGAAGCTAAGGTTATAGCAAAATGCCCCTCCTAACGGACGTTTTCATTTGGAAAACGATGCACCAAACATCTTGTATATTTCTATTAATACACTTTCTAATGTTAATAATGAATGTATATTTGAAAATTTAAAAGTGTAATTTCAGTATTTAATAATATTTTGTTCATCGTTCAAACTAGTCATTTTCGTATAGCACCACAATAGTTATCAGAAAACGCTTAACCCTCTATTTTTCAGTATGCAAAAATATTTTATCGTAAAGATTGATACTCAAGGGAAGTGATAAATAGTGCGACTATCGGGTAATGTCATTTTTCAAATATATCAAGGAGATACTGGCACTATACTTCTTAGACAAAATTTATATTATAGTTAAAATATATTTTAAAGATAATTTTATATAAGTAAAAAAAAAAACAGTATATTATATATAAAAATGTATTTTTATTAATAAATTAATAAATATTGATATTAAATACGTTTAAATGTCGTCATTATCCACCTATATTTTAAAACACTTAACAGACGCTAATTCCAATGTCAATGTAATATAATTAAATCATTAAGTCTAGTAAAGAAGGGTGTATTATCTCAATTTATCGTAGATCATTTGTTCAAATTATGGCCTAGCTTCCATATAGTATAACATTTTGTTATAACGTCACAATCAATTGACAATCTAATCAACAATTACCCTGATTGGACAAGGTTCTTTATATCTACTGTTTTCTTGAATGTTAAATAGCCCTTTGATAAGGTTTAATAAGGGACTAGGCTATAAAATAAAGAAATATCTTTCTCATAAATACTTTATAATACTGAAATCGTATACTAGGAACATATATTTTTTAATGAAATAAGACTCTGAATAAACTAATTTGTTTTTTTTTATCTGATAATACGAGGGTTGCTATTTATATATCCGGAATTGGCAACAATGGTATTGCTAGGCGACATCTGACTTATACATCATAAAGTTTGACATTATTGACTGTATACGTACTTAGAACATCTTGTCATATGGACGCTATTTGTGTTTAGTGACTTGAAAATTGCATGTCAGTTAAAAAATGCAAGTAACTCGTGAGAATTTTCATGCGATGATTTACTACGACATTCGACGGCTACGAACTCACTTCGACTTTTGGCTATAGAGCACAATCTAAAACCACTCTGTATCACTGGTAGAATGAATTCAGTCATGGCAGTTTCGCTCACGGACGAATTTGAAGGTGCCCCAAAATCGGTTATTGTGCCAGAAAACATCAATACTGTGCCCGAACTGATAAAGCAAGATTGTCATGTGCTATACAGTGAGACTGAGGCATTTCTTGGCATTAATATGACAAGCATACACAATATTTTATATGAACATTTAGCCGTGAAAAAGATTTGTGTGCGTTGAATTCCGCATAATTAGACAATGGCTCAAAAAAGGCTCGTGTCGATTGGTGCAAAGAAATGCTCAAAAAAAATACAATTGTTGTGCGTGAAAAGCTGTGATAACAGCTACATAGGTAACGGATCTTGAATCTATGCGTATGAGCTCGAAAGTAAACAACAGTCACTGGGGTGGTCTCAACGGTTATCATTGAAAATGGTTTTACTGTTTTTGAAAATATTCTCTTCGATGATCGATACACTTTTGCCTACGTTTGAACCAGTTTTCATAACACTTTTTCCATTCCGATTGATGTATCTCCAAAACATGCAGTTTGAACGCATCAACCGCTTATTCTGGCGTCGAAAATCGTTGACCACGTCATCTATTTTTCACAAACGGGAACAAAAAGAAATCATTGGGTGTCAAATCAGGCCTGTACGGTGGATGACCCATCAACTCGATGCTTTGCGTCGCCATGGTGCAGAAAAATCCTGCGTCGCTTGTTGTTTTTTCTTATTTCTTCAAAGACTTCGGACAGACATATGGTTATGTATTATTCAGAATTGACTATTCTACGATTCTCTAGTGGCACTGCAGCCACATGCCCATTTATGCCAAAACAACGAAACAAATATATTGGCTTCTCTGTAGGAAAACCGAACTGTCTTTGGAAAATAAACTGTTATACTGAACAAAAGTTAAACCGATTTGGATTTCAGGCATCCAAATAGTGGGCAGCCAAATCCAACACAGTAATACTGCAGTATTTCCAAAATAAGGTATTACGAGTTATGACCATAATAATCATATCAATATTTTTGCCAACAAACTCTTAGTGAATATAAGTGCATACGTTAAAAAGTTTTATACCTACATACTTGCCTACTTGCAGACCTCACAAGGAGATTCAGTTGAGGTCAGGCATTTTATAAGTTTACTTTTATATACTTATGTATATTTCTAAGTTAGTTAACTAAGTTATTAGTTTAAGAATATATATTACCTCTTCATGTCGCTCCTTTACTTTAATCAGAAAAAATGCTTATTTCTTTATCCCTATGAAACTGTTTGCAATATTTTTGAAGCTAAATAAAAACATATTTTACCACTGAATTAATTGGTTAGTATTTGATAACGAACTGTTTCAAAACTCGTATAATTGTTCTGTCAGTAATTTAGCTAAATTGTTAGTATTTACAGCTATGGAGGCGAAGTTAACAGTTTTTTAATCGAAATAGGGTTTAGCCCAGATATGCCCGAAAATAGTTTTTAAAAACAAGGGATTTTTGTTCATTTTTTTAATTAATTTTAAGGATATAGAACATACAAATATTTCACCAAAGCCCTATGGGACCTGGAAGCGCCAACATATACGACGTTTGGAATATCATTTACTGTACTTATATAACTAATAATAATTTTACATGAAATGATTATGTGTGGTATGCAACAAAGCAGTTGACATGAAGGCCATCACACTTACGAAACCTGGTAGTAGTTTTTGAGCGAGACAAGCGACTTTGTTCTTTTGTCCTGTGGCATAACAAAATGGTCAATTCTATCAAAACGAATATGTATATATTCATTTTAACTGAAACTGGAACCCTTAGAAGTGCTACATGGTTTTTTATTATACTGAAGAAGTACTATAGCTAAACTCCTTCTAAAATATAAATGGTCCATGGCACCTTTATTATTTATATGTATTTGCCAAACTCTATCAATACATTGCGCAATTAAGGAAAAATACCGATCTACGCCGTCCATATTTGCATTATATTTTCTTACGACATATCGTTGTTCAATTTGAACAATCTTTTGACAACTTGTGAGTACCTTTTTACAATATGAATGGGTTTGACGCCTAAAGAATTGGAACACATCGTGACAATGTTGTTGCCCTTCCATTGAACAGCAACAATATAGATCTATGGAGACAAATGGATTGCCGGTAAGTTTATTATAACGAATTGTTCCAGCTCCCTGAAGATTTTTGTTTAGCAACGAAATAAGTAAATCATCAGAGTTAAAAAAATTATCAAAGCAAAAGTCAAATTTATGGTAATTCCACTTAGACCTCAATGTATCTGCGTATGTAAGAACATCAGCACAAACCCAAAACAGTTCCAATACGAGTTTATAAAGTTCCAATATGAGTAGTTTCTTGGTAGGGTTTGAGAAGGTATATCCTAATCGGGTAGATTCTACCCATAATTTGTAACCATAACGGATCGGCTTTCAATCAATATATCAACCAATATATTATCTGGACTTAACTTTCTCCAACATAAACAAATGGCAGGTTGGAAAGAAATTCACATCAAATGGACAGATCATCGTTGAAACAGACGGCTATTTTACAAAATTCGACAAGTCACACTTCTTGGAAGACATGAACATTTAGAACATTATTGGACAAAGAGTATCGAGCTAAAAGTAGACTATTTCAATTATTACAATTACGATGGCACTGTAGCCCAAACTGGTCCTTGGCCTCCTGTATACTCCGCCTCCATCCCTCGCGGTTCAGTGCCCACAGTTTGTCGCCAGTTCAGTCCTTCAGTTTGAAAAGCTTTGCACTGATTTGCTATCTCCGTGGTTTTTTAACTGGTCTTTGTCCATTTACTTTCTCCTCTAGTGTGCATTTGGGCCGACACTTCTTGATTATCGAGGGCGGCATATAATTCTCTATTGCATCATATTCTTCAGATCCAGTCTTCCCACACAGGCTCGAGCATTCTTCTGAGGACCTCTATTTAAAAGGCGTTAAGTAATTTTTTGGACGCTGAGATAATGTCCACGTTTCATAATAATTTTGTTTTCCTGTGCACGTTTTTGTTTTTAATTATTGGGAGTACCGAATAATACGTCTTATTTACCATCATTATTCTTCTTTTAATTTCGGTGGGTTCGCTTCAGTCCTTCGATAAGATATACAAGGTTGTCTACGTTTTCTAGGTATTGTCTAAACGATTGTGTCGTATTCATATATTTTTTTCTTTTCTTTGGGTTTTTCGCCATGATCTAAAATTCAAAGAATATTAATAATCAATAATCGTAAAAGTAATAATCAATCAAGAATCACTGCATATAAATTCTAACGGTCTTGATGTCTCGCCTATATAAAATTTGCTACATAAATTTTATATAGGCGAAACATCAAGACCGTTATAATTTATAATAAAAAATAAATATTTATAATAAAAAAAAAACCTTCTGAGAAAGGGTGATTTTAATAAATCTAGAATTTGCAAACACGCATGGGAATCGGAACATAAAATAAATTGGAATAATTCCAAAACGTATTAAAAGAATCGGTAACTAAATGCAGTATTACTATGCCTTCGGTAGATTTAAGTTCAATATTGTTTCTGATTCTAAAGAATACAATTAAAAACGTTTGTTTATTTCAATACACACTCATCACACAACAAACCGCACCTATATAATTTTTTTGGTAGTATGTCATTGTTAGTAAAAATATTATTGTCAATGTAAATATCATTGACATATACAAAATAAATGTACTTACCATCTTTTAGATGGATAGAGTATTAATACAGAAATTAATATAAATTATTTTTAGATTCGTTTTGAAAACAGAAAGAGAAGATCTTCAGAATCGTTACCGTTCAAAAGTTTGTGTTTATTTTAGAAAATGTATTTTTAAAATTTTTGTTTGTTAGGCATATTTACTACAGAAGAAGAATCACTAAGAAATTACTCTCCATTTTGTTTTCTATCCAGTGATTCTTTTATTTACATAAGAACAGATATTTGGAAAAAACCCAAAAAAAAGAGAAAAAGGTTAATGTCTAGGTTTCTAGGTTAAGGTCTCCTACTGTAATATGTTGTCCGATTCAAGTGTGTTTGCTAGTTTGTGGCATTTGTTTTGTTTCCGTTAGCACGTAGTCCAACTTCCTTTGCTACCGAGTCAAGGTTTACAAATATTTCTTTAGCACTCTCCAAAGATCTTCCAAGTATATTTATGTCCTCGGCATATGCTACGAGTTGTTTGGATTTGAAGCATAGTATTCCCTCTGTGTCAACGGGACTTTTCTGGACAACATATTCGAGTGTCAAATTTAAAAGCATTGGCCTGGCCATTGTCAGCTCTAAAGCTCGGAGTTAGATTATTTTCTACAAAGTAGACTATGTGAAAACATAAATCGATTTTTAATCGATCTTAAAAAATCAATATCTGATATAAAAATTAAAGTCTTATTTCTAACTTTCTTTCTTCTTAAAGTCTTAGCCTAACTTTTCATTCAACTCCCGTACATACAGATGTGAAAATCTACTGAACTCATAATTTTAGTTCAGTTCTCAAACTTTGTCAGTTTGTCCAGTATGATGAAATGTGATATACTTCGTTTTGTTCAGATATTTCTTCTCTTCATTTATCTTTTGAATGCCACATTGTCCTATTCAGCTTCTGCTCGGAATGATAATAGGTATCGCGTATACTTTGTCGCTTTCATGTCTTGCATTTTGATTTTCCGCTTGCATCTTCTTTAAAATCATTCACCTTGAGTTCACCTTGACCGTTTTAAAATTGTTTAAATAATACTGGTTTTATAGCGGGATATTTTTTCCAATACTTTTATGATTTTTGTAATTCCCATGAATGAAAAAAACACGGCTCTACCTGAAGGTTTTGCTGTTATGCATATATATATATATATATATATATATATATATATATATATATATATATATATATATATATATATATATATATGCATATATGTATATATATAATATATATATATATATATATATATATATATATATATATATATATATATATATATATATATATATATATATGTATATATATATATATATATATATATATATATATATATATATATATATATATATATATATATATATATATATATATATACTAAATATTCGGACAATGGAAACGGATGAACGACTGCAAGAACTGTTGATTGATCTGGACATCATACATTGGCATCTCATAGGGCTATGTTATGAAACCCGATGAAAGGGGGAAGAGCTAATCAAACTGAAAACAACTGGTCACTCTACACTCGGGGTACGGAGAATGGGCGATATCGTGGAATTGGATTCCTCATTAATAAAAAATTAAAGGATAGTGTTGTAAAATTGGAAAGTATATCTGACCGACCAGCTCAATGCGTCATTCAGCTGAATAAAAAGTTAAAGCTTAAAATCGTCCAAGCTTATGTACCAACTATAAGCTATGGTGATGACGAATTTGATACATTTTATGATGACGTGGCCCAGCTTTTAGATATCGAGAAATGCAGGTACAAAATCTTGATGGGTGATTTTAATACTAGAATTGGAAAAACAAGAACTGGTGAAACTGCAACTGGCCCATATGGAAGTGGTGAACGGGAAGAGCGGGTGAGAAGTGACAGACTGGTTGAGTTGATGATGTCAAACGATAAAACAATATTTTGCAATTGTACTGTCCTTAACCATTTTAATGTTGGAAGTGACCATAGAATGGTACGAGCAAAGGTTAGGATAAACTGTCGAGATCGTACAAGAATGGTAAAATGGAGGAAGGGCAAAGTGAATTCTGGGAAGCTGCTACAGAGGAGCAGCGATTTTGAGATTGCTTTGTCGAAGCGCTTTGCTGTGTTGCGAGACCCAGAAGAGTTGGAAATTCATATCATTTCGAAAAAATCATCAACAAGAGACATCTGCACCAGCAGAAAAAAGTTTTAAACAGTCAAAAATCTCCAATGAGACCATGGATTTAATGAAGAAACGGTGGAAAATCAAGAATGCAGGCAGTCCTTTTGGGAGAGTCGAGTACGTTGAGCTCTGCAAAACTATATGAAAACGTATTCGAAAGGAACAGCGTCGATTTAACATGCAGCTAGTGCAAAAAGCACTAGAAGAAAACAAAGGAATAAACAAAGCTAAACATAAGCTAATAAATAAGAGACAAACATTTTTGTGTTTGCCTTAATGCGTGAGGATGGCACAGTATGTAGCGAGCGAACGGAAATGTTAGAGGTTGTCAGAAAATTTTATTCCAAATTATGGATTATTTTACTCCAATGCCCACGGAAAAGCAAATGCCAGATATCCTGTTGGATGAAGTGACAAATGCCATGAAGAATGGAAGGGCTCCAGGAAAGGACAATGTAACGGTTCAAATGTTAAAAGCAGGTGGTCGAATTTTACATAAAATTCTGGAAAAATTGTACTCAAAATGCCCCAAAGATAAAAAATTACTCAGTTTATGGAAATATGCTGAAGTGATTCTTCTTCATAAGAAAGGAACACAGGAAGGTTGAAAAAACTACCGCGCAGTAAGCCTCCTATCAGTAATGTACAAAGTTTTCACCAAGATAATATCTAAAATAATATTAAGGACATTGAATGATGCACAATCAAGAGAGCAGGCAGGATTCAGAAGCGGATTCAATACAATGGATCATATCCAGGTTGTCCAACAGGCCATAGGAAACACAATTAATGCACTATGCCACTGAGCTTGGCTTTTATTGAATATGAAAAGGCCTTTGACTCAATAACAACGCAAGCCATAATAGATGCAGGGCTTAACCAGGGGATAGACAGAACCTATGTGAACCTACTGCAATCCATGTTTGAGAACGTAGAACGGGGTGTACGGCAAGGTGACTCAATATCGCTTGTTCTTTTCTCAGCCTGCCTGGAAGAGATATTCCGTAGTCAGGATTGGGAACAGGAGGAAAAAAATTTAATGGTGCATACCTAAGATATCTTAGATTCGCAGATGATATTGTTCTCCTCTCACAAGACCCACATGAGCTATAAAAACATATACAAGAACTGCAAAGGGCAGACGAACTATTTGATTTGAAAATAAACCTAAAAAAAATTACATATATTTTGGGATTTAAATGGAACGTGATACTGGCCGGGAAGTGGAACGGCGTGTTAAGTCTGGCTGGCAGGTATTTGGCAGGCTGAATAATGTGCTTAAGAGCAAACTTCTACCTTGTTTGAAGAGAAAGGTCTTTAATCAGTGCGTGCTGCATGTTTTGACATACGGGAGTAAAACATGGACACTCACATCACAATCAGTTCAAAAGCTTCGGGTAGCCCAGAGGGGAATGGAAAGTTCAGGACGGCACGAGTTGGAAGCATGATGGGGAGGCCTTTATCCTGCAGTTGATCGACAATGGCTGAATAATGATACTACATTTTTATAGGAAGAATTTCACTTTGTGCAATTTTTCCTGATTTTAGATCCTCTTTAATTACAGCAATCCATTAAATTATTTCTTCTTTAGCTCAACTCTTGTTTTCATAAAATTTGACTATTTGTCAGCCTTCTCGGATTCATCCATTTTGTATGTCCGTAAAACTTAAGTCTTCTTTTTCTCATATCGCTATGTATATCTGTATATTGTTTGAGTTCTTTGTTTTCTAGAAGTCGGTATGTTGTGTTATTTATTTGTTTGGGGCCTAAGATTTTTCTTTCCTTCTTTTCAATCTCTTCGATGTCTCTCTTTCTATTCAAAATGAGTGTTTCTGGTTTGTGCCTCATGTGGACATTCTGGCTTAAAAACTGTGTTGTAATGTCTTAGTTTTGTGTTTTTAGATATGCATTTTTGTGATAAATATTTTGTGTAAGTCTCAATGCAGTTTCCATTTTTTGACATCTACCCTTACTGGCCGCTTTTTCCAAGATTAATTGACCCAAATGTTTGAATTGAGAGACTCGTTTGATGTTACCATATTATGTTTTTCTTATGCGTTCTTAGTCTGTTGCAGGGGTCATGTATTGTGTCTTTTCAAAGGAAATTTGGAGCCCATATATATATATATATATATATATATATATATATATATATATATATATATATATATATATATATATATATATATATATAATTATTATTATTCACGTATGGGCCCTGGTGGACCACGCGAAGTACAATTAGAGGCGTTTGTTGTTGTTAGCCTTCCTTTGTGCCCATACTGATTTCATCCTTTCGCTATGAGCTTGTTTCCTTTCGTCAGACCAAGTTGTTCCAGTCTTCCTACATTTTTCTCTCTGGCCAACCTTCCAAACGTTAACCTTGTGTCTGAAACAGCCTCTATCCTGAATTTCACTTTGTGTAATATTTGCTGATCTTAGGTCCTCTTTAATTGCAGCAATCCATTTAATTATTTCTACGTTAGCTTTACTCCTAGTTTCATAAAATTCGACTATTTGTCTAGTTAACCTACTCGGATTCATCCGTTTTATGTGTCCGTAAAACTTAAGTCTTCTTTTTCTCATGTCGCTATGTATATCTGTGTATTGTTTGATTTCTTGGTTTTCTCGAAGTCGGTATGTTGTGCTATTTATTTGTTTGGGCCCTAGGATTTTTCTTATGATTTTTCTTTCCTTCTTTTCAATGTCCTCGATGTCCCTCTTTCTATTCAAAATGAGCGTTTCCGCAGCATATAGACATTCTGGCTTAATAACTGTGTTGTAATGTCTCAGTTTTGTGTTTTTAGATAGGCATTTTTTGTTGTAAATGTTTTGTGTAAGTCTCAATGCCGTTTCCATTTTTTGACATCTACCCTTATTGGCTTTTATATATATATATATATATATATATATATATATATATATATATATATATATATATATATATATATATATATATATATATATAGATGTAAGATATATATATATATATATATATATATATATATATATATATATATATATATATATATATATATATATATTTTTTTTTTTTTTTTGACGAATGTTTGACGGGTGTGAAATGTAATGGTAGTTTCACGGGATACCCGAGAAACTATCGAGAATTTAAATTTAAAGAAAACTACTAACGCTTCTATTAAAACAAAATATATAATCTGAAAGCTGTAAATATCTATAAAATGAGGCTGTCGTCATTAGAATTGAACAGCGGATTGTCAAATTATAGTGCTTAAAGTGACAGAACTTTTTGTCACCTCTTCACCAAAACACGATGGAACAAAGAGCTAATATGAAATTTTGTTTCAAGTTCGGTAATATTTTTACAGAAACATTTAAATTGATGAAAAGAGTTTCTGTGATGATTGCTTATCCTCTACACGTGTAGTCGAGTGATATCAGTGATTCGAGAATGGTCGTGATGCTTCAAAAGGCGACTCAAAGTCAGACCGACCACAAAACAAAAATCGCAATGAGTTGGTGGAAAAAGTGCATGAAATGATCGCCTACGATGCGTATTTGATTGTGAGGTAGATTATATATAACCAAACACATGATTCACGAAAGCTTGATAAAGGGTTTATATAGACGCAAAGTATGTGCTCCACTTCTTCCTCACGCCTTAAATGCAGACCAAGAAATTGCTCGTATTGAACATGGCAAGCATTTTATTAATACAGCCAGAAGAAACTGCACATTTTTTAAATCGATTGTAACTGGGGATGAGACTTGATGCTTCAAGTATGATCCTCAAGCAAAGCTTCAAAGTGCTACGTGGAGGTCCCTAAGCTCTCCGAAATCGAAATAATTGCGTATACAGAAGTCACGAGAGAAGACAATGTTGATTTGTTTTTACGATTCTGAAGGTATTATACTTCGGCAATTTGTTCCACAAAGCCACAATATAAGTAGCAAATCTTATCTGGGTGTTATAGAGCGTTTGTGGAAGAGAATCGTTCGGGTAAATACTAAATATCGAACTCAGGGAAATAGCATATCAATCAATTTTGTTGCGCAATAATGCACCATCTCACAATACCGTCGCTGTTCGTGATTTTTGGCTTCAATATCCTCCGTATTCACCTGATTTATCTCCATGTGATTATTTCCTTTTCCCGAAACTCATACTGGCCGTGAAAGGAACGTTTTATGACAGTGTTACACAAGTCCAAAATGTAATGACAAGGTCATTAGAGCGATTTCGTAAAACGTCATAAAAACTTTAATTTAACATTGGGTGAACATGTCCAGCGGTGTATTAATGCGGAAGGCATGTATTCTGAATAAACAGGAATAATTTTGGCAAAATAAGTTTTTTTTTTATGTAAAAGCTGCAGTATTTTTCCTACATACTGTGTATTCACATTTCAAAATTTCAATATTTATTGTTTCTTACTTATAATGGTAATATATTTGTATAAATGACAACTAGATGGGTTGTAACCACTTGTCAATGTAAAAAATCAAATTTACTAACCTCGTCTTGCAAACATTATATGATCAGTTTTTATGTCATTGCTTATAGTGTTTTGTTATATTGATGATGTTATATTTTTTATATTTACATAAAACTTTTACGTACGTAAAAAATGTGTATTAAATATGTTTTGCATACGTACGTATCAATTTAAATTAACCATATCGTCCGTTTTATCAGAAAGCGTCCTAACTGACAAAAATTTGGGAACTATTTGTAGATCTTATGCCTTATAACATTATGTCTTATAATCTATGTAATATAGACCACAATTTCCTCGACCTAGTTGCAAAAGCAAAATTAGCTGGTCATTTACAAATCAGTTGAAGTAATCTTTATGAAAAAGACAATCTGTTCATGTAATATATAGGTCAATAAATTTACGAAACTCACTTATTTTCACTTACTTTCACTTTACTTTCACTTATGAAAAATCCTTACCAGTGGCCGATTGTGCTAACCTTCAAACGCAGGTGTCAAAATTTCATAACAATCTGTCTACTGGTTTCTGAGTTGTGATTTAAGTGCCGCCACTTTTGTTATTTTCAAAAAAATTAAAAAAAAAAGAATTTTGTGTGTGAGCGGATTAAGCATTTCTTTTTGATGAAAAAAAATACCGTTGAAGCAAATCGATGGCTTAATAAACATTACCCGGACTCTACCTCTGGAAAATCAACCATAATTGATTGATATGCTGAATTCAAACGTGACCGTACAAGCACCGATGACGCTCTGGACGTCCAAATGAGGTGGTTACACCATCAGAAAAATTTACAAAATTATTTTGCAAAACCGTAAATTAAAAATACAAGAGATAGCTGATACGAAGATATTGGTAGGAAGTGATTAAACCATTTTGCGTGAACTTTTGAGTATGCGTAAATTGTTGTTGAAATGGTTACCACGATTACTCATAGCGGACCAAAAACAACAATTTATTAATCATTCTTGGAGCCGTTTAAAATACCGCATACCGCATAAAAAATATTTTCATATTTTTTATGCGGTATGCGACAATGGATGAAACACAAATCCATAACTACACTTCAAAGTTAAATTGGCATTCAACTGAGCGGACGTCAGGCAGTGAAAGCCATTCAGAGCGACCAAAAACACAACTATCGGTAGGCAAGGTTATGGCCTCTGTATTTTGGGATGCGCATGGAATATTGTTCATCGATTATCTCGAGAAAGGCAAAACCAGTGAATATTACATATTGTTATTGGTGCGTTTGAAAAACGAAATCACAAGAAGGCTCCAAATGAATAAAAAAAGTACTGGTACAACAAAACAATGCACCGGGTCTTAAATCGTTGGCAACGAAGGCTAAATTGCATGAATTGCACTTCGAATTGCTTCCTCATCCACCGTGTTCTCTAGATTAGGCCCCAGCGATAATTACCTGTTCTCAAATGTCAAAAAAATGCTCGCTGGAAAGAAATTTCGCTCTAATGAATGGGTAATTGCTGAAACTGAAGGATATTTTGAAGGCATATAGAAAAGCAAAGTTCTATTAAAAAAGGTGTAGAAATGTTAGACAAGGGTTGGAATGATGGTATTGCTCTTCAAGGAAAATATTTGTGTGTAAAAAAGTGTGTTTTATTTGTCACAACGTGGATTTATTGACAGATGTGTTACTTGTATTTTATTTATCAACTACACAAAATTTGTTCAAAGTGTATTTATCAAATAATCAGTGATTTGATTTAAATAAATACACTTTATATATATATATATATATATATATATATATATATATATATATATATATATATATATATATATATATATATATATACAGTTGGAAAGGTCTTGTCTACCCTTTTGCCGAATAAAATTATTTTATAGCTTCAAAAATATGAAAGCTATTGTCAATTTTTAGAACACGTGAATTTTGGGCAAAAAAATTTGTGGTTCAAAAATACTTTAGTTTATTTGTTAAATTATTTAAATCCTCTATAATTTAACTTAGCTTTAAACTGACACTTTTGAGTAGTTTTTGAGTAGTTGAGTAGCACAATTGTGAGTATTTTTCCATTCAGCAACTCTCCCGAGTTACGTACTTAATGCGCTTCCTAAACCTTTATATAACTTGAATTTTGCCTAAGTCGAATTTGTAAATTGCAATTGAAAGGTATAACTTGGTAAGAAACTACAATATTTACTATTTATTTTCTTTATTCTTTTTTTGGGATTTAGTATGTACTTTCGAGTGATATTGCAACTTTGGAGGATTACACTTTGTTGCATAAGATGACTGGGATTCACCGGCAATCCCAAACGCTCGATGTTTTTTCTAAGGTTATTAATCATTATGGGGATCAGTTCTACACTGGTTAAATTCCACACATGCTTGAGAGATTTTCCCTTGCATTCTGTTGAGAGATTTTCATATTTCCGGATTTTCTTTATTTCCGTTTTTGTCAGATTTTGCGTTAACGGACAACCCACATCAAGATAACGGATCAACCCACATAGGCCTTATTATTTCTTTTTTCAATCAATATATGATCTGGTCTGTTATAGTCTATTGTCCTGTCTGTAGTTACTGGCCTATCCCAATAGAGCAATCAATCAATTGATTCTAATTTCGGTTTCGGGGAACATTGGTAGTATGGTGGTGGATTGTTGATGAGGTTGTATTTCATCTCCCATTCACGGTGTATAAATTTCGCTACCTGATTATGTCTTTCAGGATAGGCGAATTCTGATAGCGTTGAACAACCAGCAGTTATGTGGTATATAGTCTCTCTAGGGCTTCTGCATTTTCGGCATATATCATTAACATCTTTTTTTATAATATACTTTTCATAATTTCTGATACGGATTACGAGATATCGTACAGATATTATGAAACCCTCTGTCTCTGGGTGGAGCCAACCTCACTTCAGGCAGTTAAGCGAGTTTTCTTTATATACATTGGTGTGGTCTAAGGCAACAGGAAACTTACCATGGAATACCTTCCGTCGCCAGGAAGTATGTTTTTCAGCAGAAGTGTTCATGTTCTAACTTATGTGTGTATCATTTAGGTTTACAGGTGTGCATCCTCGATCTGCCTGAACGATACTCCGTTAATACTCCGTATTAATTACTAGAGTTTCTAAAACAATCTCTCATACTTTGCCCCTGCTTCTTACATAGTTCTTTTATATTAACAGAACTTCTTTCCCCTTATCTTCTTTTCAAGTAAAGTCGTTCCAAGACTGAATGTGTGCTGAGTTCCAAGGCTGAGATCACAATCAGAGTATTTGAGTACCCCAAAGGAATACGTCAAAGTTGATATAGCCCAAGTGTTTATGGCAGTAATTAGGTTTCGTGAATTGAGTTTGGTATACAACAATTTAGTAAGTCGGCTTCAGTATTTTTCCTTAAATTCTCTCTTCATGGCAGTATGGTTAATGGATCGGTTTTATGACAAGTCCAGGTATCTGTATGGTTATCCGACTCTAGTGTTTCAATACCACATATTCTTAGTTTCTCTTCATTTTGTAACTTTCCTTTCCTTACAGTTATCGTAGCACACTTATCCATTTCGAAGACCATTTTGATATCCGTGCAGAATATTTCTGCTATTTTGAAAAGTGACTAATTGATTTGATGTTTCTACATAGAGTTTTATATCGTCCATAAACATAAGATGATATTAATGGACTCAATGCATCACCCTGGAAAATACCTTTCAATATGTTTATATGACCAATGTTTACATGCCTCGTATGCAAATTGATACGGATATATGTGAATGGAAACATATTTATTATTATTATATGGGGGGGGGGGGTTGGGTTCATGTGTCTAGTATGGCATGTGTCTAGCATAACTGATTTAGTAATGGTAGATAATTTGTGTTAGATATTTAATTTATCCAGATGTGTAGTAAGTGTGTTTGGGACAAAACCTCTTGTAGAAATGATGAGAGGATATATGTTCACTTTACGCAATTTCCACACTTGTTTTATTTCAGCCGCTAATTATTGGTATTTATTGACTTTGGTAGCATATGTTTATATGTTGTAGTTTTATAGGACTGCTATATCAATTACTATTAGTTAATTTTCTACTTTATTGAAAACAATTATATCTGGTCTATTGACTTGTATCGTAATGTCCGTCGTTATCTCACGATTTTAGTATAATTTATAATCTGGATTTTCCAACACTGGTGCCGGATCATACTTATAGTATATCTTTTTTGATTGAATTAGATTAGCATTTTTTGCAAGTTCACGTTGTTATGTCTTTTTGAGTAATCTATGCCTACTAATGAGGAGTACCTGCTTGTTATATGTTCAATAGTCTCTCCAGGTTTTCTATATGCTGTACATTTATCCACAACGTTCTTGTCGTTCATTATGTATTTCCGATAGTTCCTAGTATTTATCACTCTGTCTTGTTGGCATATATAAATCCAGTTGTTTCGACGTAAATAGATTCCTGCATATAAGGATTTGAGCCCTTTATGTCGACGTATTCTTGATATAGGTGATTAGGATAGATACCATAAAATTCTTTCTGTTTCCATTTTTGCTTAGTTGGAGAGGAGTACTTATTGTGTCTGCGAGATATATCACTTTGTATAATAAATTTTGCTCATATTTTCTGTAAATGTACTTTTTAAGGGATTTAATCTGTGCTGCATACATGTTATCTATATCTAATATACCCATTCCTCCCATATTCACGGGCTGTGCCATGCGTTCAACAGCTGATTTTGGATGACGCATTCGGTATTATGTTAATATGACTCGAATTGTACGAGAAATAACTTTCAGATCAGTAATTGTCCATTTTATGATACTAAATGAATAAGTCAAGGTTGGGAAAGCATATGTGTTAATAGCTTTTACTTTGTTTGTATTACTAGGCTTGTATTAAGTATTGCATATACCCTTTTTTATATTCTTGCATTAAATTATTTTTATTGCCGGTATAGTTTATACATTTAAGTTGCATGATTCTCAGATATTTGTATCTTTCTCGAACTCCTCAGTAGTAGTTAGGTCGCCTTTTATTTTTGTATTTTTCCAACCTAAATTCCAGATATATGGAATTACTGAATCCTTTAGTGATATCTAATAGTTTAGTAAATAGTGTTCTACTATTAGCGTATATTTTTAAGTAATTTATGTATGAAAGGTGGTTTGTAGTGTAGTTGCTGCCATCTCTGTTTTTAATGTTGAATCTATATTTGGTAGGACTTGAAAATCGACTTAAGGGATTCAGGTAAGTGCAGAAACAAACAGCGCAATTAATTGATGTAGATTTCATGATGTTTTGACTATTTGACAGGTGAACGCTCAGTTGACCATTTGGACATTATGTGCCTCAGAAAACCTACAGTATATGGACTAATTTTGAATATTTCAATAAGTGGCGAATGGAATCGAATGCCTTTCTATAGTTAATATAGGCCATACTTACATATTACTTTTTTTCTTAACGGCTTGGTCGACTGTAACCGTATTAATTATAATTTGGTCTTTTAACCTTTTGAACTTTTATAGCATTCATTTTGTTTCTCTGTCATTATGCTATGTTCAAATGCTTCTGGGTTTTGGATGTAATCACAGAGGTAAGTATTTTGTATAGGGTTAGAAGACAGGTGGTAAGCCTATATTTAGATGGGTTTATCGTATTATTATTTTTGGACATGAGGTATGTTTTACCTTTTCTAAGGAAGTCTGGTGCCATCAATGAGTTTTCTAGTATATTGCTAAAGAATGTTGACATGAATTTATGTATAACCGTTAATTTTTTGTACCAGAAATTGCAGACTCGGTCTGGACCAGGAGTTTTCCAGTTGATTGTATTCTTAATAGCAGGTGTTATCTGTATTTTCACTGTTTACCAGTTTAATGTAAAAAGTTAAACAAATATAATCTTTTAAAACTTTGTTATAATATTCTGTTGTATACATACAACGTCATTACTATTTGTTCCTTTTGAATATGATTTTTTCCGCTCCAAAAAATTTTTTTTTTGATATGACAGCCTAGCCTCCCCCTATCACGAATTATAAAAATCAAAAACCAAAACTACATCATTGTCAATACCAAAAAAGGGTTCTGTAACTGGCTTACATACCGCCAAATTATTAGTTCGCATTAGCAAGGTGGTGCGGCAGCACAGGTCTAAATTTTAGATCGATCTACAACAAACAATTGCTTTCGGCGACGCCATCACGTTTGTAAGGCTTGCGCCGCACGATTGCGGCCAACTTTGACGCCGTCCAACAGTTGGTTTCAGACCGTCGCGTAGCCGAAACGAAGCCTCATTTCGCGCGCTTTTTTGTTTTCAAAAGTTCGTCGTTTGCAGTATTTCGATTTAAATTATTCATTGCGTTACCTACGTCGCTTCAATCGATGTTCGTTTATTATAACGCGAAGTGTTTTTGTCCGTGGCTTTAATCTATTTCCCACAACCCTGTATCAGTATTCCTACCTTTATATTTATTATATGTAGCAAATTCAATACTAATTTTAATATAGTACAAATCTAGTTTTTGTCTTTTATGGGATTTTTACAAAGAAATATCATTCTTTTGTAATGTATTTTTTTACAAGAAAATGACTTTTCATAGACGAATCAATTATAACGAAAATTTATAAAAATACTTATATTTTATTATAATCCTGTAAGAACTATATTGTTTTAATTGTATGTTTTTATATGTAGGCAGGACGTACACATAGTGTTTCTAAAACAATATTTTTACAAATATAATACACATACACATACTAGAATGCATCACAATAACTAACATTTATTTGGAGACCTCAAATACAAATTATCGCCTGGTTCTCCTACTGTTTATAAAAGCTACGTACAAATTCACCATTCGTCATATTGATTAACATTTTTACAGTTGTTAATTAAACATTAAATATTTATGTGCCTTAAATGTGACTATTATTTATATTGATTAGCTTGGATGAATCTGTTATGGACATAACAATATTAAATTTTTTACTTCAAACATAAAATAAAATCAACAAAAAGCTGTTAGGTAGATCAATCTATTGTAACAATCTATTCTAACATTTACTGTTTGTTATTAATAATATATTGTTTGCTTACTGTTCTAAAAATATTTAAGCTTCTCAAAAAAATGCAGCTCCCTCATTTGCACATTAGCCTAAATTGGAATATTAACATATACATATGCACTGCATCTGTCTAATGGCTCTGCTGGGATGATTCTTTCATTGCTTCATTTATATATTACCTTTCGGTATTTTGGCCTGATAAGGGTTTATATTCAATAAGAGGTCGTCTACATTAATTTTGATAAGTAAGTTATATTGTAGATAATCTAAAAGGTAAGATAATTTTCATATATGTGTAAATTATTTAGAGTGTTTAATTCGTTGGAAATTTAACATTTATAATACATGTAAATATTGATGAAAACCGTTGATATTTAAAATAAATATTACTCTATGCTTTAATATATTTTCCATAGTATCATGAAAACTAATTATATGGCTGCAAAAAGTTTTAACAACAATAAGCCTAACAAGGCGGTTCGTTGAAAAGGACGCTCTTAAAGAAGCACAACCCCATTAATTTTTCTTAAAAAAATTATTAACAGAATATTTATGTTGTATTATATATACATTTATTTATATATACATATATTTATTTTGAATTATTTATACAAATATTTATATATGTATTTTCAATGCTTAAGTGCGGATAATAAAGCCATTCAAGTGATAACCATTTTCACGAGCAAACGTTTGTAGTCATTCTCGAAAGTTTACCTCCAATCTTTCCAACTTTTCTTAATCACGTATAGCGTTCTTCAGTTCTTTCAATGTGCGAGACATACCATCATATACGCGTGATTTTAAGTAATCCATGGATAAAAATTCCATATGAAAAGCCAAAGAAGATAATCCCGTAGCCAAAGAAGACATCTAGGTATTGCTAAAGCGAGAAATTCTTCCATTAAAGAATGTAGCTCGAAAAACATTGCTTGCCGAATCAGCACTGTTTTTAAAATGGCCCGAAAATTCCGCACTTGCCTATTACATACCATAGTGGTATCTGGTGTAATTTACGGGTATTTTATAAAGCCTAAAACCAGCAGTTTTATTTACTTACTACCAGATTTTAATGGAAATGAGCGTCATCGCACATGAGCATGGTCAACCCTTCATTATCTTTAAGGATGTTCAGCTTAGTGCTAGAAGATGTAAGGGGTTAATGGTAGCCTTGTTCATTCAACTCTTGAATAATCATCAATTTAGACAATTGAAAGCGTAAATCCTTACCGAAAATGCGTTTTATAGTGTTTGTACTCATCTCCAGTTCAGAGCGAATATAAAATCGCAGAATCACTCTTATTCTATTCAGATATTTCAAGGTATTCACGTTGATCAAGATCGAGAAAAATTAGCAGTATTCAAGCAGTTACCACCCATCTGAGATTAGTGTTAAGGCTGAAGACTTCTCCATGGCGTCCAATGTTGAAGTGGTACCGGAAGACTTGTGTTTTAATCATAGACTTATTATTTTTGACAAACATATCGTAAGGAAACACAAAGGGCTTCCGAGTTGATGATGAATACCAAACAGCATCTTAGGGAGAGGTGACATACACCTGCCTCAAATCCCCTTTCCTTAGCCGAGAGCCTACTAGCATTTTAAAAACGTTTGTTTCCAGTTGAGCAGCTTTTCTACCTTATATTCTCTGATATTCCTTGTGTGTTTGACCTTTTGGGAAAACGGATATAATTCATTCCATCCAACTTTGTCAAAGTTCATTCAATTATGGCTCACAGCGGCGTCTATGTCAGATTTACTGCATTTAATATATATCTAATCAGTATTAAATAAAATTGTGAAACTGATGTTTTGAGCTACCAAAGCAAAATATTATAGAACTAATTTTATTAGATTAGTAAACTGAAAATCATTTTACATTAAAATTTCAAATTATTTACATATTGCTCTTAAATTCAATTAAAGCATCATATTTAAATTATTGTCAAATTATATCCTAGCACCATTTAAAATCCTCTGAAAATATACATTTATTATAAAATTATAAAGGTTATAATATCAAAATTGAAATTAATGTTACGTTAATTATATTTTTATTTTACAGAAAATTTTTCAGTTGTATGTAAATTAAGTTCTACTACACGTCAATATAAAATGTAGAATGTGTTTTGACATCTTATTAACAAAATAATGACTTCTCATTAATTCGATCGTTTTTATTTATATGAATGGCGTTTTTTACTTAATTCTAATCACGAAAAAATGTTGCCACAAAAGTAACTTTATTTTTAATCCCATATCCCTTTTACCGCGGGATGTCGTGAGGTTTTTTTGGATTTCCTATATTAAGGCTCATCCAAATAACGACCACGACTGGCGTCGCTTAACTTCAGTTATCTAGAACGGAAGTTCGGCGCCATGTGGCTCGCACTTGGGCTATATAAATAAATTAATAAGTAAATTAATTAATTAATGAATATAGTAACAAAGTAATTAATATATAGACATACATAATAAATAATTAATAATAGCTCATATTAATAAAGATAAACAAATAAACTGATAATTTTAGCTTATACCTCATAATATTGTCTTATTTATATATTAGAAACTTACAAAGCAGCTATGTTTTATATAGGTACATGTGAGGGTGTGTGTGTTTCTTTGTCCCGATGGAGTAGTCGGAAATATTTCTTTATGTTCGCATATTCACCCTCCTCGTTTACCTCTTGAATGTGACATTGTCTTATTCAGCTTCTGCTCCGTAGGTTAATAGGTATGGCGTATGTATTATCTCTGTCAGTTTCTACTCGTGATTTTCATTTCAACATAGAAAATTAATTTAAAAAAAAAAAAAATATATATATATATATATATATATATATATATATATATATATATATATATATATATATATATATATATATATATATATATATATATATATATATATATATATATATATATATATATATATATATATATATATATATATAAACTGGTGATAGAAGAGAATTTGGTCGATAAATGTGTTGGCAAATGTTAGTTATTAAAAATATACAAGGTGTTGAAAGTGAAACAAAATTTTCGAGAAGTTGAGATAATTTAAAAAAGGTCGTAGATTTTCACGAGTTGATTCCATTTTTTGACTGAGATGAAATTTTCAAGTTACTAAACAACACAAATAGCTTCCGCATGGCAACACGTTTTGAGTATTTATACAATCGTTTTGATTGATTGCGCGGTTGGCTCTTGGTGAAACATAGTAACAATGATAATAATTAAAACACTTGGTATTTGTTTCACAATATATTCAAGATATTCTCTAACATGTTTCGGCCTCGCGACCATTCTCAAAGAGAGTTATGTATAAACTCTATGTATAAAACTATATATAAAAAACAGTTTATACATAACTCTCTTTGAGAATGGTCGCGAGGCCGAAACATGTTAGAGAATATCTTGAATATATTGTGAAACAAATACCAAGTGTTTTAATTATTATCATTTATACAATCAACAATGCAAACTTTACGATGCATATGTGAGATGGCGCCTAACAACACCATTGATTCCAATTTCGGATACATAAATAACAGTCCTTGTATTAAAAAAAAAGATGGTTAATGGAAAACTAAGATTTCCTTAAAGAAGCGTAATTCTAGTAATTTAAAGTAAAATATATTTATTAACATAAAATCATGAGTGTCACATGCCATTTTCGAAGCTTAACGGCTAAAATAATCTCATTCAAGCTATAGCAATTTTCACGAATATACGTTTGGAGCCATTCTTGGAAGTTTCTTCGATTGCTTAAATTCGATCATATATAGACTCCTCCAATACTCTCTTGTCCCTGGAAAAATTCACGGGGGCTCTCTGAGGTCCAAAATAGTTCTTTTCTTTTAACTGTTGAACAATTACCAATTTATACTGGTGATAGATAAAATCATCATTCAAATTACGCTTTACAGGGCTCTTATTCATACCCAGTTCAGCACCGTACCGACTGGTAGAGCAAGTAGGACTTATATAGCAGGCAGTATCGTCTGCCTAAACCTATACATATTTTGCCACAAATTGCCCGAACCTATGCGCATTTTGCACAAATGGAGAAGAACCATGGTATTGTTTTAATTAATGAACCTTTCACTCGAAGTGGAGTTGCTTTGAAGTGCGTTCTGAGAACGGTGTTGCGGCTTGAAATCTCATCATGGCGCTCGATGTTGAAATGCTGCATAAAGAGTCGTATGTGTTTTAATCAGGGCCTGCTCACTTTTGAAAAACATATCACCAGCAAATACGCGGTGCTCTCGAATCCATAGTGGTATAATGGATGCTAAACGTCATCAGAGGGATAGACACCTGACGCATGTCCTCTGTCCCCTACAATCGAGTACTACCTAATATAATACTATATAATGCTAATATAATAATACTAATATAAGTGCTATCTAATAACGTCCGTTTCTCGTGGACCATCTTGTTCAAAGCAATGTAAATCTATTTTGCTTGTACAAGATAATTAATAATATTCGTTACTTTATATTTTTTACATTTTCAATATAATGTTTAAAATTATTACATATTACCCTATAAAATATGAGCACCATAAATAAATCTGATTTTTATATTTATATTTCCATTCTATTTACCAATTTTGTATGTCAAGTATTTTGTGTGTCTTGTACTTGAATAATAATGTGAGTTATTATAGATTATAGTTGATATTTAATTACTGCACTTAAATTGATTAATGTTCATGTTATTATCAATTTGATTTATATCGGATTCTTCGATAAATAATACTTCATCTTTAAATGTTGTGCCTTTGAATAGAATAGTACTTGTTATTTTGTTCCATATCATGTTCTATAATATTCTGTAATGTTCAATAATGTTCTGCAATAATTTATATTTACATATGTGGGATTACGAGGTATCTAAATAAAGTAATGAGACGTGGCGTTCACTCTGTCAACATTGTCGCTAGATCATTTATGAGCGCAATCAGAAGGACTTTTGATTGATTCATTACTACACACCAGAAATGAAAGGATAGATTTTATCCACAAACTTGCCTCGAAGAAGGCGAAAACGCTTCAATCAAGAGGAAAGTCGTGATAGACGTTTTTTGGAATTCTGGCGATATTTTCTATTCGTACGATCTCCATCGACAATTTTGAAAAGAGAAATACTATCACCAGATAGTGTTATGCTGCATTATTTATAAAAACGCACTCATTTTGCGACGAACAAATTCTATTTGACCATGACAATGCACTCTCCGATTCGTTTGTCACTGCAATATAAAAAATTTGCACCAGGAACTTTTATTTCTACTGACCAAACAAAAAAATGTCTAGGTAGCAAGAAATTCATACAAATAAAGAGATCATTGCCGAAACAGAGGATTATTTTTCATACTTCGACAAGTTTACTTTTTGGAAAGTATAAGAAAAATGGAAAATTCGCATACTCTTTACTTTTAAACCCACCCTCATACATAACATTACAGTTATACTTATATTTCAAATCAACAATAAGGCTTCCTTACCCTCTCATCTCCCTTTTTCTGAGATAAATCATTTAATATGGGATGCGTTTTTTTCATTTATGTTAACTATGATTAATTGAAGTGCATGTTGAATTAGAATTTTACATTTCTGTGTGTCTTGTACATTTTCAATATTCAAAGCTGACTTTTCCTAACTCCAAGAAATTTATAATTATACTTTAACATCCTGTTTCGAATTTTTACATTAATTTTTGACTGCTGATTATATTGAAATTTAACTTAAAACCTTTATGAAATATTTCATCTTGTAATGTATTTGAATATTTTTTTCGTTAAACAATATTTTTTGCTAAGTAATTTATTACGTGATATTGTGTGAATATATCAACAATTAATATAACATGGAATCGAATAATGTGTCACTATTTTTGGTGATGCAGTTTGTAATGGTAGATGCTTTGATGATAAATTATTATATGCTCGTCAATTATTATAGAGAAACAGCTTTAATGCAAAAAATAAACCTAATATACCTTGCAAAATGAAATACCTTGAAGTATCGTGACTGGTGATCATAAATGAAATTTTTCACGCAATATGTACAGGTATCGGCAAACTAATAACTAACTATTTTATTATCCATCAGAACCTTACTCTTGAAGGTTTAAATGAACGCAATTCATTTAAACCAGATATATATATATATATATATATATATATATATATATATATATATATATATATATATATATATATATATATATATATATATATATATATATATATATATATATATATATATATATATATATATATATATATATATATATATATATATATATATACATATTTTTTTTTTTTTGCTATATAATAATTTTACTGCTGTGATCAAAAAGTAAGGTAACTAATCTTTTAATATTCGCGCTTTATTTATCGATACAACCATTTGTTTTTAAGTTGACATGTCTGCCTTTGAATTCTGACAAAAATCATAGAGTCGGAGACTTTTTAAAATGGATAACTTTATTGAGGAAATAACTGTCTAAAAAATGAAATTTCCTATGCTGAGGTTATGTCGAAAAAGATGTTTATAAGTTGTACAAGTGTGTCTCTCTTTCGAGAGAAGTAGCGGAAAATGAACATCGTTCAAGGAGACCTTTCACGTCAATCAATGAACAAACTTTACTAAAATTGGAATAGTATTTAGATCAACACATTAATACATTTTGAAGGACAGTTTATCTTCTAGTACTGTACGGAAAATATTGAATTTCTTTGAAAACATCGTCGTATTGAAATTGCTAAAGAGATTTAAAAAATAAAAGAAATGTTTCCCTCTCTCTACGTAAAAATTGTCCATTGCTTCAGTCGCCATCAAACGTCAACAAGTGTCTCTCGATACCCGGTTTCTGGCCTTAAGTCAATCGGACTCTAATTGAACGTTCGAAAGCAACTGAAGCATTGACTTGACTTGACTTTAAACCTTGTTTTGACATAATCCAGGGGACTACTCATCTTGCTTGAAGTTAAAGCTTGTCACCTATTCCTTCAGTCGCCATCAAATCTCAACAAGTGTCTCCCGATATCCGGCTTCTGGCTTTAAGTCGTCATCAATCGGGCTTGAATTCAACGAAATCAACTGAAGGATTGACTTGACTTGACTTTAAACCTGATTTTGATATAGCCCTATGGCTCCTACTCATCTTGCTTGAAGTTGACTCCTGTCCTGATGGGGATTTTGTGTTGTTCGGTAGGCTTCTTGGCAGCCCATGAAGTCCGAGTTAATCGGTTTTGAAGTTGAAATGAAAATTTTTGGTACGGCTTCGCAAGGCTCGAATTTGGTAATCAGATGCGATGATGAATAGCTTTGTCCCGTCGGTGCTGGATTTTTGTGCCAGTACTTCTTACTGGCTTTGATGTTGGAGGGAAGGGTCTAATAGTGACTGAATTAGACCGACAATCCTTTGAAGTTTACTCGCGAGTTCCGACATGAATTTGGCTTGCAAAAGGATGTGTTCGGTATAATCGACAGAATCTTGCTGGTTACTCGTACATTCCTGCTCGAGTGTTGAAACTGATTTCTGTTTTTTTTACTTGATCCTGGTGATATTTCGGTGGGTGCGTCTTTGTAGTTGGGCTATTTGCTGATTTTCGGTCAGAAGTTGGTTTCTTCTTCTGCACCTCTACTCTAACCCGGCTGGTGACAGATTCCTTTTATTTCCAGAAAGTTTTTCTCACTGGATTGCCATCTCGTGATGTTGGTGGGATGGAATCCAGTTGGTGGAATTCCATCCTGACAAACTTAACTGATTTCGAGAGAGGTTTGTTGACATTTGATAGCGATGAAGCAGTGGGCAACGTGGAGTTCGGGAAAAAGTTTCCCTTGTTTTTTGGATATTCTGAATATTCTTCACGAGCCCACTATGCATTTTTTCTTGATGACAAGATGCTTTCTTTGAATGATAATGTTCTGAAATCCATAATTATTGGTAATGAGACATGGAACTGTACTAAAGACATAGAGATAGCTCAAAATAAAGTAGGTATCTTCGTAGAGATGAACCAAATTCAATCAAAATCAATCAAAAAGTCATATTTGCTGTTCTCGTTTATGTTTAATTATCATGGTATTGTTCACAAAAAGTTTCTTCCGATTGGTCAAATAGTTAATAAGGAATATTATTTATTACATACCATCGCACACCGTAAGAATTTTATATGTTATATATGTTCCACTAGTAACATATTCAACAAATATGGAACCGTTCTGTTCACTTGATTGACGAAACCACTTCGGGGGTGGCGTTTTGAATCCATAGAAGTAACTAAGAGAGTTCCGAGGGACTTTGAAGGAAATACAAGAAGCCAAGGGTAAAAACTGTTTCGAAGACTGGAAATGATGGTGGACTAAGTGTATTATAGTGAGACAAGATTACTTTGAAGGAAACAACCAAATTTAGATGAATAAATACATACTTTATTTAAACAGTCACTTCTATTCTTGGTAATAGTAGTTTATTTTAAATGACCTAATATAAAACTAGATTTGAAAAATAAAGAAAACAAACAGGAATCACATAAGATATATTTATGTAAACAATAAAGAACATTGTTTATTAAAATTATTTTAATTCGAGAAAAGATTTATCGAATATTGATCGATTATCGTAATATTGATATCGAAAATTGATTGAGATCATTTTAAGGATAACGCCATGTTGTAGATAAAAACAAATTTAATTGCTGTACAACCATCTAATTAATGAGAAGTCAGAAACTTTTCCTAACACTTTTTTATTTTATATTTTCAAAAATTATGAAAAATACTTGGAAATAAAGTAAAAACTGGTACAGTAAAAATATAATAAATAAGTAGACTAAGTTTTATATAAAAATTTCCACTATATTTAAAACTTAAGTATTACAATTGTTTTTACACACAGTACCTTTTTAAAATTCGAATTATATTTAAATGATATATGAAAAAAACAGTGTGTGCCGAAACAATTGTAATACACACTACTTTTAAATATGGTAGAAATGTATATGTAAGTCTTAGTTTGTTTATTTAAATGAATTTCCATCAAGTATCCGCTAAATTAAAGATAAGATATCAAGATATCAAATATATGTTTGTGATTTTTCAATATACCATCAGAGGGCCAAAAATGGTGTCAAAATACAATCTTTCTATAATTTATAGGCAAAACAACATACGAGGTGAATAATTAAAGTAAAGAGTCAGTGGCGTATCGTGCCATTTGGTAACGCGGTTGGATTTCCCTTTAGAGAAAAGAACATCTGATGTGCCTTCAATCCGAATTTGAACTTCTTAGAATCACTGGTTTAGCGCATTCTGAACCCGAGTTGCTACAATTTTAACCAACGGCGCGTCAACAACTGTTATTTTCGACTTAAGCACAGTGCCAAGAAAACTTTGGTATAACTTCAACAAGCCTACGCACGCAGGGTTTACAACAACAAGCATATGAACAACAAGCTGGCAGCGGGAGACCTTCAACTAAAAGAAATGACGAAAATGTTCACATAATCCAGTGGGACTTTTGATCGTCGGTTGATGATCAGAGTGATCGGAGAATAATTAAATTTGACTCACACAAATGGCTGCGAAACACCTTTCAAAAGGACTAAAAAGAAAAAAAATGAATAAAAAGACAATAGGAGATTAACAGGTCATAATTTTTGACGAGTCTTGGATTTTTTAATACGACCCAGTATGAATGTGGCCCAACCTGGCTATGATCAAAAAAAGTCCCATTCGGTCAAAAAAAAATTACGTGAATGTAAACAGGATGATCCCAACAAGTACTTCAAATTTGTTGGTTGCATACGAAAAGGAATGGAAATGGTAGAAAAGAAAAACATGTCCATTAAAATACGCAAAGTGATATGTGTAATGGTAAAAAAATTATAGGAAATAAACAGGAGTATTTGACGACAACGACTATGACTATGGAAATTGTCAAGAGTGGTGGATACTAATATTGCAAAGGTATATCATGGTAATGGGAAAGTTTCACAAACGGAATGTAAACAAGTTAATATAATAAGTATAGGAACTTGTAAAGGATGTTAAGATAAAAGCGCAAGGTTTGAATTACGCGTCATTCTGGCTGTCACGATTCTATACGTCAAGAATTGTGACAGGTCGATCTCAGTCAGATAAGATTAATAAGAGGAGTTAATAAACATAGAATGTTACACGTTACAGCAAACTATCCTTATTGCTAAACATTTCTATCAAAATGGTCAAAGTTTGGTTGCTACGATTCGCAAAGTTTGCAAATTTATCAACTGCGAAAAGAATAACCGAAAAATTCGTAAGTACTGGTTCAATTATTGATATAAAACACGCGACTCGAGGTTGTAGTGGTCATTCAGAACAGAACAATTGGGCTGTTCGTGAGGGTGTGGCCGAGAGTTCAGGTTCCTCGATTCGTCATCGTGCACAAGAATTGGACATTTTAACAGCTACTCTTCACAGTATTCTCAAATTCAGTATTCATAGTATTCTAAAGTTTCGCATCTCTATGCTCTCAAGATCCAATTAACTGACTCAACAACTTCTGCCATCAGACCATGCACAGGGAAGATAATTCACCAATTAAATCAATGGACAACAAGAAATGAATGCCGATTTTTGTGAACAAAATCATCTTTAGCAACTGTTCCCATTTTTATCTCTATGGCTTTATTAATAGGCATAATTGCCGCATTTTTGGCTCAGAAAATCCACGAATGATTCATGAAAAACAAGTTCATCTCCATGTCACTGTTTGGAGTGCAATGTGGTCTGGAGGAATCATTGGACCATTTTTCTTCGAAAATGAGGCAGGTAGTGATTTATTAACGGTAAATGGCGAACGTTATTGTTATATGATAACCCAGTTATTTGTTTCTCGATTGGAAGATATTGATCTTGAAGGCATGTGGTTTTAGCAGGACGGTGCCACTTTGTGGTGGTCAATCCACTTGCTACGGAGCCACTTTTTGGTGGTCAGTCCACTTGTCACGGAGCCACTTTCTGGTGGTCAGTTTTTGCTGGTCGTGTCATCTCCCGTTTTGGTGACCTCAATTGACCGCCGTGATCTTGGGATTTATCACCTATGGGTATTTTTTGTGGAGTTTTCTGAAGTCTCAGGTTTACGCCACGACCACCTAAGCTTTGAAGGCCCAAAATTGAACGCTGTATCAACCAAATGCCGCAACATTTATGCAAAACCGTTATTAAAAATTTCATCAGAAGAATACGTGTGTACCACTAAGGCCGTGACGGCCATTTACTGGATATGTTTTTCCATACATAGTTTTGAAATGTCTATATTATAGATGTATTTCAATATATATTCATATAAAAAATATATTTTATTTAAAATGCACATTCTGCGCACTTATTGTACGCCCTTTAATACATCGAGCCTGAATGAAACAGAAGAAGAATTGATAATGGAAGAAGAGTGAATGACAAAAGAAGAAAGAGAATTTGAGAAATCAAAATTGATGTGATTAGCAATTACAGAAATAAAAATTAAGGGTGAAGCCACCGGCTGATTTGCAATGGAGTGAACGCAATACGAAGAACTAAGAAACTGCTAACAATATTAATTATAAAAGCGTGGAAAAGAAGAATAATAAACTAAGGATATCCAGAATACAGTAAATTAAATTAGAAAAGAAATAACGCTAGGCGGAGCTACATTACCAATTATAGACCAGATATAACATCTGGATGAAAATATGGAATAGTTTTGAAATCAAAATTTCCTTAGAGTATTACAAAATGCAGCACAAAAGTCAGAATGAAATCATAATGTTCAGAGATCTGAATAGAGAGATAGGTAATCAAACAGAAATATATGCACCATCTACAGAAAGATTATTACAAGAAATGGTAATAAGCTTCTAGAATTTTGCATGCAAATTTATTTATGCATAAATAAATAATTTAAAAATTACATTTAGTAAATATGTCAAATACCATGTCTGAACAAAAAACTGTTCATAAGTTTAACAAAATATAGTAAAAACAAAAAATCTATTAGGGATTACGTTATAGTCAAGGTTAAGCAGGGTTAAGTTATACGTCAGTACCTTTTTAACAAAAATCAAATTTTAAGTTATACGTCAGTACCTTTTTAACAAAAATCAAATGTACTAAGCTTTAACATGGTTATCATATAGAAAGCAATCATTATTTGCTAGAAGTCAAAATAGGAATATATTTGAGAGCAAAAAAAAAGGAACGGAAGGGAATAAAAATGACAGTTAAGAAAATCAGAAACTATGGATTAGAGGAAAAAGAATTACCAAAGATATATATTTTAAAGATAGGATAAAAACAACAATCAAATGTAAATAACATACAGCTTGGAGGAGTGGGTTGTGCATAAGTAATGGGAAATATTTACCAATAGAAGCACCCTTGAAACTTGTGGAGTAAAGACATCGAAGCGAAACCTAAATAAATGTTTTGGTTTCATCCGAAATTAATATAAAAAACATATATTTTTGATTATCCTATATTCAAAGAAGACACTATTTCAAAAAATTATTAGATATTATACATTGAAAGTGATTACAAGGATTTAATTATCTAAATTTGGCAAAGCGTGGGAAAGCTTAAGAAAATGACAAACAGCAAATAATAACATATATGGGAAAATAGGGGAATCAATGCTACTAGATATTATGAATAAAATAAATGAAAGCAATAAGATACCAAGGGACTGGCAGTTGCAATTATGGTTTTGCCCTTCGTGAAATTAAGGAATTGAGGTATATTGTTACTTAAACCCGAGAAATTATTTAAAAATATATATGCGTAAACATATAAATACGTACATAAAGAATTAACATTAATAGATAATGATTTAGACGAGACGCAGAATGGCTTCAGATTAATTAAAGAAAGTATATTATAAAGAAAGAATATTTACTATAAAACAACTGATGGAGAAAACAATAGAAATAAAGTAATAAATAAACCCTTAATTTAACCCAGCTTAGATCTACATGTTCTTCCACATGTTGGGCATTTAAGGTCAGGGCGATACAGAATTGGTACACGCGGTTCAGCCTTTAGCTTTTCGCGCCTGCTGCATTTCGCTGTCGCTTTTCCACGAGTATCTTTCTTATGGAGCTACGCAGCTCTGTATGGCTTCTTACACCATTTTGGTCTCTGTCATTTGCTGTCAGGGTTGACAAAGATTTGTTCAGAAACGATTTTATTTCGTCTTTATATAATCTTTTTGGACATCCCAGATTTCGTTTCTGGTTCTTCAATTCGCCGTAGAAGATTTGCTTCGACATCCTAGTATCCTGTATCCTCTAACAATGATGTAACTATCTCAGCTGAATTTCATGATCTGGAATTCCTTGCTCAAACTGCTAACTCGTTCAAGTACCTATACATTGGTCTGACAGTCCTTCCATTTTATTCCCAAGATTTTTCGGAGACATACTTGATAACATTTCTCTAGTTGCTTTATTTGCTGCCGATACCGGACCCATGATTCAGCTCAATACCGAAGGGTGGGAATTATTATGGCATTGTAAACACTAATTTTAGTGTGTTCCCTTAAGTCCAACATTAGCAACAGCACACTTAACTCTATATATAACCTCTTCTTCTAGGTCAGCAGAGCAGGAACTTTGACTTCCCAAATACGGGAAGCAGGCTACTTCTTCCAGTGGTTGACCATTCACAATAACATCAGCCGTCTCTCTATCCCTATTTAGAGTCGTTTGTTGTAATATTTTCGCATTTTCTTCATTAACCTTTAGTCTGAACGGACCATAGGCTTCTTTAAATAAGCCCAGCACCGTTTGTAACGCCGACACACTATGCGCTACAAGCACACAGTCATCTGCATACTGCAACTCTACGTTGCTAACCTCCTTTGATTTTGATTTGGCTTTAAAACGTGCCAGGCTGAATAGGTTTCCATTCATTCTATTCTATTCTGATGAATGAATGGCAACTTAAGTAAGTAACTATTAATAGTATAAATAATTTATATGCAACAATAATACATTGTGAAAGAACAAAAAATAGAATCTCTCAAAGATTCCCAACCACATCTGGTGTGGGACGGAAAGGAACACTGAGTCTATAGCTATTTGTGATTATAATCGATGAAAAAAAAACACTGAGTCTAAGAAATTATTCCCTTCATTTATTTTATTCATTATTTTTACTTGCATGCCTTGATGACACTATCCCACTCTTGGTTTTCTTAAAACTTCTTTCAATGCTTCTATTGTTGAGGGTTTGTTTATTTCATCCTTCTATTCGGTTTCAACATGTACGGAAACCCGAGGCGAATCATTACACGGGGCGAGTCGTTACACGGCGATATCTCGTAAACGGTAACACCAAATGTGAAAAGTAATATTTCAAAATTTGCGCCTTTTTGTGTCTCACAACTGGTTGTATAACATACTACTTTCCAGTACAGTACAAACGCTAGACAGGACAGAACGTGTTTTTTGTTTTCTTGAATTCATAATTTAGTTGCCAGACTTCTCCAGTTTTGAGTGTTTTTCTTTCCCCGGTTGAAGGTATGTTTTTGACAGGTCGATCTAAATTGGCATTATAAAACTTAAATACTAGACATTTCTATCATTCCGCCATTTTCTATCAAGGACTTTTTAATACATCGTCGGGCATTGTTCACCACTTTTCTCAATTATTGTTTGGTAATGCTACGGCAATAATACGGCCTGCTTAATACGATCAGAAAGATCGTCTCGAGTTTGGAACCTCGAAACATAAACCTTATTTTTAATTGCTCCCGAGAGAAAAAAATCAAGAGGCGTGAGGTCCGGGGATCTCGGCGGCCAATTCGATCTCGGCGAAACAGGACTGTTTCGCCCAAACCAACGATTTGAAAAATTATTATTTAACTAGTTTCTTACGTTAATTGCATGACGAATGGATGCCTTGTCAAATTGTAAGTGTAAATTGTACGGATAATTAAGAGGCAACGCAATTAATTAAGAGGTAGCTGCATTGAAATTTGCATAAAAAATATTGTCCAATAATAATCATATAATATACCACACCCACCGTTCACCTTGTGGGTTATCTTGAACTCATAATCTAATATTTTGTGATGATACGATACATATGTCGTAAATGTGGCTTCATATGTGTATAAAAAATTTTTTAGAAATGTAGAATGTTGTATGTACATGCCTTGTAATCATAAAGAGTATTCCATTTTTATTTCAGTGTCACCAACTTCAACTGTTTAAAGAAATTTTGATTTAAAAGGTTTCCGGTTATTTTTCTTCAAGCATAACCAGATAGTGCTTTTCGGGATATTTAAAATTTTACTAGCGTATTTAACGCTCGAGTGTGAATTCTCATTAAAATAATCAAGAACTAATTGAGTTGCCCGAAATTCACAAGAACGATGCTAATTTGATTAAAATATTGATCAAAATATGCAAAAAAGTGTAATATGATTGATGTTCCGTGCTGGAGATCTTCTATTAAATTCGTTTGCTGTTTCACGAAAAGTTCGCAAGGCAAAACCAGCTAGTCTTATAATTTCTACGTTTTCTTCTAAATAATAAAACATTATTACCGTTTGAAATCACTTTAATAAAAATCAATCAGTCAAAGCTACATTTGTTAATTAGTTTAAAATTTTTTAAAAATATCTGGGACACCCAGTAATTTAGAACCATAAAAATCGGTACTGTTTGGTTTAAGGTGGTGATGGTCAAGAATCCGCTGTTAGTTTTTCTCTAAAAAAAATCCTAATAGTACTTCTCGAAAATGGGAGCCATCAAAGTTGACGCAGTTGGCCATGATATTAGCAAAAAAAAAACATGATACGCTTTCTTAATGCCGTTTTCCAAGATTTATCCAACAAAAGGAAGTTTATGAAAATCGGTCCAGAAATAAAAATTTTAAGGGGGTGGTAGATTTTTATCCTGGACACACTGTATGCACACAGTCCGGAGTTATAACATTTCAAAGCTGAAATGCCATAGCGAAGTGAATCGTTGAAACGAGAAAAGATGCCATGCCAAAGAAGAAACAAGAATTTGTATTAAAGAAGGTAGCGATTGCAATAAAAGAAAATTAGCCGCTGCTGAGAAAAAGAGGACCATGAAAGCGGCTGCTGCTTCATCTGGATCGATGCCGGCACGCATTGACGAACGTAGAGTCCACTTTGGAAAAATCGATATTGATTTTATAGTATTGGTTGTAGACCATAAGTATCTATGGACCAAATTCTATATGCCTATATGAGATATATGCCTAACAAAAAAGTGTAACGATTTGCCCCGAGTTTGTCTATCTCTGCCCCATCCATATTGAAAGTCCATTATGACAAATTAAACAACTAAGTTGCGAGGATATATATATATATATATATATATATATATATATATATATATATATATATATATATATATATATATATATATATATATATATATATATATATACAGCTCATTCAGGGAAATAATGATTGCACGTCAGTAAAATCTATGACGCACTCACGTTACAATGTTGCCACATCAACACCAAAATACCCAGACTTTGGCATTTGTATGATCGATAGATCTGTAAATGAAAAAGTAACATGAAAAGTTTTTTCTTTAAAAGTTTTAGGGGGCACTAAAATAAGTTTTAGCACCTGACTCGCTGTTCAAGTAAATTATTAAATGATTAACTTCTAGTCTATCAGATACTCTTTCGCGATTCGAGCATCTTCGAATCTCTTCTTCTGTATGTCTGATGTTGTTTATCCAGATCTGTGGTGTAACTGTTGGTGAAACTAATTCGGTCTCTAGAATTAAGCCATTCTTGTTCCCAGCATGAAGAATAATATATCTACAATAAAATGTTATTATTTACACGTCTTAAAACAATTATTTATGACAACATGACTTTAATGGCTCCATCAACTTTTGTAGTCTTCTTTTTACACTCCTCTTATTATCATTTTGCCATGAGTGACTCAAGGTACCATTTTGAAATATCCATGTTTTATCCACATAAACAAAATCAAACAGAGATTCGTCTTTGATATTTTGATACATCTTTAAAAATTGAATTCGTTTAAAGGCAATGTCTGGATATTCCATCAGGCCCCTACGTGGATTATCTTTACTCCATTTGAAACCAATTTCTTTTAGAAGTATATGAAGCGAAGTTTTACATCCCTCAAAGAGCTGCATATTTTTTAGTTTTTCATGTATACTTTCAAGATTAACCGTTTGTTCTGAAATAGTTCAATAAAATTTGATAAAAATACAATATTACCATGTAAATCTACTCATTTTTTTCATACATTTCATAGATTTTCATAGATTGAGCCCACATCAAGATGATCTAGATTAGTTATTTGTTTTGGATGTTGACGCTTTTTCTTTGGTGATTTTAACATTTCGTTATTCAACTTTTTCGAAATTGCACTAACTGTACCAATACTAATATTTAGAGCAGCCGAAACTCGCAAAAAAACTTCAATTAACCATGAGACTTACTAAGTCATTAATACATAACTCTCTCACAGCGTTTAATGGCAGAAGAGGAGCCCCATTATCTCGTTCCTGTTCAAAATAACTGATCAGTGACGAGACAAGCTGCTTATTAACGGTTTAACTGATAACTGATTAACGGTTTTGGCATTTTTTTGCAATTATAATCGCAGATTTTTTACTACAGAACTCACAAAAACTCACAAGAACTCACAAAAACTAAACCAGAAGAAAATAGCTAAAACAACAAATAATACAGCAAAAATAATTCAGAAACGTTTGAAGGCATAACTGAAAAACGATCAGAACATGAAAATTACAGTTTCTACGAAAAAATTGTGTTATGTTAAGTTGTGTAGGATAAACATATGTCATCAAAAGCCAGTTCATTATTAATTGTCATTATGTAAAAAAAATATAGTTTTTTATAGCTTTGAATATGTCAAATTATGTACCAGAAAAAGACTTTCGCGGAAAAGTTTAATAGCCTACTTCCATTTGAAGAAATCGGCTGCTAAAAGTTATCGATTGTTGGTTGAAGCTCTAACCCAAGATACTTGTGAGCGGTGCTTTAAAAGTGGTGATTTTGATATAAAAATCAAGGAGCACCCTGGACAGCTGAAAATGCAGATTTGCAAGCATTATTGGATGAAGACTCAACTCATGCATTGAAAGAATTGGTAGAAGCATTGAACGTTGCCCAATCCACCATTTCCGAATGTCTACACGCATTAGAAGAAATCCAGAAGGAAGGAAAATTGGTTCCATATGAATTTAAGGAAAGAGACATTGAAAGGCGAAAAACCACTGGCACAAAAACCAAAATTTTGCATGCCAGGCAGAAATGAAAATGATTTTTGGATCGAGTTGTAACAGGTGATGAAAAGTGGATCTATTTTGTCAACCCAAAGGGCAAAAAATCATGGGTAGACCCAGGCCAGCCTTGAACATCACAACCAGTGCGCAATATACATCGTAAGAAGGCTTTGCTCTGTATTTGGTGGGATAGAAGGGGAGCTGTGTATTACGAACTGCTGAAACTTGGTGAAATGATTACTAGCGATCGATATCGACAATTAAACCGAGCATTGAAGTAATTTTCCAACATGAAAATGCTCGGCCCCTTGTTGCAGCACGGACTTTCAGAACAATTACATTCATCCGAAGAAGTGAAAATTTCGCTTTATGAATGGTTGGCATCACAAAACTAAAAGTTTTTTTTGGCGCGGAATTCATTCTTTTACAGAAAGATAGAAAAATGTAATATCTAACGACGGCCAATACTTTGATTATTGAGGTAATTTATTTTGTTGTGGAAATAAACGCTCAAATTTTGCAAAAAAATCGACCTTATTAACTGAAATACCTATTATATAATTGTTATCATGAGTCATATACATGTAATTGATATTTGATAGAAGAACGCCAAAAAAGGGAATAAAACTATTAATCAAAAGCAAATAAGTTAATGTATGTTTCTTGTTTAAAATTTTTTTGATTTGATTTGATTTGTCTATTAGACAGATGAGTGCAGTTCTTGCTTTCCAAATGTATTTCTGCAATTATAGAAGAGTTTGTTTAGTTTTAGAAATGTGGTTAAAGTTTTATTTTTTGTTATTTTTTTTTTAAATGTTAAAATATAAGTTTCAGAAACACTATGTATATTACTGACAAAGTTATATACATTCAATCTTTACAACAAATAATAATAAACCATAATTCTTATACTGCATGAAATTATAACGAGATATAAATTAAGATTCTAATTCTACAACTTAATAAATAATATGATTTTTAATAACTAGAGGTGGAAAATAAATTAAAAATAGCTATGTAAGAAAAAATCTCTAATGGGATAGATGTTGTGCTAATTAACCTAGATTTAAAAAATAATGTATTAACTAAAGTAAAACTAATTATAAAGTAAATTAAATAACCAATTTATTAATAAGATTTAATTTTGTCCGTTATATTTTGATACATTTTTTTTAAAGCATCACATGACTTGCCTTCAATATAATGATACAGTAATCATGACAACTCTACAATTATCATTATTATTATGCTGTTATATAATATTTTTTACTCTAGAGTATGATTATTATCAGTGGCGGCTCGTAAAGGAGGGCGTTGGGGCGCCGCTCCTACAGTATTTATCACAGTAAACAATTTGTCGGAGCAAAACACCATATCCAGGAAACTAATTTTCCTGGTTCATCTCCTGTATAGGGTTTTAATAGCACAAAAAGTAAAAAGGAGGAAGGGGAAAGCAAAAAATCTTTAACAGCACAATTTTTGCACTTTAAAAACTCACTAGTCGCCACTGACATATATCACTGATCATATAACGATCATATAATATAATAACCACTGATCATATAATTATATATCAGTATAATGCTAGTCGAGAAGATGCAAGTGATTTGCAGCTTTCACTAAAACCATATATATTTCATTTTTTGTTTATTTCACAGCATTTTGTAGCTGTGAAATTTACGATTTAGTTTATTAATATTAGTATAAAAAATCACCCAGAAATGTGTCCACAGTTTAGCTGAACATTGTTAGAAATATCAAAGTTATTTTACACGTTCTTCTGGTTAAATATCAAAAGCTTTCAAGAAGATTATTTAAATTGGAAATGAAATCGACCTATCGACGACGAATGGAATGGATTTTCTATTTGCGACATGGCTGCAGATTGAATATTGTACACTTTATTATGTTGAAGGGTTAAAAGGAAGCTAGAAAGGTAATGTATATTTTTGATTAGCTTTGAGAATGATAAAATTATTTTATTATACAGCGTTTCAAGGAAATATTTTCTATTGTTGGTTGTAGTTAAAAAATCGAATATGTTAATTATTAAAGAAATATTTTCAATATAATAAATTAATTATTATGCTTTCGTTATATTTTTGTAATGGATTTTATTAATTTACTGGGATGATAATCAAAGCTTTATACCTGTAAATTGTTAACTATATTCGGAACCAACGAGCCGGTCTATAAACCCCGTGTATTTGTGTGTGTAATGTACAATAAATAAAGCAATTAGAAATAACGATCTAACCTACTTTATTAATAAATATTAATTAATTATACTTTATTATTAAATTTCTTTAACATCCTAAAATGTCCTATACTCCTCGAGGAGTGAAAAGGTAACTTTAATAAATAGTTTATCACTTTATCCTTTATTATCAATAAAAATATTAGAATTGAGATTTTGTTTTTTGATTAGCAGCAAAGTGTAACTTAAGTTACGGTGTCCTAAGAAAGCAGTTGCGGTTATTTAGCGGCCGTGATAGGTCGCGATGCGGCTGACGTAGAAAACGGCAAGAAGGGATATCAGCTTAAAAAAAGACGGTCAACAGACAGTGAGCGTATTGCGATGGAGAATGGACGATCTGGACATAGCATTATTACTATAATTGGAAGATATTTAGTCATTCGAAGACAAAAACTATCTTCTGGACGGGACTGATATGATTTTCATATGAGACAGAGAAAATAACTTACAAAATTTTTGCAGTTTTCCTTAGTACCAATTCATTCATGCATTCAATAGATGCATATTTGGTTTTTCTGTGTAGTGTAGAGGGACAAAGGTAACAGTACTTTCTTTTCTCAAATAAATCAAGATCTTCTTTTTGGTGTTCTCCCCCAATTTTCAATATTGTTCCAATTAGCATCCGTACCTCAACCTCACAGACTGCTATACCTACACAATGTTATTTTACAATTGTGCTAAAACTCTACTCTTTTGTGTACACCTACTCCGACAACTGACTAACAGGTACTGAGCATCCGAAACTCCTAGTACTGAATGTCTAAGTAAGATGGTCAAATAATATGGTGGACTCTACCACAGACTCCACCACAGTAGTTAAGGGTTAAATAAGCTTTTCTATAGAATTCGTCACCTTTGCTGGTCCAAAAGAACAAAAGAAAAGTAGAGACTGAGAGAATGTGAGATACAACAAAGATATAGAGAAAAGTTAGAACAGAAGATAGAAATCCTTGTGACTGATGAAGGATAGTATGATGTTGAAGATTGTGGAAAATATTTAAGAATATTGTTTTAGACAGTGCAAGAGAGATATGTGGAACATCTACAATGAGATCGACAGAGCTCGACACTGGCTATGGCGTCTGTCACCGCTATGACGGCCGTCATCCAAATGGCGACACCGCTGTTTGGCGTAACGATCACAATCAACGCTTTCTAGGAACCCAACCCAATATAAAGCAATCAGCGTGGTGGTTCGAAGACGTAAAACAAGCCATTAAGGTCAATTCTTCTATTGGTACCTTTGGTGTGATGCACTAAACACCAAAACACTTTTTTGAAATTAAATCAGATTTAATATCTTATTAAGATTAAATCATCTCCTGATGATGCTAACATGATTAGCGAAACGTGCGTCGAGCAGTTCAAAAAAGTGTTTTGGTGTTTTGGTAAATCCCTTCAAGTTTAAGCCATTAAGGATAAAAAACATGCCTGGAAAAATATTTAAGTAAAAAAACTACGTATGCATATGAATATTAAAATATATATATATATAGGATGGTCGCGAAAGATATAGTTTTAAAAGCTAAACAAAAGTCATGGGAGAAATTTGGATATAAAATGGAAAGAAACTGCAGGAAACCAAAAATTATTTTACAGAGTGCTAAAAAATAAGAGAAAGAATAATACAAACGAGATTATCTATATTAGAAATAAAAATAAGGAACTGCTTATCAACGACGAGAAAATAATACAAAGATGGAAAGAACACTTCGAGGAATTGTTGGAATTAAAACGGGAAGGGGATGAGGGGAGTAATATAGAAATGAACAATGAAATTATGAGTACAGAACCTATAGAGACGGATGAATTGGAGAGAGCAATGGGGAGGGCAAAGATGGGGAAAGCGCCTGGACATGACGAAATAATTAATGAAATGATAAAATATATGGGAGAAACAGGAAAAGTAATTTTATTTCAGTTAGTGAATAGAATACTGAGAGGCAATAAAATACCGGCGGACTGGCAATAAGCGGTAATACTTCCGATATTCAAGAAGGGAGACACAAGAGATTGTGGAAACTATACAGGTATATCCTTACTGAGTTCAACCGAAAAAATATATGAAAGCATATTAACGGAAAGGTTAAAAGCAACGATCGAAAAGGACTTAGATGAGGCATAGAACGGATTTAGGCCAGGCAGAGGAGTAAACGAAAACGTAAACGTAACGTAAACGTAACGGCAGTGGAGTAAACGAAAACGTAACGTAAACGAAATAGAGACAGACGAAACTATATATGTTGAAACCAAGTATGTTTTATAGATATTTCAAAGGCAGTCGACTCAGTAAATTGAGTGCAGATTTGGACTATACTGGATAAACATAATGTAAATAAGGAAATAATTAGAAGTATCTCAAATCTGTACTCGGAAACTACAAACTATGTCCGAACTAAAAACAGAGTATCCCAAAGGTTTGCAACTGTATCTGGAGTGAGACAGGGAGGAACATTGAGTCCCTATCTGTTTAACATAGCAATGGGCGCGATAATTAAGAAGCGTAACAAAAGAATAAAGAAAGCAACATGGGGATATTTCAATTTAGAAAGGGTAGAAATTAATCATTTGGCTTTTGCTAAAGATATAGCACTGCTTGCGAAAAGAGAAAAATACCTACAGTATAACTTAAATGTACGGCACGAGGACCTGGGTAAAAGTCAACTGGCAATAAACCGAAATAAAACAAAAATAATTGCGGAATTGAGAAAAAAAACAGTACATCGAAACTAGATTTAAAAACACAGAGCTGGAACAGGTTAAACGATTTAAATACTTACGAACAGCTATAACGGAAAATGGAAAGATAGAAATAGAAATTGAAGAAAGATTAAAAGCCAACCCCAGATTATATTATTCGCTAATTAAGAAAGTATTTAACAAGAGAGAAATCAAAACAGAGACTAAGATTAGAGTGTATAATGTACTCTGCATCCCAACTTTGGCATATGTCTCCGCAATGTGAAAGCTAAATGAACGTCAGAAAGGAAAAATACAGGCCTATGAGATGAGAGTATTGAGAATAATTATAGGACTAACTCTGAGGGATCGCGTATCAAACAAGGAGATTAGGAGGAGATTGGGGGTAAAATCTGTAGAAGAAGGGATAAAGGATAATGCACTGCGTTGGTTTGGACATGTACGCAGGCTGCCTTGCACGAGACTGATCGAGAGAGTCTGGAAAACGTGAAAAACTGCAAGGAACACGAGGGGCAAACCACGACAGAAATGGAACAATGAGATTGAGAAGTATCTTAGAGAAGTGAGACTGGACTGGAGAGGGCCCTAGGAACTTGCGAGGGATAGATGGAAGTGGAGGAAGAGGGTGACAGGCCATTAAGAAACATTATCTCAACACTGGCTATGATCGGTAAACGAGTGTAGATCATGATTATGATGATGATGATGATGATGACTGTCTATCATTGCTTTGATGGCCGTCATCCAAATGGCGACACCGCTATTTGATGTAACGATCACAACCAACGCCTTCTATGAAACCAACGCCATCTGGTTTGCACAGACAACGTTTTAGTAACGTCATCCACGGTTACAATAGGGAAGTTAGATAACGGCACCGCTTTCTTAGGAAACCATAGCTTTAACATTCCCAACTTTTGTTAGTGGACGAATTTGCAGATAAACTAATAAATATATGAACACTTTCCGAAGTACGATGGTGGAGTAATAAGTCGCATAAGTATTAAGTGAAATATTGATTTTTTTGATCGAGAATCGATCGAAAAAACACTCCTTTTAGCTTCGTACACTTCCCCAACATAACTCTTTGTGCCTGAAATGATATCTTTGTTTAACGGAAACTTCTTTCCGGCCAGCTATATCTTTATGTTTGGAAAGGAAAAGAAGTCGGAGGGAGTCAAGTCCACAGAAGAGATTGAATACAGAATCAATTCGTAGCACAAATTGACCAATTTTACTGTTGCAACGGCGAACAATTGACGGGTCCATTCTCTTGGTAAAACAGCACTTTTTTCTTCAACATATAATAATAGCATGTTTTATCAACCTTTCGTGAAATTGGACCAATAATAATACATAGAAGCGTAATACTCTCCTGCAATCGTCTTTTCTTTTTCTAAATAGTTGTTGAAGATAATCTCTTGTCAGTCTCAGAAAACAGTGAGCATGGTTTTTCCGGTCAATCTAAGCTTCAATTAATCAATTAATTGATTGTTTCTTCGTTTCTACGTATAATGATTAATCCAAGTTTTGTCAACGAATTGCCGCAAAAATCCCTTCGGATTGCGCATATAACAGGTCTTTCAAATTGAGCGGTTTTTTTTATTATTGAATAAAACATAGATGGCGTTATGAATTTGCCTAGGTCTAGTCTCAATTCAGATTTGTAAAATATGGCATTTATAAAAATGAAGTCGTACACTATAAAACAACGCGTTAAAATTGTTGTATTATTTTATGAAATTGGGCGTTCAGTGAAAAATGCTTTTAGAATATTATGTGATATTTAAGGTTTGCACAATTGTTCATCTGAAAGTACTATCAATCGAATTGTTAAAAAGTTTCACGAAACTGTTTCGGTCGAAAATAAAAGTGCCATATTTAGTCGTAGTGGTCGTTCACAAGAGCATTTTGATTTGATTCATGAAATCACAACATTTTAGACTTTAGGTTCAAACTTTGAAGGCATATAAGCTTCAAATAATACAGGAATTAAAGCCACTGGACCATTCAAAACGTCGTGCAGTTGTCAATTGGATCAAAGAACAAACAGATTATTTTTCTCAAAAAATCATATTTTCAGAAGAAGAACATTTTGAAATTCGCGGCTATGTTATTACACATAGGAATTATTATTAGGAATATTATTACGCATTTGGATTAAGGAAAATCCAAACTTTTACATGTTAAACAAGTCACTGTTTAGTGTACATTAGGGTCAAGAGATGTCATTGGGCCGTATTTTTTTTAGAATGTTGTTGGTGAAACTGTAACTGTGAATTGTGTACGATATCGTGAGATGATAACTGGATTTTTGTGGACTGAATTGAATAATATTGATCTAACAGGATGATCTAACAGGATCTAACAGGATGGCGCTACACCTCACTCTGCTAATAAAACAATAAATTTATTGAGAGAAAAATATTGCATTACCAAGTTATTGCAAGATACGGCCCTGATAACTGGCCACCAAGATTATGTGATTTGACACCGTTGGACTATTTTCTTTGGTTACTTGAAAAACCTGGTCTATAAGAACAATCCATAAATGATTCTTGAACTAAAGGATGGTATTATTCAAGTCATTGGTGAGATAGATCCACATGTTGACAAAAGAGTGGACGTCTGTGGAGCTGCAAGAGGTGGTCATTTTCCAAATATTGTCTTTCGTGTTTAAATGTCATACACTGTGCTTCAATCTTCTATATAAATAGAAGTTAAATGCTGTTTGTTGGTAAGCTCATCCTTTGAAAGCGGCTGGAGCGATTTCGCTATTTTTCTTATAATGATCGTAATAGTCCGAATAATTTTAAGGAAAGAAAAATTGGAATAGTTGCCCGGAAAATTGGAAAATTTGGGAAAAACTTAAAGTGCTTATTTCTATGGGATTTTTGTATGAACTCAATACCATAACATAACTGATTCGAACGATGGATATGCGTAATCCTTTCTTTTGTTCTTTTCGTTATGGTCTTGGAAAAGTTTTAGAAAAAAAAAACGATCACAAACAAATTTATTGAAATTTGGACTGGACAACGTTTATATGGCCAGCTAGTTATTAATAAAAAGTTTTTTAAAATTCAACGCAAATTCTATGTTTTATTAAACAAAAACCGCTCAATCTGAAAGACCCTTTATATACCCAAACTCCGCTGTGATATGGTCATTAGAGTCCATTTTTGGTCTGCAGTGGAAAGCGCGGCACCCATAGCGCAGGATGGGCGACCATTGTTCATAGATGTTTCGTATAGGTTCGTTCGTTCGTCTTTTAACAATTTCTCTAATTTTTGCTGTGCGATCGCCCAATAGGATATGATGTATTTTATTGATCATTTTCTTAGTAATTATCTCAAACAAGTTTCATGAACTTAAATCATCACTCGTGCTGTTTCAGTCACATTAATACTCAAAAAGCCACTTATGAAACGTCAAATGTAAAGTAGCTACTCAGCTATTAAGATATTATGGGGCTTCCCCATAATACCTTCTTTCCCATTCTTCGGTTTCCGCGAGTTTTTCCACATAAAAATAATGTTTCATAAACACACGAAATTCCCTTTTTTCACAAAACAAAAATATCAATCTTATCTGTTTTGGATGGGAGCCTGTCAAAACAAAACTAAATTTCATATTGGCTTGAAATTTATGAAGCGCTACTAGGAAGAGTATCACCTTTTGGAAAACGGAATCACTTTTACGATCGTATCGCCATCTATAGGAAAAGCTGCTAACTTTCCACTCTAGCCAAGAGCCCATAGGCTTATTTCAAAACCACACGAGAGTAATAATAATTAGTTATAGTTATCATGCATATGTTGGTAAACATTTTTCCATCCAAATCCAACAAAGTTGATCAAAATTTTCTTACAATAAATTGACATCTGTTTTAAAAATTTTACGTTATCAAAGAAATGGTTTTTCTATTTAAATATAAACAAAGAAATTTATTGATCATTGAGAATTAGTTGAGATCGTTGTACCAGTTTATTTGCAAGTGGTCTTGATGATTGATTAAGACATCAAAACCCATGTAACGGAATAAATTTAAAAAAACCTAATTTGTTTAAGAAATATAAATTGAAGAAAATATAAATAACAAAAAAAATAAATTGATACATACGCAGTTTTCGTTACAAAGCCGCGATATTTTTTAGCAATAAATTAATGAATATTTATTCAAATTACTAGAAATAAATGTATTTGATGATATATCTAATGTTTTAATTTGCAGTCGTTTTAGATAAGATATTTGTTTATTTGCCAATTGTAATCCAGTATTTTGTTATAGTATATTGTTGTTTTGGAAACGATTCTACAACCTTTCAAAAAATAACAACAAAAAAATCCATTTATCAAACGCTGTATAATAGAACACAATTTTATTGGTACACGTCAGAAGTAATTAATAAAATTGAATACAATTTTCTTATAATCACGTAACGATACTGTTATATCGATAAACAACTTTGTTAATAGAAATACTAAAATGGATACTTTGAAACGTGTAAATCAATATTACGAAAATGATAACCTTCCATTGAGGATATATTTTACAACATATCAATATGTATTAATTATTTCTGAAGTATAAAATTACACTGACCATTTGTTGATTAATTAGAAGTGAAGATACATATATTACATTTATATACTCACTAAAAGAGTTATAAAGAAGGAGAAAAGTACCTAATTTTTATACCGTTACTATCATTACTGTAATTAAGTATTAGTAAGTTTTTGTATGCTTCAATCTTGAACCTGAAATACTTTTGAACGATGCTGAGAAGGAAGTAGTAATTAAATTAATATCACATTACATATCGTTTTCGATTTTATGAGTTCTATTTCTTAATGAAAATTACCCGTGATGAAAAGATGTTTTATTAACTTTAGGGTTATTTTTTCAATTTACTAACTTTTGTCTTGATATTGATAAGGATACTCTCGACATGATAATGGAAAATTCAATTAATTATTTTTACATTATTTATTACTAAATGCACGATTTATTTCAATGATTTTATTTACATAAGTTTTCGTGTCATGCCTCCTAAGCACCATAAGCTACCATGGTAATACAGGGTGTAAGGAAAAGTACTTTCATAAATTTTACCCACAATTCTTTTCGTAATTGGATTTTTAAATAAAAAATAATTATCGTTTTTTTTATTTTATTTTAAAATTTTATCATAAATAATATTGATAATCGATGCGAAAAACTTTTTAAAAACTTGTTACACTTAATTATAAATGAATTAAAATGTCCAAAATAAAAAAAAAATCACGTGTAATCCAGTGTTTTCACGTCAGTACTGTCAAAGGCTTCTATTCGTATACATACTGTCAAAACTATTGATGGTTAAGTGCAATATAAAATATTGTTGATTACTAATTTAGTTCACTAATGTGGGATAAACGGTTCATAAAGGCTAACTCTGATAATATACCTACTGTGGATATTTTATGGTCACAGATTTTCTGAAAAATGACATTCGGTTCAACTGAGCTGAAGTTTGAGGTGCTAAAGCATCGATGTAAGTTTTTTAAGAAATAATAATAACGTAAAGGTAAATCAGAAACAAAATATTTCTATTAAATATAATTAAACTATTTGTAGAGTGTCACGAGAAAATTACGGTTACAAGGCTAAAGGTTGTGTTCAACTTAAACGCAAAAATGGTATTTGCACGATAAAAGGACGTGTATGTACAGAACATAAAGTTTGGAGTAAAGCTTATACAGTTGATTATTAATGAGAAATTAAGAAAAGTTCAAGGCACTCAATGTCACGATTGCGCAGCTTTAGCAGGTAATAAATACTAAAACAAAAAAACTTATATAATGTTATAAATAGTAATTTTTTATATATATTTGATAACAGGTGGTTGTAAATATGCATTAGCATTACTCATGTGGGCACATCGGAGAAGCGAAGCTCCAATACCCACTGAAGAAAAATGTTAAATATTGAGTAACCAAAAGAAATTTTTTGAGCAAAAAACAATATAAATTATAATTAAAAAAACAAAATACATACATACTGTTTAAATTACTAATTTTATTTCAATAAAAAATACACTGTTAAATATACATAAAACTTCCCCCAACTAGGATAATATGAATAATATATTACAGTAGATTATAATATGTAAACTACATTAATAATCAATTCAGAATAAAACAATCACTACCAAAATTATATACATATTTATTTCATTGCATTCATTGAAGTTTGCAATATTTTTAAAACCATACCGATTCTTCAAACCATAACACTAAACTCTATTAACAATATTAAAAAAAAAATCCACCCATGCTACATTTTCGCTTTAATTAAATTTTGCAGTATTTTTAAAACGATGGCGATTTTTCGCCTTACATGTTTTACAAACCACCACATTAGACTCTTATTTTAATATCATTTACAAATATAAGTAAATCTGGCTGTTAACTCTAATGCATGACCATCTTGATATTTCCCAAATAAGAGAAGGTACCTAAACCATTTTTTTTTGAGCGAAGAACTTTTATAGTCAAAGTGTGGGATTCTCCTGTTAAGGTCTACCCACTAGAAAACCACTGTGTACCACAACATATCCTGGAACCACTGTCAGCCTACCATCAGTCTTCAATGCCTATAATAAATTTCTGACTTATGTTTAAACATACCTTATGAAGTTTTAATTTTTATGCACTCGACCACTGGGAACTGTAGACGAGTTTTATATATTTTTCCCTTCATTCGTATCAAGTCCCGGTTGATCTTTGAATACTATTTTTTTAGGTTTTTTTGACCCGATTACCATATGTATAGTATTCGAGCGGGTACTGATCGAACTTCTTCGTTGTGAAATCTGGCTGTAAAGTCTTCTTGATTCCGTATTCCCGCAAGGGAATATTTGATGTAATAAACTTTTTTGGGCACTTGCTCCCTTGCAGTTTTGAGATCTGATAGTCAGTTAAGTTCAGATAGTCGATCTTCGTTGATACAATGATGGCAGGTAGTTTTGTTGTTCTCGGCTGTAGATTTTGTGTTAATCCTGATTATTAATTTTCGGTGATACCGTCCAAGATTTGGTAAACGTTTGACGTTTTGATAGCATTTGTCCTTTCGTAGTCGTTTGCAGATGTTTTTATTTTGGGTTGGTGTTGTTTTTCTTGCAACTTTTGGGGTCGTTCCAGCCAATCCTCTGGAAGTTCCTGGAGATGGTTGGTTTTCTTCAGTTATTATACTCTTTTGTTGTCTTTTTCCAGACGCGGAGTGTCTGGCTGACATAAAGTCACCCTCGCTGGTACCGATGATAGATAAATTTCCGGTAATTTCACCCGACCAATTCGCTCGGGGTTTGAATGTTATGCCGAATTAGCCCTTCATAAACTCTTGAAACATTTCAACCTTGGAAGTTTGAAATAGAATCATATATTTCACTCTTATTCAATAGAAAACACTAATAGTTCACGTGTTATCACAGAGTTTGGTGCGGAATTTATTACGTTAACTCTAATACCTAATACTTTATTTTAGAACTAGTACAACACTCTAGTATTGTTATATTGGATTTATCTATTGTGCTCCATATATGGATGCGGTATGTTTAAATTTTAAACATTTTAAGTTTAAAGCCAATATGTTTGCCAGATAGCTTAATAGACTAATACGAATTTGAACCATTTTTGTAATAATATATTTATTCGGCATTAACAGTCTGTTTTCAACGAAATATTTGACATTGTTAGTTTGAGTAAGTTCTTGTGTACATGTGGACATGTAAATATGTTCTTGGTGAAAACAATACATGTAGCTTAGTGTTCGTTAACCTTTATTTGCAATTTCCATAGCCATTAGTGGATTTTATCCAGATTAACTTGTAGTCACTGTTAATCGTGTCGTAGATAGCACATCCGTATAAATTAGGAATAGTTTTGGTATCAGAGCATTTCCTTGCGGCACACCAAAATATGACAGGAAGCAAATTGGTATTTTCGGAGCTTTGTTTCTTTAGAAAATGTGTGAGATTAAAATAGATTTTAGTATTAGATCATTCAAGTCTTCTATTGGAACCTTTGGTGTGAAACACTAAACTTGAAGAGATTTACCACAAAATATCAAATCACTTTTTTTTAATTTCTCGACGCGCGTTTTGCTAACCATGTTAACATTATCAGGAAATGATTTAATCTAGATTAAATCATGATCTTAGCTTTATATCATGATCTTAGTTTAAATCATCTCCTGATGATGCTAACATGGTTAGTGAAACGTGCGTCGAGAAGTTCAAAAAAAGTGATTTGTTGTTTAGTGGTAAATCCCTTGAAGTTTAGTATTAGATCCTTGCTAATTAAATTAAAAAGATCTTTTTCAAATACCTTTGAAAGTGTTGGAATACTTATTGGTCTCTATGATATGATATTTTTTAGCTTTTTCTGCAGTTTAAATATTATTATCATTTGTGCCACTAAGAGTGAAGAAAGTGATGCCTTCGAAGGATTACAAAAGCAGTTTGCTACAGTTGGTACTAGAGAATGTCTAATGATTTTCAAAAGTATTTTAAAGCAACTGTGGGGGTCCCTATTGTGAAACTCCAGGTTGTAATTGATGTAGTGATGTGATCTCATTTTATTATCGTACTTGATATATATTTGTTATATCTATTATAGTTAATATATATTTGTTAGCTAACATATGTACATATAAATGCCAACTGTTCAGTTTGTTGTATATCACGTCAAATGTTTTGGTATTTTGTCAAGTATATTTATGATAAAACATGAAACAGAATGAACTTAATGCACTCAAAATACATATCCATAACACAACAAACAAGTCATAAATCACTTTCATCCTGTTACAACTTTTTTTATTTTACTTCTGTATGAATAACCTGGCTTTCTTAAGTATAATTTACTTACACCATGCCGTGAAATAAAAGCTGTCACTATATCTATCTAACACAAAATCTGTAATTATTGCTTCAAAACAAATTTATTTAATCTGTTTTTAATTTATGTAGTATTAAAATAATCGACGCACAAAAGTTGTATTATGTTATTAAAAATTAATTAGGAAGTAAATTACGATAAAACTATTTCATTGAATGGTTTTCAAAAAGTGGAAATTAAAGTATTAACAAACACAAATAATATATAATGGATTTTTTAGTTTTCGCAGAGTCTACTTAAGATATATTTTAATTACAACAAAAGATATATACATTTACTTTCAGGAAAAACGACCAGATTAAAAAGAAAAACTACCTACTTGAATATTTGGGATGCCACATACACCGCAGCTAAGGTATATTTGTTTAATCTAAAAATAAATAAGCTGAAGTATTCACACGACGATTTCTTTTGTTGACTCAGTCCTATTTGCTCTAAAGGCTCAGTAAAAAATAGGCTACTTTCGGCCTTTTTTTGTGCTTTTAAAGTTCAGTCAGGAGTTAATATTATCTACTGCAGCAGAAAAAATTGTTATATTGCCGGTGAATATGATTTAAATCATAAAAAATTGAAAATTCTACAAATAGCCTTCCTGCTCTTTCTTCATAATGTATGGTTTGTATGATTTTTATTAATTCTATTTTTAAAAATAATTATCTTAATTATTAACAAAATAATCTTTCTTAATAACCCAATCCTATTTCAGCTTCTTCTATATTAAATGTAATTGAGAAAGCTAATACTTAATGGAAATATAATATAAATAAATAAGCAGAGATTAATATCTAAAAAAAATTACTATATTAAAGTTGTTTGTATAACAATTGTTTCAACACATAGTGCCTTTTTCAAATACAAACTATCTTTCCATATTTTTCACAACTTTTCTTTTTTTCGTGACCTTATGACAAATAACATACCATACCATGCCAGACCATACAAATCATAAATTATGTAGAAAGCGCAGGAAGGCTGTTTGTAGAAATTTAATTTTTTATGATTTAAATCTTAATCACCGTCAATATAACCATTTCTTCTGCTTCTGTAGATAATTTTAACTCCTGAATGAACTTTAAAAGCACAAAAAAGAAAAGCACGAAAAAAGCGTATTTTTTACTGAGTCTTTAGAGCAAATAGGACTGAGTCAACAAAAGAAATCGTCGTGTGTATACTTCAGCTTATTTATTTTCAGACTAAACAAATATACCCTGGCTATGGTGTATTGTGCTAAATATTCTAGTAGGCAGTTTGTTTTTTTAATCTGGTCCTTTTTCCTGAAAGAAAATGTATATATCTTTTGTTGTTATTAAAATATATGTTAGTAGATTCTGTGAAAAAAACTCCATTTATATTTTATTTGTAATACACCTAACTGCACTTTTTGAAAATGTTTCTACGTAATAGTTTTATCATAATTTGCTGTCTAATTAATTTTTAATAACATAATACAACCTTTGTCCGTCGATTGTTTCAATATTACATAAAATAAAAACAGATTAAATTAATTTGTTTTGAAGCAATAATTACAGATTTTGTGTTAGATAGATAGATAGATAGATTGGCAGCTTTTATTTCACCATATGGTGTAAATAAAGTATAATTATAGAAAACCGGGTTATTCATACAGAAATAAAATAAAAAGAGTTGTAACAGAATGAAAATGATTTATGACTTGTTTGTTCTGTTATGGATAGTTATTTGGACCGTATTAAGTTCATTCTGCTTCATGTTTTCTCATGAATATACTTGACAAAAATACCTATACCTGTCATTAATTTATCAACTATATTAAGCCACTAAAGAATTACTAGATATATATATATATATATATATATATATATATATATATATATATATATATATATATATATTTATATGACGTGATATATAACAAATCAAACAGCTGTTATTTATTTCTACATATACTATCTAACAAATAGATATTGTCCAGTTCGATAATAAAATAAGATTACATTAGTACATTCAAAACAATCTGGAGTTTCATAAAGTAGAGCACTGAGTCAAGTATCAACTCTTAAGTCAACAAGTCAACTCCTCTAGCCACATATACAGATGACATCAGCACATATAGACCCACAGTTGCTTTAAAATATCTTTTACTATCCCTTTCTTCATTTTTAGTGGCACAAATGATATGGCATCATAATATCTAAACTGCGAAAAAAGCTAAATAATATCATCTCATATAGACCAATAAATCTTTCAATACTTTTAAAGGTATTTGAAAAAGACCTAGAAACATCTACTCAAACTAACAATGTCAAATATATCGGTATGAACAGACAGTTAATGCCGAATAAACAAGTTATTACTAAAATGGTTCAACTTTAATTAGTCTACTAAGTTATCTAACAATCATATTGGCTTCTCTATAGAAAATTCCAACTCTCCTAGTATTGTATTAAGTAATATTTAAGCCCATTTAAACATACCGCATCCAACTATGGCGCACCATAAACAAATCCAACATAACAATACTAAACATACTACAACATACTAAAATAGTGTTAGATATTAGAGTTAACGCACTAAATTCCACACCAAACTCTGTGATAACACGTGATCTATTAGTGTCTTTTTATTGAATAAGTGTGAAATATATCATTCTAGTTCAAGTTTCCGAGGTGGAAATTTCTCGAGAGTTTATGAAGGGCCAATTTGGCATAACACTCAAACTGGGCGCGAATTAGTCGGGTAAAATTACGGGAAGTCTATCTATTTATCATCGGTACAAGTGAGGATGTCTTTATGCCAGCCAGACACCCCGCGTTTAGAAAAAGACAACAAAAAAAGGATAATAACTGAAGAAAATCAACCAACTCTAGGAACTTCCAAAGAATCGGCTAGACCAACCCCAAAAGTTGCAAGGACACCACCACCACCAAAATTGAGATAATTTAAAAACGGTAGAAGGTATCAGGTTCAAAATCGGGGTAGTTGCGTTTTCAAAAGCGACAAATCCGAATTTGGTACTAGCTGGAGCCTACGTTCTAAAGAGCGCTTGCTAGGAGTTAACTCGCTCATATTTTTTTATAATATAAAACTGGGAATAATGGAAATAGGGAAGAGATCATTTAATAACAGTTTTTTAAAATTTACTTCAGTAGGTGCTGAAAATGTTCACCGTTTAGGTCAATACGCTTTGGCAGGCTCTTTGTTAAACGACGCTTCACATTTGAGAAGATATTTTTTTCATTTCTAATAACATTGGCCGCTTGTTAATATGGTAAGTATGGTATTGGTATTCTAGGACAAAGAAGGATTTTGATTTTTTCAAACACTTTTTATATGAAACCGCTAGTGATATCGCCCGGGAGATGGAACGGCCCGCTAAATGTGTAGTTGGCAGGCATTTGACGGGCTCCGCATGGTATTTAAGATTAAGATTCGGGTTAGTTTTATATGACAAGTTTTATCACTTTTTATAATAACAAATAACATTAACTTACAATTGCTTTGAGTAGGGGTAATAATGCGAAAGCCTTTGGAATTATTTGAAATGTATACACAATTTCTATAGCTTGAGTAATAAATTTCAGAAATTATGGTTGCTTGTGCACAAAGAAAAATAATTTATATACTACAACCTCAATTTTTGTTCCACTTGTTTTAATAGATGCACGTAATATTTGAATTAAATTTATAATTCAAAACCAGCTGTTATTCTACCCTATTATTATGTTCCATGGTTACTATAACACTGGACGTATCATTTGGAATATTGCAAATTATATTCATATTTATATAACTATTTCTTTGTTTTCTTAAACTTATATATATATATATATATATATATATATATATATATATATATATATATATATATATATATATATATATATATATATATATATATAATACAAATTTTGTAATTTTTTGCAATAAGCATAGACATAGCACCCAGTATAGCCAGAATAGCATAGTCAGCGCATTCGCTGTGTACATAGACTGCGCGCATAAGGCACACCCACTCCGCTCCTATGTCTTCTCACAATTTTCTTCGGTAGGTTGTCTTAAAGCATGACAAGAAAGTGGTTCTTCTTCTAATTTGTGAGAAATAAAAGTATCATTACTATCAGAGTCAGTGTTGTTTTCACGTAGAATTTCCTGGGTTTTAGCACATTTGGCATCATCCCTTTTATCTTTCGTCTTACATTTTTGCATACCTTTCTCCTTACTTTTCTCTTTGCCTTTCTCCTTACGTTTCTCTTTGTCATTATCTGCATTTTGGTTTATTCTTTTCAGTTTGTTAAGCTTTTTTCTGCCTTTTGCAGTTCCTTTTTGTCGAGTGAACTGTATATAATTTCAGATTTTGCTGACTTGCAATCTAGATATGGTGCGCGTTTTTTGGATATTGGAACTGGCGAGATATGAAATGGCCTTATAAGTGGACTACTTCGAGAAGGATCTGGAGTTACTCGGGTAGAGTCTGATTTTGTTTCTGCTTTCAAATTCCCTATTATTTTCTCGTTAACTGCAACGACAGCAGCAGCTATATCTTGACCCCACTTCTTTTGGTTTTTCTATTTATTGGCTGAATTTGACATATCTAAAACCTATTAAAATAAATATATCACTGTGTATATAATTTGCTGTATTCCAAATTAACTTCACCCGTCGTATTCCAAATTGGAAACACAACCACACTTAATCTCAAACATATTTTCAACTATTTATGTAGATAATTGTTCTAAAATAGATAATAATTTAAATAATGAATATACAAAACTATACATTAGTACTAATGCAAGCACACAAATATAATGTTTAATCAAGATTCAAACAGATTTTTCCAGAAGGAAATTTATATTTTCGTAGGATATTTTCAAATTAGAACAACGGGCTACAGGTACTGAAGAAAATATGTTTCCGCTATGTAGCAACACTGCTTTCAAACTAGTTTCTGATGAGTCAATGAACAATCGCCAGTGACTTGAATTGTAATCAAAATTTAACAGATTCATTAGTACTTGAATGTCATTACAATAGGCCAAATCATCTGCTTGAGAAAAATAAGGTTTCAATTTATCGTCGCGATGGCGAAAATAGAAAATTTTTGTATTGGGAGAAAGTAGATTCTAGCCTTTTAATTTAGATTCCAAAAGGTTAGCCTATTTGGGTCATTTTGTACCAATAAGTGTCGTTATTTTGAAGTAGTTGGTTCGTAAGTTGGGTCGCACTCTGTCTCTAAGTTATCGTTTTAACTAGTAGCAGTTTTTGAGTTTCTAATGGATGTGGAGGTGTTGGCACAGGCAATTGGGCACTATGTCGGACTGGTCTTTTTCTAGATGACAGATCTGGGTACTTTATGGTGTGTTTCGACTTAATTGTGGTACCCTTTATAGCACTCAAACAAAAATAACAATCACTTACGTTGGTTCTGTCCAAATCATTGGCACAGCAAATGGAATATATCTGATCCTTTAACCCAAACCAGCAAAAGTCTCACACATGTTACAAAGCAGATATGTGTGATCCAGAATGTATCTTTATGGCACATAAGAAAACTAAAGTGACCCAAATAATGTTTGGTTGCTAATGGTGTTAGTTGTTTGTTACTAATTTCGACGCTGAGACGTAAAAGTTAATTCTCCACATACATAACAAAAACTATCCGGGTAATTTAAACACTTTTGTGGTATTTTTACAATCTTAACTAATATCAATAAATTTAAATTCGTTAATTATAATAGCTATCTAAGTTTAGAAATCGCATTATTCAAACATAAACATGTATATGAGGTAATATTGAATATGTAACTGTCACAAAAACTGAGGGTGACTACAAAAAATAACATTGTTTTTATAATGAGAGTAGATAAGTACAATCAAATATCATTATAAAATTCGTGTGACAAAAACAATGTTTATCAGTGTAATTATTCATTTTTTTATGGTATAACTTTTGTTATATAGGTAGTAAAAATTTGTAGTTGAAAAATATAGTATTAGCTTTATAATAATAAAAACATACTATTGATAATATACGAATGGCTGGAAAATTGAAGACCAAGATAAAAACTGAGTAGCTTGGCAAAATAACTCACATGTATGTATATATATATATATATATATATATATATATATATATATATATATATATATATATATATATATATATATATATATATATTGTCTCAATTTTGCGAACAATCTTCAAAGCTGGCTATGTGAAAGATGGTATTCAATACTCTTTTCTGTTTCTGCAGACTGACGGAAAGATGTAGATTATGTTAGTTTTTGTACTTCCCATTAAAGTATCATCAAAAAGGGTCAAATTATTGGCAATTTTCAAATCTATTATCTACTATTCGTCTGGTGTCTTTTATATTGACCTACTCATGTAGATCCATTACCACAGAAATACGCCCTTGATTATGATGAAGACAAAGTGTCATCTGATAGTGTAAGACTAGAATTAATCACAGCCGTCAACCTTACAATATCATGCTTAAAAACCTGCTTAAGAATCACACTAAATACTCAAAATTAATTAAATGATCTAATAAGGGATTTGGAGTTATTCAGGGGACAAACAGAGCTATAGGCAACTCGGTTGCAAGAATGGAATTTATTCCTTAATAAAGTAACATTTTCTTTATATCGAAGTCATAAAAAACTCAAACTTTTTTAAACATAAGTCAGGATCCAAAATACTCTTTCCATAAATTTATGAGAGATAGTCTTAAAGATTCATTACTTCATAGTGCAAATAAAATGTAATCTTGGAAAGAAATGTTTCAGTGCCTCCAAATCCGGAAAGTTTTCAGAAGATTCTTGAAATTTCTTGAATATTCTTGCAACACATTTTTTGGGCAATTCAAAAGCATAAAACTATAGATACCTTGAGGATATTTAATTATAATGTCAGAAGATAAGATGGAATATGCAAATACATTTCCAAAATTTACATTTAGATAACTTTTCAAAATAATGTGCAATAACTGATCAACATGGATATTTCTTCAAGTTATTTTAAATCTGGAGAGGTATCAGGAAAACTGTAAGTTAAGAGATTGTAACCTCTTTTTTACTTATTTGGATTACGACCACGGCAGTCGCCACGGCATCCACGGCAGCCGTTCGCTAGAGGCAATTGAGTCGGAGGTCACGTATGAATCTCGTCGACACTTCTTGACTTCGTCCGGCATAAAAAAACCCTTAAACTGGGAAAAGGGTCTACCTACTCCTAAAGGACTCGGTTAAAAAAAAATTACTCACTAGCACAAGTCCAAAGATAAACAAAGAACTAAAATTAAAAAAAATAGATAATTATTATACAAAAACAGAAATTTAAATGTTATGCTTACAACTACCATACTTAACTAGGCATAGTAAAGATGAAAATGTTCAACATTAAACTAACAGTGTTAAAGTGTAAAAGATCTCATCTAGCGTTCCTGAAACACAAAATGATGGTAGGTAAATAGTGATTGAATAATAATTGAGTAATAATAGTGAAAATAATAATAACATATCTGGCCTTTATCATTTGCAGTGCTGTTTAAAAATCCGGCTATTGAAAAGTCGGGTTACTAAGATGAGCGGTTATTGACATGTACGGATTCCAAAAATGTTTAGTAAATAAAACCCATGCAGAGCTTGGCCAACTGATAAATATACCTCTAATGGAGAGGTTACTTAACCTGGACTATATGCGACGTCGCCTACTAGGTCGCTGTCCGTCTTTTTGGTATGAAGATGAGTGATCCGCACAAGGTGAGGTTTTCGACTGCTCCCGCGTTTACCGCGGATTATTCAGGTGTGCTTTGAAGCAAGATATGCACAAGACAGTACTACCTGTAGCAGCCGATACTTTTTAAATGCTACAAGATATTAACTGAATGTTGCTGGATTATTCAAAGAGATGATTCCAGAAATGACAAAATGAACATGTTAAAAGGGTGCAATTTTATTTAATAAGTGTTTAATGATAATGATTCTTGAAAATATGTTTTAAATAAAATACACTTATTTGTATATTGATTTAAATATTTCTTTAGAAGCATGCCAAGTCAAGCCAAGGACGCCGACCCTGATGTAATGGATATCAGTACACAATTTGTTAATAAAAAGTCTATAAAAATGGTTCATTTTTTAGCTTCCTTTTATTTGATTATTGAGCTCATATTAAATGATCATTTTGCTTTTGGTCTTTACAAATCTCCTCTGAAAATACCATTTTAATATTGTTCCAATGTATGTAATCTATTTGAATACCTTAGTATATCAATGCAGTTTTACACTTTTGATAGCCTAAGTATTTAATCTCTAGATCTTTGAATGTTTCTTAGATTTATTTTATTATAGTCTCTTTCTAATATTTCACAGTATTCGTCCATACAATATTTCTAGTTTATAAATAATTGATTAATTTGAATCAAATTCGCTATTGAAGAGTATTAGAGATTTTCATGTTTACATGTATGAATTCAGGGTTAATGCGAATATATCGGTGGTACAATCGGGCAAGAGTAATGAAAATCATTAATACGTGAATATCTTTGCTTTACAGGACAAAGAAAAGGAATATTAATAACAATAATGGTACAAAATAATGTATAGTTAATAAGGAAAGAGTAAATTTCACCTATAATACAGTATTAAATTAATAATCACCATTAGTATGACTTTTGCTAGTGAATATGCCTGGATTTTAATTTTTCGGCAAAAACATTTTTGATTTAAATCTTTAGAACAACGAATATGGAATTTTTAATAATGCTTACATATTAATTAAAACCTCTAAATATTATTACTTCTGATCATTATCAATGATAAATGTTTACATATTAACAATTTTACACATATGCAGAACATTCTTTATGCGATCCTTAAGCCACCGTGAAAATTTCAAATCGATTGACTAAACTGTTCAAAAGTTATTGCAATTTAAAGTGATCATAATGTTATAAGTGACCTTATGGAGATTTACTAACATAATAAGTTAAACACATTACAAATATACAAAGAAAAGCTATCAAGCGTTCCAAACATTCAGATTATGTAATTTAACAGTGCATTAACACTGCGCCTTATCTAAGAGATACAAGCCTCAGTCGAATTCAATTAATTTCGGGACCATTCGTTTCGATCAGCGGCCTCTCCGAATATCTTTTTAATTTGTAATAACGAATAAGGTTAGTACGGTTTGAGCTGTCAATGTTAGTGTATGTTGTCGTTAAGCCTATAGTGTATCCTTCTGGTATTTTCCTTCTGTTTTTGATATGTTTAGTCGTCGGAGGTATTTTTTTTCTTTAGGCAAAATGGCTACAAACAAAAAGTTTTACAATCTTGAAAGTGAAAAGGACATTGAAGAAAAACATAAACTTTTATTTGACGAATGGAGTGACGATGATGTGAATGAACACCAAAATCAAAATCCCGAACCCATCGATTATGATGTCGAAGAGGAATATGACACAGATGGATCTAAGAGAAAATTCAGAATCTGAACAAAGTGATGTCGATTCTACTAGTGCCGAAGAAAACGAAGAAAACTTTTATATTGCTATAAGAAAAAGTAATAAAGAAATTGTAGAGCGGTTTTCTTGGAAGAAAGTCCCATTTTCTCCCAGAAAAAGAACTGCTAAGCAAAATTTCATTAAGAAACCTGTAGGTGTTATCGGCGATGCGAAAAATGCTACAAGTATTTTGGAATGCTGGCAGTTTCTCATTAGTGAAAATATGTTATAGTTAGTTGTGGAATTTACCAGTCAATATATTGACAGTGTAAAGGAAAATGACAGTCGTGTCCGGGATACATCACCTACGAAAGTCGAAATTAGAGCCTTCTTGGAGCTTTTATACATAGGCGGGCACTACAAAGGTGGAAGATTAAATTTAAAAGATTTCTGGGAGACAGACGGATTTGGTGTTGAAATATTTTGTATGGCAATTGGCCTGAAAAGATTCAACATTTTATTCCAATCAATCAGATTTGATAACAGAGAAACAAGAGCCGAAAGAAGAAAATATGACCTCTTAGCACTCATACGTGAAATTTTTGGATATTTTGTTTCAATTGGCAATCTTCATACTCAGTTGGTGAGTCATGTCATACTATATAAAAAACTTGAAGCTTTTAGAGGAAGATGTTCCTTGGTGATTATCCACCAATATGTTCCATTAAAACCCGCAAAATATGGAAAAAAAAACACAAAAGATGTTTTATACCTGTAATATGGATATTTATACCGGAAAGCAGCCCGAGGGTCCTTATCAGTTATGCAACAACAGTTTAAACGTGGTTAAGCGTATGATTACTCCCATACTTAATTGAGGTCGCAACATTACCGCCGTCAATTGGTTTAGTGACGTTTCGCTGCTAGAGACACTAACAGATCATCGTTTGTCATTCATTGAAACTTTAAAGAAAAACAAGTGGCAAATTCATATGCCATTAAAGATATAAAAACCGAAAAATATTGTCCAGTGTGTTTGCATATAGGAAGGAAGGAACACGTTTCTACGTTTCTACGTTTCTTAGAATAAGAGCAATATAAAAAAATTGTTAGCGATTTCCAGCATTGCATCATGACGGTGTTATAGATGAAGAAACCAGAATAAAGAAAAAGGCCGGAAATAATCATTTATTTTAATAAAACCGAAGCAGGAGTCGGCATTGTTGATAAAATGTGTTCTGCTTACAATGTAGCTAGAAACACCCGGCGATGGCCGATGGTTATTTTTTTTTCAATGTTAAATATTCGGTTTGTACAATGCCGGTATAAATGCTCAGGTAATAAATTTGGGCAAAGGAAATGATCCACCATCTCGTAGAATATTTTTGAAAATTCTTGGGAGAAAACTTCTTCAACAGCATCTTATACGAAAAACGCGCCTAACAAAATACAATTGTAAATCATGTGGTTCTTATCTCTTTTGCAACATAGAAGAGTGTATGCAAAGAAATCTAAATGTTGAGGATCAACCAGATAATGAATAATAAATATATAATACGTATAAAAGTGTTGTTAATTTATTTTATTTTAAGAGAATTCTCACGACACAAATGGCGTGTTTTCTAGAATGTATTATTGTGTATCTGTGGGATACACCGCGAGCAGCCGTGTTTGAATCTGAGCGCGAATAAGGCAGCGTTAAACTGTTTGGAAAAAAATTTGCATAGTTTTATTAATATTCACGAATATATGATTTTCAGAACTTTTAACTCCAATACATCCATAATATAGCATTCATTTTTGCTTAGAAGCTCAAATTTCTAAGAAATAACATTTGAGTGAAATATACATTACACTACTTTAAGTTAAATCCATGTATGAAATAAAAAAATAAACATGGAATTCTTATTATTATATTATGCAGATATTATTATATACAAAGATAGAGGAAAAATTCATCGATGAGAGACAATACTCGTCCATACAGAGCTCAGGTAACTGATGAAACATTGGGATCCGCACTTCCTCTGAGTGAGGGACCTGGCGTCTTGCACAGATTAAATTAGGATAAGTCCACTTGCTATAGTTGTTTCGACTGATTCCAGTAATATTTGCTTGGCAGAAATATCAGTCATCGAAGTGGTTTTTAGGTTCTCTCCAAACCATGAGTACGAAGAATTTTAAACTTTTTCTTTTCACGGTTGTGATAATAACCCCAAACCGACGGTTATCGCTTGCCTAGCGCTGACTAAGGCATTGTTATAGTATATAAGTAAAGAATTGTAATGTTAATGTTACTCAATATTATAGTGTCAAAGCTGTATTGCTGTTCATAATATTGTTTCATTAGTTAAGTGCCCTTATTGTAAAATAAAGTTTTTTAAAAGCAAAGTTGTCGGTCTTCACATTTAACTGGCGCTGCGAACAGGATAGTGTCATTCTGCCCTTTATCGGTTTACCGTTGTGCAGAAGTGATTTTCAAGTCTTAAGGCACTATCGAAGAAAGGTGAGAATTCGAGATCAAGCTATCGTCTACCGTGTTGTCAGAGAAGCTGTGGTCCAGTTCCTGCCTACCCCAGAAGACCAACAATTCAGACCGCCATTCAGCCACGCCTTTATAGGGAACCCTTTGGTTGTGGAACTGAACAGTATAAGCTTTATGGATCCATCCTTGATTATATTGTAAGTTAAAACTGAATTGCCATTTTTACATATTTCTATGTGAATGTCTGAAACTTCTAAACGTTTAACAAAGATTTTATTGAATAATAGGGCAAAATTAGGATTAAGTGAAAGTCAAGTAAATACAGAAACAAGTTCAAACTCAATAAATCAAGAAGATTTATTAAACCTTTTAAGTAATTTAAGTTTAGATTCTAATATTAATTATACTAATCAACCAAACATGGAAAATATCAGATTCCACACGTCACTCTTGCCAACTTTTTCCGGTGCTCAAAGTCATTTGGAGAGTTTCTTAATATCTATAGACGAATTTCATTATCTTTATTCTAGTAACGATAATGAAAATCTAAATAAAGTAATTTTGGCCGCGATAAAATCAAAATTAGTAGATAATGCTAGAGAATTTCTTCTCTCAAAACCAGATCTGCATAATTGGCTCGAAATAAAAACAGCTTTAAGAGAAAAATTTGGTGATCCAATTACTTACCAAATTTTAATGCAGCAATTGCAATACATCAAAATAAATAAGAATGAAAACATCCTTAACTTCGTAGATCGACTTAAAGCATTTGTTCAAAGAATATTTTCAAAAATACAGTGCGAAGTTCAAGATCAAAATTCAAAATTAATTTTATTTAGTCAAATACAGAAAACTGCCGTTTTAATTTTAACTGCAAATTCGCCACAAACCTTGAAAACAATGCTTATGCTACAAAATCCTGATACACTTGATAACGCTTATACGCACGTTGTAAACTTTAATATGATAGAATCGCAAGTCAACTTTGCAAATAATTCAAGTATATTCCACCAAGATATGAAAACATCATCTCAAAAACCATTCAACTCCTTTCAACATTCAATTAATTTTCCGCAAATGCAACAATCGAGATTTCCTAGCCAACCAATTCACATTCAACCTCGACCAGTTCAGAGGCAGTATCCGACAAACGCTCAAGTGTTTGGCAAACCCAGGAATAGTTTTGCACCACAAAATGATAAACCCATTAAACTAGATGCCCCTACACCTATGTCCATTTCCACTGGAGGTCCTTCGAGAATATTCCAGAATCGACCACCTCATAGGTATCCCAACGCTTTCCAACCAACAGGTCCAAGAAAATTTGTCTCTCAAGAACTAACAAACGTGGAGACGTATACTGAACCTTATAATGAAGAATATTTCGTAGAGGAACCTGAACCCCCTCAAGGATATGACTATTCACAATATCATTTCCAACAACAAGATTTCCCTTCAGAAATGTCTCACACCGAATTATGTCAACCATCCCCTACTGGAGAACAAAACGCTGAAGATAATCCAGATAATATATCTGAAAATTTTCACAAGATAGGCCCTTATCTGCCATCAACCTAAACAACATAGCCCAAAGGATCGAGTTACCATATTTCTATCTTCCCCAAATGCAAATATCTGTCCTTATAGATTCCGGTGCTACTGATTCCATAATAACACCGAAAATAGCTAATTTATTTCCAGAAAACCTCTTTTTCGAACCCTTTGAAGTTACAGCTTGTAAAACTAGATATAAAGAAGATACAAATTTAATAATACCTTTACTAAAAGAATTAGGACTTAATTACGATATTAGAATGAGAGTGTTAAATTGGCATAACGATTTCGATGCACTGATAGGAACAAAGGATCTGAGAAACTTACACGCACTAATAGACTACGAAAAGAAAATTCTAACACTTCAAAATATAAAAATTCCATTTTCTCTCGCTTATAACAAACCTTTAGTTCGACCAATCCACAATTTTCATAACAATTATCTCGTTATTCCGGTAAATCACGAAAACGGCGTTGCTATCTTACCTTCTCTTACAATTGGAGATCATATTATACCTGATAGTTTAATCAATGTAAAGAATGGATATTGTAAAATTCCGAATCCTACTCCTGAAGTTAGTATTAATTTCCATCAAAGACTAAAAGTTATTCCCCAAGATCAATTCGATTTAATAGACCCTCCTCGCGAATATAACAGACAAAAATTCGACCCGACAAAACAACTAAGGTTAGATCACTTAACACCTGTAGAGAAATCAAAAATCATACCTCTTCTTCACGATTTCAAAGATATTATGTATCACGAAGGATGCGATCTCTCTTTTACCAGCCAGACGAAACACGTTATCCGTACAACAAATGATCGTCCTGTCTATGTAAAATCTTATAGACATCCACCTTCCATGAATCAGGAAATACAAGCTCAAATTCAGAAACTATTAGACAATAAAATAATTCGACCTTCGATATCACCTTATTCCGCCCCAGTATGGATCGTTCCAAAAAAGGCAGATGCTTCTGGTAAAAAGAAGTATAGACTAGTGATCGATTACCGCCAACTTAACGATGTGACAGTTGAAGAGAAATGGCCACTCCCACGCATAGACGACATTCTCGATAATCTGGGAAAATGCACATATTTCACCACTCTTGATTTAGCTCAAGGTTTCCACCAGATTGAAATGAGCCCAGAATCCATTGAAAAAACGGCATTTACTGTAAATAATGGTCATTTTGAGTACCTCAGAATGCCATTCGGCCTCAAAAACGCCCCTGTCACGTTTCAACGAATGATGGACGAAATATTAAGAGAATACATCTACAAATTCTGCTTCGTTTATATGGATGATGTTGTTATCTTTTCTAAATCTCTTTCAGAACACATCGATCATATTCGAATTATACTGAAAAAATTGAAAGAAGTTAACTTGAAAGTACAGTCCGACAAATCCGAATTCCTTTGTAAAGAAGTTGCCTTCTTAGGGCATGTTATCACTTCAGAAGGGATAAAACCAAATCCAACAAAGGTTGAAGCCATCCAACGTTATCCCATCCCAAAAAGCCAAAAGGAAATAAAAGCGTTCTTGGGATTGGTAGGCTATTACAGAAGATTTATAAAGAATTTTTCACGAATCACCTTTCCATTAACCAAATGCCTCCGAAAAGGTAGTTCTGTCGATACTGAAAATTCTGAATACAAAAACGCCTTCCAAAAATGCAAAGAGCTAATCTCGAACTGTCCTATTCTACAGTACCCCGACTATAGTAAACCATTCAAATTAACCACAGATGCTTCAAACATAGCAATAGGAAGCGTCCTTTCTCAAAACGAACATCCCATTGCGTTCTATTCCAGAACCCTCAATACAGCTGAGAGAAATTACTCTACTATTGAGAGAGAACTTTTATCTATAGTTGAATCCACTAAACACTTTCGCCCGTATTTATATGGACAAAGGTTCATTATTGAAACAGACCATAATCCTTTAGTTTGGCTCTCCAAGATAAAAGAACCCAACTCCCGTTTAATTAGATGGAGACTCAAATTGGAAGAATTCAATTTTGAAATTAAATACAAAAAGGGTAAAGAAAATGTCGTTGCCGATGCTCTCTCCCGTATCGAACTTAATATTCATGAATCCAACGACGCACATTCAAGTGTCCCCAATGTTGACGATACAGTTGCCAATCTCGCCGAATTCGATCTTGCAGACTTTGTCCATAGCGAAAAATATAACGAAATTATTTCAAACCAAGTAAAAGATATTAACAAAAACGTAGACAAAGAAAATACTGCCGAAAATACAAGAGACGAAGATGTCACCTCCGACATTACTGTACATTCCAACAATGACACCCGAGGAAAATATCTCCCGATATCTGAATTACCTGTTAACTATGCCACGAATCGCCTAATCATTAATTACGGTCAAAAATTCAAACACTCATATTCAAAACCTTTTAAGAAAAATCACCATTTTATTGAAATCTCCAAGACGGAACGTCAAGAGGATATAATCAAAATATTGAAAGAAGTAATTAGACCTGACACGTCTTTCACAATTTATATTCCAGATCAAGAACTGAGAATAGAATTCCAAAGAATCATCAATGCAAACTTGAACCCATCCGCAAAGCTAATCTTTTCTAACATATATTTGACTGACATCACTGACACTAACCAACAAAAAGAAATTATTTCCAACTATCATCAAACCAATCATAACGGCATAACAGAAACGTACAATCATCTTAAGCAAAAATATTATTGGCCCAACTTAAGAGATTCTATCACTAACATCGTGAATATGTGTGAAATCTGTTTGCAAAGTAAATACGAAAGGCATCCCTACAAAATAGCTTATGAAGGCCCTCTTCTAGCAGAAAAACCTTTTAAGACTCTACATCTCGATATATTTCAATTCCTAAATTGCCAATTTTTAACTATCATCGATTCATTTTCAAAATATGCTCAAGCTTATTTCGTAACTGACAAAAATGCAGTTACCATCGTTGGAAAATTAAGGCACTATTTCTCCCATCATAATTCTCCCTCGAAAATTGTCGTTGACAATGGTGCAGAATTTAAAAATAACCTTTTCAAAGAATTCTGTCAGTTATTTTGTATAGAAGTCCACTACACGACATCTGGAAATTCATCTTCCAACAGTCCAATAGAAAGACTACATTCCACATTATTAGAAAAATTACGAGTTCTGAAATTGCAAAATCCTGATGAAACGCCAAAAACTTTAATGACTTCCGCTATACTAATATACAATCAAAATATTCATTCGACCACGGGTCACTCTCCATTTTCAATACTATACGGCCCCTACCTTAATGAACCTAATATAAATAACGACCTTACTATTTACGAACAATACAATCAAAGACGAAAAAGTGAACTAATACCTTTTCATGAAAATATTTACAAAAACACTTACAGAAAGCAATCCGAAAACACACAAAAACAAAATAATAATACAGAACAACCCCCTGAAATAATTCCCGATCAGACTATCTATAGGAAAAATACCCTACGCAATAAAATGAACCCGCAGTACATACCGACTAAAGTTACTGAAACAAACAAAAATAAGATAACAGGCATTTCAAAGAAAAAACCCATAACCACACACGTAAGAAAAATCAAGAGACTTAGAAAGACTCTTACTCCCTTTCAGCCTCCTGCTCCTGACAGTGCAGAATCCATCGAACCAATGCCAAGCACTTCAGGTACACAAGCTATCAAATAATGGCTATTTCACTGAAGACATATCCCCTTCTTTAGTTGTAAGTCATTATCATACAACATATATTCCTTTTAATATGACAAAATTAAAATTTACGTTAACTAGTTTATTCAACAATGTTCTTATTATAAATCATATGGTAAATAAGCAAAACAATAATTTAACGTCGACCCAATTTCAATATATCTCTGAAGCATTCAATAATACATACGACACATATGCAAAATTGACTAACTACGATTCAAGTCGCAGGAAACGTGGGTTAATAAACTTCCTTGGAAGCGGTATCAAGTTCATTACAGGAAACTTAGACAACAATGACCTAGAGACAATATCGCAAAATCTACAGATTTTAAAGCATAATCAGTTAAATACCATGCATAAGATAAATGACCTCAGTTCATTCGCCGGTAACATTATCAGCAAAATGGAAAATAATATGAAACTCGCAGACGAAAATACCAAAACTATTCGCTATGCAATCTTGAAGTGAATCTAATGCTTACAATGCAAAACCAGTATTTACAAATTAGTCGATTAAATAATTTTTTAGAAAAACTATTACGCATCATATCCTTTGCGCATTTAAAGACGTTAGACCTCGAAATATTAAATGTAAATGATATTAAAGACATGTGGAAATATCTAGAAATACACTATCCCAAAAATGCTCTATGGCCAATAAAACATTTGTCAGAACTTACATTAATTTGCAAAGCCGGTCTTATGATATTAACTGAAATGGCAATTCTAGTTATTAGGATACCGATCTTTGAAAGAAATGTATGTAATTTAAAATTTGTATACCCTATACCTAGGAATGATTGTAAAATGATGATAACACCCAGTAAATATTATTGTAACAATTTATGGTACGAACAATGCGAAGAAGTTAACACAAATTGGATCTGTTCTAACCCTATTGCCAATGGATGCTCTTTTCCAAAAGACTGTCTATATGCTCTTATTCAAAATAACTATAAAGTACATGCACTAACTTATCATAAATCACTTTTGCTATGTACGAAAACTGTAGAAACAATATATGAAAATTGTTTCCAATTTCAAAAAACTGATCTCCAGCATTGTAACCTTATTCAGAGCCAATGCGATGTGATCATCGGCCAACATAAATATTCATTAGAAATTAACAATATTTCCTTACAAATTCCGACAAGTGACAACATCCAGGACTCTAATTTAACATTAGATTTACAAATCAAACACTTAGAGAATCCCTGGAAAGTCAAAGAAGATTTAATGGAGCCACTAAATATGCAAGATGTTATTCCTCAACAACAGGCTCATTATATATTTATAATCATATGTATTATGTTATTCTTTGTTATAGCTTTAGTAATATATCTATGGCAAAAACAGAAAAGAGACAAATCTGTTCCGATAAAACTATTACAAAAACTTGTCGACGAGGACGTCGAAAAAACTAAGGGTGGAGGAGTAATAACCCCAAACCGACGGTTATCGCTTGCCTAGCGCTGACTAAGGCATTGTTATAGTATATAAGTAAAGAATTGTAATGTTAATGTTACTCAATATTATAGTGTCAAAGCTGTATTGCTGTTCATAATATTGTTTCATTAGTTAAGTGCCCTTATTGTAAAATAAAGTTTTTTAAAAGCAAAGTTGTCGGTCTTCACATTTAACTCGCTGTCAAAAATGTTCTGTACCAATTTTACAGACCAGAAACAGTGCCAAGGTTCTATCCTTGTCACCAAGCCTAACAACAAATTATCCAATATACGCTCTCTTTACAAAGTTACTAACTGTTCTGTTTTCTTTTACCGTGAATTTTCCACATATGTAGCAAAACATATCAGGATGATTTACACAACTTCTTCTACTTGAACTTATTCTGTCTATATTCAACAGCACAAATACAACAATCTAGAACGCGTTCGTTTTAGGTTAACTTTATAACAACTCTTTCCACAACACAAATCTCACTTGAGGTCAACTCAACTTCGATCTACCCTACACGGTGAGAACTCAAAAACTAACCTAACTATAGTTCAAACATTGAAGGTCACTTCAGTTAACAACTAGTAGATTTTCCTGGAATTAACTCAACGGCAGACTGACAATATGGCAAATATACAGGAACCAACCCTTTTATAATAATTTTAGAACACCCATACTTAAATGTATTAAATTGAAAAAAACCTTTATAGATAAGTGAATGTATCTAAAAGATAGAGCAGGTAGAGAAACACTGATTTCATTTTTAGATTTAGCGCTCCAAATATAGCTAAAAAGTTCAAAAATCCAAGAAACCAAAAAAAAAAAATTGCTTGTAGGCCTGTGTTATAGAAATCATATAAAAAATCACTTTTTAAGAAAATAATACTGTGACCAAAAAGTAAGGCGACTTTTCTTTTATTTCGTATAACTCGCATTTGACAGAAGTTTGATATTATTTGGCTAGTTAAGCTAGAATTTGTTACGTCTTTTATAATTGTTAAACACTTTTGTCGGCGATTTTTTAAAGTGTAAAAATCTATCGGGCAAAGAATTCGCGTTACATTTTGACTAAAAAACGAAATTTTTACTCACTTGCAAAAACTTTACTGTTGATAGAGGAACAGTTGAAGATGAAACTTGGATATTGTACTGGCGCATTAAGATATTACTGGAATATCATTTGGATCAATTCTTCAGAACAATTTAAGCTTATATCGGGTATATCATGTAAAAGCTTATATTTACTAGACATGGCACCGCGTGGCGTTTTCCTCTCCTGCCGATTGAAGAAACCACCTCGTGGTTGCCGTTTTGAGTCATTAGAAGTCATTAAAGTTCCTTTGAAGGAATTTTTCGAAAACTTAGAGAGAAAATATTGAAATAGATTTATTGTAGTGGCAGGGGATTACTTTGAACAAGACTAAATTAATTTGGATGAGTAAATAAATAAATACTTCGTTTTATTTAAATTGGAGCCCTAGTTTTTAATCATAGTATATGTTTAATCCGTGAATACTAACTAATATATATTATTGATTGATTTGTGATAGTTCATTTTTTAAATCGAATAAAACAATTTTTTATTTTGTTTATCACTTTTATTACAATTACACAATTTTTATACCAATTTACAAAGTAAAAAAATTGTTTTATTCGAACTAATATATAGTTTCTTTTTTTTAGGTAAAACTAAAATCAATATACCATGCTAAATACTAAATGGTATAAAAATAAATTATATAGGAAATAACTAATATCTAAGAGTAAATTAGAAAGTTGAAGTTATTTTTATTTAGGCAAAAAAGTAATTTATTTATTGTTTTTAATTGTTTCTTTCCAGACGTAATATGTTTTTTTACCATTCAAACTCGAACACGCAAACTATCATGACAATAGTCATTTAATATCAATCGCTCTGAAGTAGATGTCTGAAGAATTCCCCAACCTACTATAAAATTCAGTTTTTTTATTGCAATCGGTCAAAAGTGTGTATAACAATAATTATAAAATGTAATGTTGCAAAGAACAATTAAATTAAGAATGCAAGAGTGGATTGGAGCTATTTCTAAATACTTCTTCTAATTCTCATTCTCATTCTATATATATCTTGTATCCATATTTACATCAAACTGAAAATATACACACAGTATAGCATCTTCTGGATTCAAAAACTGTTAAACTGCTAAAAATGTAAAAATGGTTTAAAAACTATAATTCATTTTTCGTATGCTACTAAATTAAGCTTTATTTACATGGTTTTATGTACCATGAAAACAACTAAAATGCGACGAGTGCATTTAATTCATCGTTTCCAAATTTGACAAGAGACAAGTATGAAAGAAGCGGACTTCGATCCTCTGGTACAGCTGGCTCGACCTATTTTTAACAGTACTTTTGAAAGTACTGCTGAAAGCTAAAATTAAGCTGAAGACTAAACAAAAGTGTAGTCAGTTGAACAGTGTTTAAGGTTATGTTATAAAGCGGTAAAAAAGATAAAACCTGAAATTTTATCGCATTTAAATACAATTGTTGTGTATATATATGGGTATAATCTTGGGTACAGCTGGCTATACATTGGGGATAATTAAGTATAATATATAAACATTTTTCAAATAAGAAAAGGCCCTAAGCGATGCCGAATTACAGATTTTATGGCATCGAGAGATGAAGAAGATCTAATTCCAACCGTTTTACCAGTAATCGATAATGAAAATAATTCATCAGGTGATGAAGATAATGAAAATAATGACGCTGCTGTTTTGAATACATCACTTGTACCTAACTTAGATAACAACATTATAGATAAATATTTTTTGTCAGGATATAAAATACCACTTGCAATAATATTTCCGATGGCAACTGACTTCAACCAGAAAGGAAAACCCAAAACCTGGTTTACTGCAATGGAACGAAGAAACATTCAAGCCAAATGTTGATAAAATCGCAGAAGAAAACTGGTATGTAGGTAACAGGAAAACATTTTCACCTTTTGACTACTTTAGTCAGTATTTCAATGATAATTTTTTTGATATGTTATCTGAGCAGAGAAACATTAGAACTCTGCAAGACAATTGGATAATTTCAAATTCCACTCCCGATGAGTACAAAAAATTGGTAGGAAGTAATATCATTATGGCCGGTATGAGACTTCCTAGAATTCGAATGTATTACAAACGTTCATTAAAAATTCAAATAGTTACTTGTTTGCCAAGAAATAGATTTTTAAACTGCGAAATGTTATGCACTTTGTAGATAATCTACCTATATCTGAGCATATAAACAAAATAATTGACTGTGGAAACTACAACCAATTATTGACTGCGTAAGAAAAAAATGCACCTCATTACTTCGAACCCTAGATCTGAGTATAGACGAACAGATGATTCCATTTACATTATTCTATTATTTTTTTATGCATGTAAAGAATAAACCCAATCCAGTTTAATCCCCAGATTAAAAAAAAAAATATATTTTAGCAATTCCTCAAGGATTAGTTCTAGATTTTATTGTATATCAAAGAACAAAAACATGGCCTGGAGGATCTCCTCAACCAGAACTGGGTATTGGAGGTAGGGTTGTTAAACATTTAACAAAGAATCTAGCAACATGACATACTGTGTACATTGATCGTTATTTCACTAGTCTAAAACTTTTAGATATACGAAAAAAAAACATTATTGCACCGGAACTACTCTTAGTTCAAGATTACCTTCCATTCTTAAAAGCAATCTTCAGACTGAAAAAGAGTTGACCAAAAAAGGACGAGGAAGCTTTCAAAAGTTCAAATAGCTCAAAATAAGAGAAGATGGAAAATTATCTGCCACTAAATGGCTTGACAACAGATCTGTCTTGGTAGCTTCATCGTCCGAAGGTTTTGATCCAATTGTAGGAGTTAGAAAATAGGATCTTCTTCTTTATCTTGATCTTCCTATATTAACGTACCCTGTCCTTACAAAATTATAAAGTTACAAAAAATCGATAGAAGGGGTTGATATGTATGACAGATTTATTGCATACTATAGAATTACTGCAAAAACAAGAAAGTGGTTCATTAGATTATTTTTACATTACATAGATCTTGCAAATACAAATTCTTGGGTGGAATTTCGGTTGGACCAAAAGGCTTTAGGAAGTAAAAATGTAATGGACTTATTCACATTTAAAATACATATAGGATAATACTAAACTCAAAGAAATTTACCACTAAACACCGAATCACTTTTTTAAAGTTTTTGACATATGTTTCACTAACCACTTTAGTATCATCAGGAGATGATTTAATCTAATTCTAAAACTAAACTATGTTCTATTTATATAATAACCCTACTTGCTAACCTACTACCTAGGAAACGTACTACCTACCCAATGTAAAAAAAAAGATACAAAAACGGGGGAATAAGAAAAAAAAAGAATGAAAAAATGAACCGTGAAGTTTACAGAGCCTTACATTAATAATTAAAAAAGTTGACTGAACGGAATAGGTCCTTTATCTCGGTTCATGATTTTCTTACATTTTTCTATTTAAAAGCTTTCATATGCATCCAAAGCCGTTGTTAGAAACAAGCCAAAGAAAGTGTTATTTACACTTTCAACCAGTCTTAAATTACTAATGTCTATGTTGTGGTGATGTTCGATTATCGCTGGGCAACACTAGATTTTTCATTTCTCCTATATCTAATGTGGGTAACGTGTTCTTTATATCTTGCCAATAAGGATCTTTTTGTTTGCCCACTATTCCTTCGATCACAATCTTCACAACTAATTTCGTAAATCCCCGACTTTTCATGTTGATCTACTTTTTCATTTGGATTACCCAGGACTTCTCTTAATTTATTACATAGTTTGTACACAACCTTAATGTCCACTTTTTTCAAAATTTTTTCTAGCCCTCGTGTTAACTGGGCATCAAATGGAATTACCATGAAAATATTTTTGTTCTGATCTTTTTAATAGGTCGAAGATTATTTCAATAATTTTCTAAAGTTATGTTTTCTAATTGATTTATCTGGATTGTTCTTATTAAAACCGTTCTCTTCGAATACCTCCCTAATTAATTATAATTCTGTATTATAATTATCTTTGTTTAAAGAAAAATTGATTAATCTATTTTCTATAACATTTAAACTAGCTTTCGTATTTTGGAAGTTATGATTCAAATCGTTAGGAATGTATCTCGTGTTTTTTCTAAAAATATCAAAATCTAATCTATTTTGATTATTTCTACTGACTAAAACATCCAAAAATGGTAAACTGTCATTGTTTTCGAGTACATGCCTGAATACTATGTTTTGGGATTTACTATTTAAGTTCTTAATAAAATTATCAGTCTAGTTTTCATTTTTTATATACCTACTATATACTTATACCTACTTATACCTTCGGAAAGTAACTGAATTCATCTTTCGCCTCGGATTCAAATTTAGTCATGAATAAGTTGGCTAAGAACAGGGACAGAGGATTGCCCATTGCCGTTCCTTCTTGTTGTTCGTAAAACCTGTAATTAAGCTGAAAATAATTTTACTTCTTACATAATCTTGTTAAGGAGATATACTCAGAAACAATCTTGTTATTAAAACCATTTAACTCGAGTAAATTCCTTAGGTATGTCAAGGTATGTGGAATCGGAACACTCGGAAACAACGATGATACATCAATAAAAACCAAGACCTCACCTCCTGTAGATGTGTGTTTTTGACTTTTTCTATGAATTTTGTTTAGTATATCACAAAATTCATACGAATTGTAGCTTCCAAAATAAGATGGCTAGTTTAAATTTTATGGTAAATACATTAATTAATTTTCCTTTAAACAAAGGTAATCCGAAGTGAACGGTTATAATAAAAACATTGTAGATAAACTAATTAGAAAACATAAGTTTAGAAAACCAATAAAAAATTAAGAGAAATCCTGGGTGGTCCAAAGGATAAAGTAGATCAACATGAAAAGTCGGGGATTTATGAAATTAGCTGTCAAGATTGTTATCGAAGGTATATTGGGCAAACAAAAAGATCCTTATTAACAAGATATAAAGAACACGTTACCATAACATAGACATTAATAATTTAAGACTGGTTGAAAGTGTAAATAACACTTTCTTTGGTTTGTTTTTAACAACGGCTTTGGATGTATATGAAAGCATTTAAATAGAAAAAGTAAGAAAACCATGAGCCGGGAGAAAGGACCTATTCCGTTCAGTCAACTTTTTTAATTATTAATGTAGGGGTCAATAAACGTCACGGCTCAGTTTTTTCATTCTTTTGTTCTCTTTTTTCCCTTTTTTTCTTTTTTTTTTCCCGCTTCTTACCCGCTTCATTAGGTAAGTAGTACGCTTTCCAGCGTAGTTCCTAGTAGGTTAGCAATTAGGATTATCATATAAATAGAACATAGTTTAATTTAAGAATTAGATTAAATTATTTCCTGATGATGCTAACATGGTTAGCGAAACATGCGTCGAGAACTTTAAAAAAGAGATTCAGTGTTTAGTGGTTCCGAAACAATCGAACATAAGATAATGTCCTGCAGAAGCTGCTTGTGTTCCATACTCACAGGATGAAGAAAATTAACTTCCAAAAAAAGTTTCAAGACCTTCCGGAACCATTACTAAAGTCGAAGTTTGAAAAAGTGGAAAAAAGCATCTTCCCATAAACAAACTGAACTCATAAAAATAAATTATTGATTGATTTGTGCGTTACTTTGTGATAGAATGTATATATATATATATATATATATATATATATATATATATATATATATATATATATATATATATATATATATATATATGATAGATAACAAGTAAGTGATAGATGGTAAGTGATAGATAACAAAGTAAAAAATTGTTTTATTCCTTTTTTAAAAAATGAACTATCACAAAGTAACGCACAAATCTTTTTAATAAAAATAAATTTATGAGATGGAAAAACATCGGGTGTAAAGAAAAAACTCGTTTTAAATGTGTAGAATGTAATATTTTTCTGTGTATTAACGCAGAAAGTCAGTGTTTTTTGAGTTTAACACAATTATATTTTTAAAAAATTCACAAAATCCTATTTTTTACCGAACGACCAGCATACTGGACATATGTTTTTTGCAAAAATTTAAGAAAAAAATTTGGAAAAATTATATTTGCCAAACCAAACCAAACTTACCATAAGTTACCAGAAATTATGTCTAAAAATTATATCATGACTTTTTTTTCTTATGTGACCGAAGAAGTTAAGCTTTAAGGAATTGTTGGATATATTTAGATACTCTAGAGAGAAATTATTGGAGCGCATTCAGCAGGCTGCCGCCCAACAATTACGAGAAAATAAGTGTGCAATAACAACTGTTGGTTTATCCATCGGGATACGAGTACAAACTTATATTCACCTAAGAGTATGGTTTTTTTAAGTGCATTAATAATTAAAAATTTGTATAATAAGTTTTTATTTGGTTGACGAACTTAATCTGGTTATTTATTGTTTAAAATTTCATAAGCCTGTAACTTACCACCAATTTTTGTATTCTTTAGTCTTAGAATTAAGTCTATTTTATGTTTCCAAAGTGTATATATAATGATACGGGGTATAAATGCTTTTTAAATTCTTCATTCAGGACAATAAAGTAATTGTAAGTATGGTGTACTGTGTATTCTGCACTCGAGAGATTTCGAGAAAGAACTCTAGAGATTTCATCAAGGCTTCCACCGGAAATCTTGTTAATAAAATGATAACACTATCGGGCCAACGTGGAGGTATTTGAATGGGCCAGCAGTTCGAGCATGTAATCCCATATCATGAAAGTTCAGGTGAATGATAAGGTCGTTACCAGAGGATGCAAGACAATAAGATACCGAAGTAGATCTTCTATGGTAAATTAAAGAACAAAAAACGAAATCTGGGATATCTAAAAAGGCGATATAGAGACGTAATAAAATCGTCTGTAATGAAATCTATGTCAAGGTTGTCCGAATGGGAAAAGTCAGCAAACGACATACCCAAATTGCGTGGTAGGTAGTTAATCATCAGAGCTGCGCATCTCTTTGATGAAGATAATCGCTAAAATCACGAAATAACAAATAGATAGGACCACCTGTACCAATTTTGTATCCTCCAGACCTTAAATGCCCAACATGCGGAAAGACATGTAGATACAACTGGGTTATCTCAGTCACTATAAAACACATCAATCAATTCAACTATCTAGTCTAGGGGTCTCCAAACTTTCCAGCTTTAGGGCTATACTGTTTACTCCTGTAAGTTCCAAGGGCCGAAATCGTTTTAATTTTCTTTCCAATATATATAATTCATAAACTAGTCTCCGAGTACGCGTCCTAAACCAGCATACCATTGCTAAATTCGCTAGTCACAGACCGGATTGATGACATTGGCGGGCCATAGTTTGGAGACCTTTGATCTAGTATAACCGTGCTGAAAGATGAGATTTGGACAAGTTTGCAACGATAGACTGCAATAATTTTGTTACGTAACAGGTTTCATTTAAATCTCCTCTAATGTTTACTAAGAGTAACCTACTTCCCACACGTATAGTCTCCTAAATCAGAATTACTGGGACAGGGAACTCTATACTGTTTTAATGTGAAAGTTTCTTATCACTAAAGCAAATAGATGGATTATTATAGATCCCATTTAATTCTTGTACTGCATCTTTCTCATCGAGGTATCTTGGGCTACTTATAAGAATGATATATGTATCCACATCGCAAAAAAATGTCAGTTAACAGTAATTCTCTCGAAAAATGCCTACACATAGTTACAACTAGAACATCACAGATCGCGGATATTTTCATGTAGATTTCGCCCAGTATGAAGACTTAGATGCTATTCGCTATGTCATTGGATAGTTCTAGGATCACCGAAACCTCGTGTTTCTGTATAACTCCGATTCTCAAACCATCTTAGACATGATCACATACCGTAGGATGAGCGTTGTTTAAATGACGTTCTAATTGACGAAAACCACCTTCACGGAATCGTCCCGATAGCTTATGATATTTCAAATTTAGACAGCTGCCGAATTCACATAGAATTTTTACAAAATCAAAACAATACCGCTTGGTTTAAGTAGCATAGAAAAAACACCCTGAAACCATGATTAAAATAAAATATATTAAAACTTTTGCTGGTCTCATTTTTTACAGCCGCCTCCCGAAATATAAAAACGGGCAAACAGATTATTTATCAGTTTTTGTATTCAAAATATGCTACACAATGAGAGTATCTGTGATTTAAATGTTGGATGTTATATTTTGCAAATTTTACAGGATGGTGCGCGAGACATGAACGTTTTTGGAATGGTAATACTATTCGGATAGGAGGGATGATCTGCGGCAGATATCTATCGACTTTCTCCACGATGCTGTTTAGTATCGACCATGCCGATAGTACCGATGTTTGCTTATAATTCGTTTGTCAAAAGTGGCGAGTCCGTGATCAAAACGCAACCACTCTTCAGGTGTCCGTGACATGTAGGATGTCATCTCCAGCCGTAACCCCATTCTCAGATGGGTAGCTACACTTTGAGCGAAGGGTTTGCGAGGGAAGCGATTCTGAAAAGTTCAACTCCCTCTGACAGACTGTACTCTGGCGAACTGTGGATAATTAAGAGCACTATAAAGCATATTTGGCATAAAGATATGGGCTTTCATCTGTATAACTTTATGATTATTCAGCATTTTATTGAAAGAGATTATCCACAATATCTCACATCTAGTCAATTACTGCTTGGCATGCTAATTTTCATTTAAATATGGTAGTCAATCATCAAAACTGCCGATCTTAGGCCTTAGAAAATTGGCAAGTGCAAAATTTCAGCCCTTTTTTCCGAGGATAAATTCACGATCGCGGGTAATTCAGCTGACTGTATAACCATGCTTGAAAACTTTTTCAGACTAGAACTTCGAAGACGAGTAATCAACAGGAGGAACGTGTGGTTTCAACAAGATGGGGGCTCTGCTCATACCACTTATCTTTGGATATATTTGAAATCACGCCTGTATAAAGGAAAGCCTTGCACACGGGAATAATTGAAGACACCGTGATCGAATTGAAGAAATAAATGAAAAAACATTGAATTAAACATTATATTCGGATGTTCTTAAAACCTCATATAATATAATATTATAAAATATAAAATAAATAACATATTTGTTCTGTATATACCAAATACATGCATAACAAATATAACATTTATATCATTATTGTTAGGAAAGTACTTTTATCTGTAAACACGGTCTAAAAACAAGGAACCTGACTTCCATATCAAAATATATGAGACTATAAAACCTGCAATTTGTATTCCTATACCTACCCTATTTTACATATTTCTTATATATTGGATATGGAGATTTTGACTCATTTTTTTTTGGTAGGTTAATCTAATAAAAAGGTAAATTATAAAGTAAAATTAGTAAATTTGACAAATATTATATAAAAATGTATAATTAAAAGAAATGTGTTTTTTTACGGCGGTAGTACATTAAAAAATATGAAATAAATCGGCCATGTATATAAATAAAAAAGGACTATGTCCGAAAATATTGCAAAGAATTACGAAATAATCAATATTTTCCGGTACAAAGATTTCCATGCTATTCAACATGTCGGATAATCTCTAAATCACCAGCCTACGTAACACAGGAAAATATTCAGGGATTTTTCAGAATGTGTATGCAGTTTTCATTCTCTGTGTGATTTTAGAAATAAAAATTGCCTTTATAGAGTTAATAATGTTACCTCTCCCTTCGGCAAACAAATTCGTATAACCGTAGCCTTCGTTCGCATAAGAGTTGTTTTTTGTTTAGTCGGAAAAATGTTAAGTGTAACAATAGAGCAGGGAATTGTTGTGAAATTTCACTTGAAACTTGGAAAAACCGCTACTAAAACTTATAATTTATTAAAAGAAGGGTATGGTAATGAATGTTCATCGCGTGCACGTGTTTTTGAGTGGTTTAAGCGTTTTCAAGACGGCCAAGAAGACATTGAAAATGATCCACGTCAAAAACGGATGACGATATCGAAAAAACCGAAAAATCTATTTGGATCTGACTGTCGGTTAACTATTCGTGGGATTGCTGAAATTGCAGGAATTGACAAAGAATGAGTACGGCAAAGTCACACGTTTGAGAAAAAGCTCGCAAAAATGTTTGTATTTGACACTTTGAATGCCCTTGAAAATGACCCAAACTTATTGGAAAGAATAATAACGCGTGACGAATAGTGGTTTTTGGTGGTGGTGTGACGTTTCGTTTTAGTTTAGTAATGACACGTTTTAGAAAATAAGGGTCATTTTGAATCCTCTCCAAAAAGGCAAGTTGATCTGTTGTCCTTTTAATCTTGTGAAAAGTTTTTCGGAATCATTTTAACTTCGATTTTCTTCATCCCCATTTGATTGGGGATGAAAAAAATTGATTTGTCAAAATCTGATGAACGGCTGTGAGAGTTAAATTCAACTCTTCCCCGATCGTTCTGTTATTTTAATCACTTCTTGCAGTTGATGGCCTTCCGCTACGAACCTGGAACTGCAGCTGAAAACGTGGGCCCTCAACAAAAAACTGTTTCCAAAGGCCTGTTAAAGCTTTGCAAGTTATTTCATCGCACTACTTCAGGCGTCTCCTAGTTCAGACTAGGGCACGTCTAAAACAAAATCTGAAAGCTCACCATTGCAAAAATTTTTGTTACTCCTTTCAACGCTCTAGAAAAATCCAGATTATTTAAAGGATCGAGGTCTAAATCGAAGTGGTTCTAAAGAGTTCAAAGTCGCACTAAAGATGCATCAGATGTTGGTCCACCCTTCATCCAAAGGAAAAACAATAAGGGAGACGGGGATTAAATGACCCAAGGGGCAATTAAACCAGTCGACTTAAAAATTCGATAAAAATTAAAAAATTAAACGTCCTCTTAGAATTATGTTCTAATATGTTAATCGCAGATGTACCCAAATTTAGAATCATTGTAATGATTTAATTTTGAAAAACAAAACGACAAAATGTTTAATAATATTTAAATTTTTAAATATAATCATAAAATTTTACTTACTGTAAAGTGTATATATATATATATATATATATATATATATATATATATATATATATATATATATATATATATATATTATTTGATTTATAGCGAAATAATTTTTTATTTACTAATTAAGGCAATAAAATCAGACGTTTTTTCAGATCAAATATTTTTTTCTGATGAAGTATTCTTACCTGCTACTATTACTAACATGCTATAGCCAACTTCTTTAAATGAAATACCTGATCAGCCAGTAGAGTCATTAAGTATCAATCCAATCCACGATAAACATAACAGTCTTCAATTACAATTAACTCCTCAAAATGATAAATATAACCATATATTACTTGCCAAAACTAATTAAACATATAAGTAAATATCCGTACTCCATCACAAATACATCTGTTACCGAAAGCTATACCAGCTAAGAAAACTAGAAAGGTCCTGTACGTGGCAAAACTGCAATATATGCTGATACTCCTGAAAAATTAGAGATAGAAGCGAAAAACAATAATAAAAATCCAAAGAAATTAAATTTAACTGAAAAATCCAAAAAAGCAGAATAGTGGAAAAATGAAATAAAAGTCATGGGTTCTCCACCAAGTCAATGCGCCGGGTCAGTCCGCATTGTTGGTCAAGGGGTTTCTAGTCAAGTACGACATCCCAGTGTTAGACCATCTGCCTTATTTGTCGGATTTTGCGTCGTGCGACTTCTATCTGTTTCCTAAGGTGAAATCTGCGTTAATGAACAAAATGTGAGTAAAGAGAAAACGGCACGCGTTCTGAAGGAGCTGACAGATAAGACTTCCAGTACTGTTTCGAACAATGAAATATTCTCATGGAGCATTGTAGGCATAGAGGAGGGGTGTTTTTTGAAGGTGATAATAAGTAAATATGTATGAAATTAAAATCAAATGTTTTACAGCATTAGTCTCGTTATTTAATAGCCACACTTCGTCTTTTTCGGTCCAAAGCCTCATTCTTCCAGTCGCTGACTCCTACTTTCCTCAGTCCTTTCATCACTTTATCCAGCCATTTCTTCGCCGACCGCCCTCTCCTTCTCTTTTTCCTGTCATCGGTATTATTTTAACTCATTTCTTGTCGGGTATTTTCGCTATGCGCCTCAGCCATCCGGATCTTTACAGTTCTCCTATTTCTTTAATTTTTCTTCTTCTAAATTCGTTCTGAAATTTAATTCCTCCAAAAATCTTCTTATTACTTTCTTCCTTCTTTGTCATTGTCCATGTTTCGCACACATGGGTAACCGTGATCGAGTAACTTAGTATTGTTTGGTACACTCTTACTTTTACTGCTCTTGATATATTCTTTGCTCTTAGATTCTTTAAAAACACACCTACGGCTTTGCATCCTTTCCCTAGTCGTTTCTCAATTTCTTTCTGTTGATCCCCGTTATGTTAGTGTTACTGCTAGATTTTTAGCTATATTGTTGAACTTTATCGAATATTTCTTATTTTTTGCACAATTAATGGCTAAATTAGGAGACAGTCTCTTTCGTTACTATGTATTTGGTCTTCTTTTCGTTCATTCATTTCAATTTGTTGTCTATTCAGCCTTTTTTGTTCATTTTGAGCCTTTTTGCGTTCTCGTCATTCATATTCTTTTGCTTTTCTTTCCAACATCTTGAATACCCTTACTATTTCTTCTTTGAATTTCGCCATCAATACAATGTCGTCGGCATAGGCTATTCATCAAATGGCCTAACCATGAATATGTTTTTGCTCTCTTACTTTTTAAAAGTTGAGAATTATTTAAATAAGTTCTTAAATTTATGTTTTCTAATTAATCTATATACAATATATCTATTACAATCATTCATTTAGGCTACTTAGTTGATTAATTTTGACTCTTATAACTGTTTTAACTATTTCTATCCAGTAAAACATTGGTTGGTCTTTCTACCATAAAGTTTAAACTAGCTATCTTGTTATGAAAGCCATGATTTAAATGTTTATGGTTATATCTCGATATAGTGCTTTTTTTTTAATATCAAAATGAAAGGACAAATAACTAATAACAATATATTATGGACTCATCCACAATATCCCATACTATTAATACAACTGAAATCAAAAAATGAAAACCATTAATAAATTAAGGCTTTGTAACATCTTGACATATATTTAGGCTGCTATCAAGAAAATTCATTAATCTAATGTAAATGTGCGTATATTTATTTCGGAAATAGGGACTACAAGGTCAAATATTCAAAAACTTTCTTTTAAAGAATGATTCTTAGAAAATGATAAATTGTCGGTATTTCCTAAATAAGGAATAATGTAGGTTAAAATAAAGTTTAATCGATATTTTTTTAAACCCATTATTAACCGTGCTTCACGAAAACAATTTACCACGAGATTTCTGAGAAAATTGCATTAATGTGAGGCCGTGGGAAATATAGGCCTCGAACGGTGGAAAAATAAGTCAAAAATCGATTTCATGTTAATCAACAACAAAGAGGTTTTATACGTTATTATATGTGTTTTTGCATTAATTATAACATGTCCATTCTTAAGAACGTACCAACAGCAGTGATATTAATAATTTATACCTCCAATTCCAAAACCTAAATAAATAAAAAGTTAAATCCCATTAAATTATTAATATTTATATGATTATGAAGGCCTCTTCAGCATACTCCCAACTTTCACGGTCCTGGGCCTGGTCCTCTGCCACTCGGGTCCAAAATACTTAACGATGCCATTATTCCATTGTGCTTTCGGTCTTATTCGCAGACATTTGCGATCAAGCGGTATTCACTCCAGTATTGCCTTGGTCGATCTGTCATCTCATCGCCTTGCTATATGGTCTGCCGATCTCCATTTCAATTGCTTTACTCTTCCAATGATGTCACTGACTTTCGTTTGTTCCCTGATCCATGAAAAGGACTTTCTGTCTCGTCTTGTAATGCCAAGCATACATCTTTCCATTTTACTCTGTGATACCCGAAGTTTTTGAATTGATTGCGATGAGAGTGTCCAGGTTTCACTTTCATATGTCATAACGGGTAGAACGCACTGACCGAAGATTTTTCTTTTCAGACAAAGTGGGAATCTGCTCTTAAACACTATGTTGGGCGTGCCAAATGCCTGCCATCCACATTTAACACGCCGTTCCACCTCCCGGGCGGTATTTCCCTCCATTGAAATCCTCTGCCCAAGATATATAAAGCTGTCCACAATCTCCAAATCGCTTCCTAAAACTGAAATTCTTCTGTCGTGAGCGAAGTTATTGAACATAACCTAATACTTTTTCAGGTTTATTTTCAATCCAAATGGTTCGCCAACCCTTTACAATTCTTGTATGCGTCTTTGCAGCTCCTCTGGGTTTTGTGAAAGGAAAACGATATCATCTGCAAATCTAAGATGGTTTAAGTTTGCACCATTAATCTTTAAACCATCTTTTTCCCAATCCAGTTGGCCAAGGTCATAAAGGCCAGCCGAGAAAAGAATAGGTGATATTGTGTCACCCTAGCCTACACCTCGTCTTCAATTAATTCCCATTTTAAGATCATCAAGGTGAATTGTGGCTGTAGCTCCATCATATATCGATCCTAATAGGATAGGTTTACATATGCTTTATCTATACCTTGGCTAAGCAGTGCATCCATTATCGCTTGCTTTGAGATGGAGTCAAATGCTTTTTCGTAGTCGATAAAAGCCAAGCACAGTGGCATGGTGTATTCGTTGTGCCGTTCTATGGCCAGCTGTACAATCTGGATGTAATCCATTGTACTAAATCCACTTCTGAATCCTGCTTGTTCCCTTGGTTGTGCATCATTTAGTTTTGTTAATATTCTTTTAGAAATTATCTTAGTGAAAACTTTGTACATTACTGATCGGAGGCTTGTTGAACAGTAGTTCTTAAAATCTTCCTGTGCTCCTTTCTTATGTAAAATGACCACTTCTGCATTTTTTCATAAGTGAGGTACTTTTTGTTCTTTGAGACATTTTGAGTATAATTGTGCTAGTGTTTTATGTAACGTCCGACCACTATCTTTTAGCATTTCGACAGTTACACTGTCCTTTTCTGGCGCCTTGCCGTTTTTCATCGATTCTATAGCATTTGTTACTTCCTCCACTTGGATATCTGCCATTTGTTCTTTCATAGATATTGTTGTCTTTGATTGGTTCTGATCCTAATATATCTGGGAATAAAATTTTGTGACAACCTCTAACATTTGCGTACGTGTCCTGCACACTGTGCCATCCTCACGCCTTAGGGCATATATTTGTGTTCTTTTGTTTCTCAGCCTCTGTTTAGCCTTGTTAATTCCTTTGTTTTCTTCCATGGTCTTTAGCACTAGCTGCATGTTGAATCAGCGCGTGTGCTCTCTGGTTCGTTTTCTTATAGTTTCGCAGAGCTCAGTCTACTCGACCCAGCCAAAAGGACTCCCTGCATTTCTCATTGCCCGCTGTTTCTTCATTAAATCAATGGTCTCAGTGGAGATTTTTGTCTGTTTGAGACACTTTTCTTCTCTTGCTATTGAAGCAGCCGTTTGAAGCACATTGTTGGCGATTTCGTCATATTGAACTGATATTTCCACCTTCTCGGGATCTTGTAACACATCAAACCGGTTTGACAAAACAATCTCAAAATCGCTTCCTCTCTCCAGCAGTTACCCAGAATCCACTTTGCCCTCCTTTGACCTTACCATTCTTTCGCGTTCTTTTCGACAGTTAATAATAACTCTTGCTCGTACCATTCGATGGTCACTTCCAACATTAAAGTTGTTAAGGATAGTACAATTGTAAAATAATGTTTTATCGTTGGTCAGTAATCAATTTCACTTGTGGGTCCAGACGAACTTTTCCATGTCCATTTTCTGCTGATATTTTTCTTATAGAACGAACATCGGTCAATAAGTCCTCGGTCTGACAATAAAACACACTTTTTTTGCACATTTTGATTATATTCATCAATATATTCTCCTTGAAAATCATTACAATCATTCTAACGCTTTTCTAACATTTCTACAATTTTTTATAGAACGATTTCTTTTTGCCTTCAATATATTCTCCAGTTTCAGCAATTACATCTCAGAAAGCATTTTTTTGGCATCTGAGAACAGGAAGTATTCTCTTGGAGGCCAGATCTGAAGAATACGTTGGATGAGGAATCAATTTGAAATGTAATTCATGCAATTTAGCTATAATTGCCAACAATTTATGACACGGTGAATTGTCTTAGTGAAACAGCACTTTATTTTGTTTATTTAGGGCCTTTTTTGCGTTCTTGACCTTCAAGCAAACCGATAACGTTATGTAATATTCGCTATTGATTGTTTTACTTTTCTCGGGATAATCGATGAACAATATCCCATGCATATTCCAAAATACAGTGGCCATAACCTTGCCTACCAATAGTTGTGTTTTTAGTGCCTTTGAACGGCTTTCACCTGCTTCATCGACAGATCACTGCCGATTTGACTTTGGAGTGTAGTGATAGATCTATCTTTCATTCCAATGGACGACAATGACAATTTACATACCGCATGAAAAAATTATTTTATTTTGCTTAAACAGCTCCAAACATTGTTCAGAATTATCAATGCGTTCTTGTTTTTGGTCCGCCATAAGCAAACGCGGTACCCCTTTCTATAGTAATTTATCCATTCCCAAATGTTTATGCAAAATGGTGTAAACACTTCCTTTCGATATCTTCATGATATTCGCTATCTCCTGCAGCTTTACTTTACGGCTTTGCGAAATAGTTTTGTGACTTTTTTATGTTTTGTCTGATATAACTACCTTATTTGGACGTCCAGAGCGTTCAGCATTATTGGTGCTTGTACGGCCACTTTTGAATTCAGCACACCAATCAGTTATGGTTGATTTTCCTGAGGCAGATTTCGGATAATATTTATCAAGTCATTGTTTTGCTTCAACGGTATTCTTCTTGATCAAAAAGCAATGCTGAATCCACACACGACATATTTTTTTTCCATTATTTTGAAAATAATAAAACTATAGTCATTTAAAGCACGACTCAGAAACTTATCACCTTAAGAACTCAGAAATTAGTAGACAGATCGTCATGAATGTATATATATATATATATATATATATATATATATATATATATATATATATATATATATATATATATATATATGGATCTCGGAAACCATAAGAGATACAGAGATGATTAAATTAGAAAAAAGTTGCATCTCATCTATTTGAAGATATGTCAAAATAAATTTGAAGTTTTCATGGCAACTTTTTTTTATAAAGTTGTGTAATTTGATTAGTGCCCTGACGTTTCGGATTTTCTCGACCATTAGTTTTGTTTTTTAAAATAGGCGAAAAAAATATTTTATGTTTAGTAAATTCTACTTTTTATTCCGAATCCAACGACATGTCACACTTAATATTTATTACAAGTTTTCCATTAAGGGATGACAATAATAATGATAATTTCTGACTAATGGATTTAATGATAATTTCCGACATTTGCATTAGTTTGCAATTCTTTCAATAATTTGTATAGATGTGACATTTGACGGTCTGTCAGTTTTAAATTTAATTATACTTAAAATAATGGTAGTATTCTAACTGAAGAAAAATTTGATATGATTTGTTGTTGTTGGCACGCAGAGATGCAATATTAAAAAAAAATACCAAAGGGCATCAACCCAATCGATACATTTTTCCAAGATTATTTACAAATTTAAGGGAACATGGTACCTTTAACAAACCAGTGTTACATCGCAAAAACAAAATTCACCCTGTACAGGTAATGACCGTTTTGCTTGCTGAAGAATAACATGATACTGTAGGACTTCGTAGTATTGAAAAGAAATATGCTGTTCCTAAATCAGTCGCACAAAGAATACTTGGTCAAGAAGGATACCGTCCTTATAAATTCGGAATCTGTCATACTTTGCTTTTTGCCGATTACGAGCGCAGAATGACTTACTAGGCGAATGGTTTACTAGACAATGTTATGAAAATCGTCATTTTTCTAATTATGTTCTCTGGACGGACCAAAGTTATTTTTGTAACAATGGCATCTTCAACAGAAAAGATCGTCATTATTGGTCAACATAAAATAAAAATCGTGTTCGAACATCAAGACATCAACGGGCGATTTAACATGCGGTGGGCTATTTTGGGAATTCGAGTTATTAGAGCCATAATTTATGAAGGAACACTAAATTCTGAAAAATAGGTAGGCTTTTTAAGAAACGATGTCGAAGATATTCCGGAAAATCTTCCTTTAGCGGTAAACAATAATATGTGGTTTCGACAAGGTGGGGCTCCTCATGATTCCAGAAAGAGTATAGAATATTTGAAAGACCGCTTTCAAAATAATTTAATTGCTTTTCATGGTCCCATAGAGTGGCCTCGTCGTTCCGCAAACTTACACCGATGGACTTTTTATTTTGGGGATTCCTTAATGGTGAAGTTTATTGGAAAACTTTTAAAATAATCATGAGCTGAAAGCTGAGTTTCGAGTTGCAATTAGATAAATAGCTCCGAAAATGTTAAACAATGTTATGGAAAACATTGTTTACTGATGTTATTTATGTTTGGAAAATGGGGGTGGAATATTTGAAAATAAAAAATAATTCTATATTATAAAAATAAATATATAAAATTAAATAAAATTAAATAAAATTAAATAAAATTAAATAAAATTAAATAAAATTAAATAAAATTAAATAAAATTAAATAAAATTAAATAAAATTAACTAAAATTAAATAAAATTAAATAAAATTAAATAAAATTAAATAAAATTAAATAAAATTAAATAAAATTAACTATTACTTGTTGAATCTTGTAGAGGACTTTATATGATTTAAAAATTGTTATAAGTTCTTAAAATTTTGTTGTTAGTTTCTATTTCTCTAATAAATTTAATATTATTGTCAATAATATAAAGTAAAGAAAATGTTTTCAAAACCAACTAGACTTTAAACACAACAATACAAATATATTTTTTTACATAGGCTTATTTACATTAATGATGAGTTTCTTAGTCGGAAACGTGTAATAAATATTAAGTGTGGCATGCCGTTGGATTCAGAATAAAAAGTAGAACTTCCTAAAGAAAAAAGTGGCCATGATATTTATTTTGACATATCTCTTCAAATAGAATCAGAAGATCATTTTCGGAAAGTCTCTTAATTTTTAAAATTTGAAAACGTGACGGTAAAGAATTCAGTGAGGTACTACTTTTTTTTAATTAAATCATCTCTGCATCTCTTATGGGTTCCGAGATCCCTTTAGAGTGCATTATTATCTATAGAGACCTACCATTATTAGGGACTATATCATTACGGACACACTATAAATATGTATATATATATATATATATATATATATATATATATATATATATATATATATATATATATATATATATATATATATATATATATATATATAATATTAGCATTATTAAATAATATTATTAATGTTACATCTCACTAAATTCATAATTATGTCAAAGCAATAATAACAATTTTCTTTGGGATTGCATGCTTTATTCATTAGACTAGTCACAGTACACATTAATATATGCCACCCATAGCTGTAATTTTACTATTGAAAAAATGGGAAAAATTTGAACAAAGAGTTCATTATTCCCGTAGTTACGCAGAAATAAGATATCTTGGAATAATATTAATTTAATAAATACTAAAAACGTGCGCCGGAAATAAAGAGGGAGTAAAAATAAGGTAACATTGACTTAGAATAAGTAAAAGAGGGTTTTAATTATTTCCTGATAACTTTTATCGATATACGTGACGCAACTAGAAAATAAAGATAAAGTTGGAAAATTTGAAAATTAGAATAACAATTAGCCAATCTCTGAATCCAAAATTTAAAAATAGATGAAATACATGTAAGAAGATATAGTGAAAAGTCCGATTCTTTTTCCAATCATAATGCATGAATTACAAACTGATTTGACAATTACTTGTATTCTGACCGTCTTCGAAAGCAGATAAGTGCGATAATTTTGCTATCAAGAAAGCGAATTTCCTGTGTTGTTTAAACACTACTCTGTGCATGGAAAAACCATAGGGCAAACCAAAGAAATCATGAAAAAGTATTATGAGGATTGTGCTCTTTTGCCTTTCTTGGTTAAGTGATAAGTGATGTGAAAACCCAAGATGCCCCTTTAAGGTCAACAAAATACATGATATAATATTGACCAAGAGAGACTGTTAAACGTGGCACATTCTGTATGAAAATTGGGACAGAAAGCTCTCAGTTCGAAAAATACTGCGTGTGCTCACTGCGGACCAAACATGGAATTGAATGACCACTTGGATATTTAGACATGTATAAGCACAATCCGAAGCGGTTTCTACGGTGATTCGTGACTGTTGATGAGCCACACAAGTCAACACTACACTCCATAAATGAGAATCAGTTAAAAGAAAAAGATTACTCTTTCATTGGCCTAAAAAGCCTTTGTTTCCTGGAGTGGGCAGGGCATTATCTTCATTGACTATTTGAAAAAGTGAAAGACGATATACCAGAGCCTAATGATGAAATTATTGTATAAATTTTACAAGAAATTTATAAAACACTTGCTAATTTGGAGAAGAGTTCATTCACCACTGTAACCGCGAAATTTGACAATGGGCGCTATAAATTGATGTCGCATTTTCCTTATTCTCCATATTTGGTCCCCATTGGCTTTTTTCTCTTTCGAAACATGAGGAAACGACTGGCTGAAAAGAAATTGATATCATATGAACAAATCATCACGCTCATAGTGCCCTATTGTGCAGAGTTACAAAAGTTGTGCTTTTTGAAAGGCATAACAAAGTTTCGATCGAAAGGCGTTTTGTTTCGTTCGTTTGAAAGGCATAAAAGAGATTCGTTAGGCGCTTTAAATTAAGCTATAAGGAGACTACATTGAAAAATAAATCCAGTTTCGATCAAAAAATCATATTGCATATAAAATGTAGAAGAGGGTTTGATAATACTGTGCCCTAAAAGGATTATAGCTATAATATTCTACTGGTACGAAACAGAGCGACTCAAACTTGATTATTAGTTGGCATCCAAGTTCTAATGCAATCTTTAATTCTTACAGTACCCATATGAAAATGTAGGAAGTAAAAAAATGTTGGAAAGAGCGGCATCATCAAACTGGTCTGAAAATAGCGTGCCTCGATTTGATAATGCCGTGCGTTATGAATAATAGCCGATATACGAGTCAATCGACATTTATCTCTGAATACAAATATTATTACTATTATTAATTTTAAGAATCGCCGCAAATTATATTTTCAGCAGTGCCTTTACCACTGCATCCTTTATGTATCCTGTTGAAACAACTGCAACAACGAAACTATATTTCCTTGTCCCAGCCGAATTCTCCACATACAGTGCAAATATCATTAACAACATCAGTATTAACATTTTCTTTATCGCTGTCTATGTCATCATAATCGTAGTCATCGTATAATTGTGCTAGAAGAACTTCATCATCGCTACTGGGAATGAATACTCTCTTGATTGATTTTCTATTTGCTAAGGTTTTTTTTCCATTTTTATTATTGTTGTCATTATTCTCTTTTTAATCATATTCCTCTTCTTTTCTTCTAACTCTGCCTTTAAGAGAGGGCCATTCAATATTGAATGTTGTTTCTTGGAACGTCTTTTAATTTTGTGCATTTTTGAGGCACTGAACCTAAAATTTGCAAAATACTACATGAAGAACTATATGAAATCGAATAGTTTCGATTTTATTTGTAACATGCGTGGTAGTAAATACCGCGAACTTGAAGTTTGATTGCGAGATGTTAAGTCTTCAATAATAGGAACTGATATAAAGTCATCGTCACAGAATACGTTGGAATTTATGGGATAAATACCACTTACTTCGAATCCTTATTTATTGATCATATGAGTGATTTTTTTATATGGATGATCTTCATATATAAATCACACTCTCTGTGATAAGCTATCTTCAGTAGACCATAAAAGTGACGTCCAGTGGCTACATCCTATGGGAAGTATGTAGAGGTAATGAGAGCATGTGAATCCCAGTTTTGCGGCAATATTAGTAAGCTTTCAGTGACAAATGACTGGCATGATTTTCAAGAATTAGCAGGGTGGAGCTTTGAGTAGTTGCACTAATATGTTTAGCAAAATGACAAAGTCATTTTTCAAAAAGATCTTTGTTAATCCACCCTGATTTTGAGCATTCATATTCAGTTTCAATTGACCCTCCAATCTTAAGATTTGAATAGATCATTGCGCAGACAATTGTGGCGTTTTGCCCACTCTTTCGGCTCGTAATTTTACCAACTTGTTTAAGCTCTTTAGGCGCATAAATTTGTTGAAGTTGAAATTCCTTTTTCATCAACATTAATTATTCTTTTAGCTGGATAAGCATTCTTCTCCGTCATTTCTTCTAATTCAACAAAACTAAACAAAACAATTTGACTAAACTAAACTTTAACTAAACAAAAAAAATATCCTAAATATATATATAAAAAATATATTTTAAATTAATAGAAAAAAAAATCAGTTGTATTAAAACCCAACACTCAGTTCATGCTCGTTGGCTTCGGAGCTCGTAAAGAGATCCCATGATTTCTTTTTAAAAATGCGTACACTGAGTATTTTCCTGCCTAGCCTTTCTCTGCTGAAAAAAATGTTTTTAATGTTCTTTTCAATAACAAATTCATAAGCCAGTTTGTGCTGTAATTCTAAAAACTGTTTTAGCCAAAATAATCACATGGTCAACTAACTCCTTTTCATCATCCTTTGAAAACTTTGCCTTCCATCCTAGTCAAGAATAAAAGTACTCTTATTTTTTTGATCTGTCTCTTGTAGAAAATTCTCGAAGCCCAAACGATCTTGCCACTTCATTTATTTTCATGAAAATACAAGTGGAGAATATTAAAAAAGGATTTTTTTCCTGTGCTCCACGTAAAATTCTCAATCCTTCAGTCACCATCAAATGCCAACAACATCTCCCGAGACCGGTTTCTGGCCTTAAGCCGTCAACAGTTGGGCTTCGAGTTGTACGTTCGAAAGCAACTGAAAGCTTGATCAGGGTCCTGACCATATTAATCGGCTAAATCGGATGAAAGCGTGGAACACAGTATGGAGCACAGCAAGCGTGGAAAACGTGGAGCACAGGGAAAAAATATCCTTGTTTTTGAATATTTTTAATATTCTCCACTTGCCCACTATGTATTTTCATGCATATATGGTACCTGAATATAGGGCCTGGGTTTGGGTCCGAACGTTTTCAGACAGTAGTACTGTTACGAACCACCGGATGGCGTTTATATGCTGCTTTCATCCGATTTGGCCGATTAATATGGTCAGGACGTACAACTCGATTGCTTTCGGACGTACAACTCGAAGCCCAACTGATGACGGCTTAAGGCCAGAAATCAGTTTCGGGAGATACTTGTTGGCGTTTGATGGCAACTAAAGGATTGAGAATTTTACGTGGAGCACAGGAAAACATTTTTTCCTTGTTTTTCAATATTTTCATTTATTTTCCTTCCAGCATCTACAGCTTCTAAAGCAACTTCTTTTGGTTGCAAATTCAGTCATCTGTAGAGAACAAACAAAAGTTAAATAGCGTGCAATTGTCAAACTACGCCATTTTGTTTTGACACACGTCAACATCTACGAATAAGAGTTTAGTCATAAAAACTCATTTCTGCTATATCCAATAAAATTTATGCGTCAAAGCTCATTACTACGATATATAGTTTAACCTAAAAAAAGTCGAACATACCTGGATTAAAATTAGTTAGTTATACAAAAATTATAAGAAATTGGCGGAAAAGTTGATAGTAACAGGTGACACTTCAATCAAAGCTCGTCGGCTACCGCCGCGTGGGGGCCGTTTGTCGGTAGTATTGGGCATGATTCGATACGCAAACAGACCTGGTTTACTATAAGCAGATTTGTAGTTATATTTCACCTTCTTTTCCCTTTTATACACCGTTGTGTTGTCCAAGATTATGCAACTTAGAACAAACTTACATCACAACATAACAAATTCTATCATTTTTCTTCACCGATTATCATAATGAAGAATTATGACATAATTTCGAATATTTTTACAAATTTTATTGATGACCATTCGATTTGATTTGTTTTTCCAATTAATTTTGACATGTCTTCAATTTTTTAAAGCCACAATAGCCACATAACTAGAAAAAAAATTAAAGAAGTAATCTTCACCTACGAACGCCAGCTTAAAAATAAATAACTGCCGGCTTTGGTCAAAATACTCAGTCAATAGCTTGTTGTTCCAAGTTTTGTTACAAGTGCCGATTAGCTCCTCGCTTGAATCGTTCGAGCATTTGCTCGCTCCAATTATCGCAAACTTCCTTAGAGTTTCGAATTTTACAACCATATATCTCAAGTCAATGTGTAGGAATGTTGAAAGCTCATTGTGTGTCAGATGCCGACCGATTTCCATAATTTATTGTGCAGCTTTCATGAAATTCGTAAGTGTAACTTATGCATTCAAGATACATTGAAAGTGGTATGAACGAAAGTAAAATATGAAAGAACATGAATAGAATACTTATAAAAATTATTAAAGCTATAAAATATATTTACATCCAACTAAAGGCAAAGATCCAACTAGAACGAATAAGGTCATAACATCAACGTAAGGTCAACATCTTACAATGGAGAATGGAACAAAGTAAGGTAAATTGAACGCATTCTTGTTTATCAAAATGATGGACAAGGCAATAAAGACCACAAAGAAAATATATCAGAAAACTAGATTAATTTGACTCCAATTCACATAGTTTTCCTTTTCTATGCAGACAACGTAGTCCTGTTGTCGGACAAAGCAGCAAAAATGTAAAAGTAGTTAGGAATATGGCATGAGTAAATTAAACGACTTAAGGCAATCATCAATGCAGACAAAACAAAATACATGATCACAAATTAATCAGGAACAAATAAAGGACGGTTATGTATTAAAGCAGAAGATGCAAAATTAGAATAAATATATATTTTTGAACATTTCCGATGACGGTAGAATGGGTGTAGATATTAATAATAATTAAAATGTATTGTTAATTACAGGACTGTTTTGCCCAATCCAACGATTTGGAAAATTATTATTTAACCAGTTTCTTACGTTAATTGCATGATGAATGACTGCCCCGTCAAATTGTAAGTGTAAATTGTACCGATAATCAAGAGGCAACGTATCAATTTCATCATTAAACTCATTTTGTAAAGAAATCTAGCTGCATTCAAATTTCCATTACAAAAATATGGTCCAATGATAATGTCATTTAAAATATCGCACCAAATGTTCACCTTAGTAGAATATTGTCTCTTACATTGTATCACCCAATGTGAGCCCATAATCTAATATTTTGTGATGATACGATACCATTTGTCGTAAAGGTGTAGGATCTCGTATGTATATGTAACTATAACTATAAACAGTAACTATAAAACAGTTGTAACAAGTTGTAACTATAAACAATATTCCATTATTCTTTCAGTGTCACCAACTTCAAGTGTTTGAACAAATTTTGGTTTAAAATGTTTTCTGTTATTTTTCTTCAAGCATAACCAGATAGTGCTTTTCGGGATATTGAAAATTTTACTAGAATCCCTAACGCTTGAGCATGGATTCTGGTTAAAATAATCAAGAACTGATTAGAAACTTTATTAACAGTTTCGTTTTAATCAAAATATTGGTTTATGCAAGAAACATTAATATGATTGATGTTCCGTTCTGGATGTCTACTATTTAATTCTTTTGCTGTTTCATAAAAAGTTCGCATGCCATCACCAACTAATCTTATAATTTATACTTTTTCATCTAAATAATAAATCATTGTTGTCGTTTGAAATAACTATAACACAAATTACTCAGTCAAAGTTATATTTGTTAATTAGTTTACAATTTTTGATTTCCATGGCATACATAGTTTTAATAACAGAAAGTACATGTAATTATTAGAAAAATTATAATATAAATATCACAAATATCTGGGACAACCAGTAATTTAAAACCATAAAAATCGGTACAAGTTGGTTTAAGGTGGTGCTGATCAAAAATCCGTTGTTAGTTTTTCTCTAAAAAACCGTAATAGTACTTCTCAAAAATGGGAGCTATAACAGTTGACGCAGTTGGCCATGATATTAGCAAAACAAAACATGTGATACACTTTCTTAATGCCGTTTTCCTAGATCTGTCTAACAAAAGAAAGTTTATGAAAATCGAAAAACCAGAAATAAAAATTTTAAGGTGGTGGTAAGACCTTATCCCGGACACACACTATATATATATATATATATATATATATATATATATATATATATATATATATATATATATATATAACAGTGGTTAGTTGCTTGACCGGGGGGAGGCCCCACCCATCCCTTACATTGGAAGGCACATGTTTGGTCTGTTGGTGATTAGACTCATCAGGGTGCCGACATATGCTCTCTCGCCAAAGATAGGGAGTCCCTCTCCACAATCAAACAACCCATATTTTCGCCGACTTCTCGTCGGATGGCTTATAAATGGAGTTTTTTGACTTCTTTGGACTGCGTCCAACGAGACAACAGTAGTCAGGAGTTATACACCCCCTATCGTTGGGTGCCACAATCTCATGTGGAACGCACAAAAACTTGCGTCTCCGCCATAATGAGCAATAGTTAGTTGCTTGACCGGGAGGAAGCCCTACCCATCCCTTACATTGGAGGGCACATGTTTCGTCTGTTGGTGGATAGACTCATCAGGGTACCGACAAATGCTCTCTCACCAAGAATAGAGAATCCTTCTCCACAATCAAACCCCTATCATCATCATCATCATCAGCCCGTATCGATCCACTGCAGGATGAAGGCCTCTTCAGCATGCTTCCAACCTTCACGGTCCTGGGCTTTCCTCTGCCACTCGGGTCCAATATACTTAACGATGTCATCAGTCCATCGTGCTTTCGGTCTTCTTCGCGGACGTTTGCGATCAAGCGGTATCCACTCCAGGATTGCCTTGGTCCATCTGTCGTCCCATCGCCTCGCTATATGGCCTGCCCATCTCCATTTCAACTGTTTTACTCTTCCAATGATGTCACAGACTTTTGTTTGTTCCCTGATCCATGCGCAGGACTTTCTGTCTCGTCTTGTAATGCCAAGCATACATCTTTCCATTCCCCTCTGTGCCACCCGAAGTTTTTGAATTGATTGCGATGTGAGTGTCCAGGTTTCACTTCCGTATGTCATAACGGGTAGAACGCACTGATCGAATACTTTTCTTTTCAGGCAAAGTGGGAGTCTGCTCTTAAACACAATGTTGAGCCTACCAAATGCCTGTCAGCCACATTTAACACGCCGTTCCACCTCCCGGGCGGTATTCCCCTCCATGGAAATCCTCTGCCCAAGATATACAAAGCTGTCCACAATCTCTAAATCCCTTCCTAAAACTGAAATTCTTCTGTCCTGAGCGAAGTTATTGAACATAACCTGACTCTTTTTCAGGTTTATTTTCAAGCCAAATGGTTCGCCAGCCATTTGCAGTTCTTGTATGCGTCTTTGCAGCTCCTCTGGGTCTTGTAAAATGAGAATAATATCATCTGCAAATCTAAGATGGTTTAAGTTTGCACCATTGATCTTTACCCCATCCTGTCCCCAATCCAGTTTACGGAATACTTCTTCAAGGCCAGCCGAGAAAAGAATAGGCGATATTGCGTCACCCTGCCGTACACCTCGTTCTATATTAATTCCCACTTCAAGATCATCAAGGTGAATTGTGGCTGTAGCTCCATCATATATCGATTCTAATAGGTTTACATAGGCTCTCTCTACACCTTGGCTAAGCAGTGCATCCATTATCGCATGCTTTGAGATGGAATCAAATGCTTTTTCGTAGTCGATAAAAGCCAAGCACAGTGGCATGGTGTATTCGTTGTGCCTTTCTATGACCTGCTGTACAACCTGGATGTGATCCATTGTACTGAATCCACTTCTGAATCCTGCTTGTTCTCTTGGTTGTGCGTCATTCAGTTTTTTTAATATTCTTTTAGAAATTATCTTAGTGAAAACTTTGTACATCATTGATAGGAGGCTTATTGGACGGTAGTTCTTTAAATCTTCCTGTGCTCCTTTTTTATGTAAAAGGATCACTTCTGCATTTTTCCATAAGTCAGGTACTTTTTGTTCTTTGAGGCATTTTGAGTATAATTTTGCCAGTGTTTTATGTAACGTCCGACCACCAGCTTTTAGCATTTCGACAGTTACACTATCCTTTCCTGGAGCCTTGCCGTTCTTCATCAATTCTATAGCATTTGTTACTTCCTCCACTAGGATATCTGGTATTATATATTGATTTTCCGTGGGTATTGCTGTCCCTGACTGGCTCTGATCTTCATATAACTGGGAATAAAACCTTCTGACAATCTCTAACATTTGGGTACGCGTCCTGCACACTGTGCCATCCTCACGCTTTAAAGCATATATTAGCGTTCTTTTGTTTCTCAGCTTCTGTTTAGCTTTGTTAATTCCTTTGTTTTCTTCCAGGGTTTTTTACACGAGCTGCATATTGAATCGGCCCGTGTCCTCTCTGATACGTTTTCTTATAGTTTTGCAAAGCTCAGTGTACTCGACCCTGCCAAAAGGACTACCTGCATTTCTCATTGCTCGCCGTTTCTTCATTAAATCAATGGTCTCACTGGAGATTTTTGTTTGTTTGAGACATTTTTCCTCTGATGCTATTGAAGCAGCCGTTTGAAGTACATTGTTGGCGATTTCTTCATATTGAACTGATATTTCCACCTCCTCTGGATCTTGTAACGCAGCAAACCGGTTTGACAAAGCAATCTCAAAATCGCTTCCTCTCTCCAGCAGTTTTCCAGAATCCACCTTGCCCTTCTTTGATCTTACCATTTTCTCGCGCTCTTTTCGACAGTCAATCCGAACCCTTGCTCGTACAATTCGGTGGTCACTTCCAACATTAAAATTGTTAAGGACAGTACAATTGGTAAATATTGTTTTATCGTTGGTCATGATGTAGTCAATTTCGCTTGTGAGCCCAGATGGACTTTTCCATGTCCATTTTCTGCTGATATTTTTCTTATAGAATGAATTCATAATATATAGTTCTTGTCCTTCAGCAAAATCAACTAATCTGTCACCTCTATTGTCTCGCTCACCAGTTCCATATGGGCCAGTTGCATTTTCGTCTGTTCTTGTTGTTCCAATTCTGGCATTAAAATCACCCATCAGGATTTTGTACCTACATTTCTCCTTGTATAAAAGCTGGGCCACATCATCATAAAATTCCTCAATTTCCTCATCTTTATGGCTTATAGTTGGTGCATAAGCTTGGACGATTTGAAGCCTAAACTTTTTATTCAGCTGAATGACGCATTGGGCTAATCGGTCGGATGTACTTTCAAATTTTACCACACTGTCCTTCAGCTTTCGATTGATGAGGAATCCTATTCCGCCACATCGGCCATTTTCCGTACCTCGAGTGTAGAGTACGTGTCCAGTTGGTTCCAGTTTGATTAACGCTTCACCCTTCCTTCGTGTTTCACAGATATATATATATATATATATATATATATATATATATATATATATATATATATATATATATATATATATATATATATATATATATATATATATATATATATATTCTTCTCCACAATCAAACCCCTATAGGTGTCAGGTGTATAACTCCTGACTATATATATAGATACATATATATATATATATATATATATATATATATATATATATATATATATATATATATATATATATATATATATATATATATATATATATATTGGGTCGCTATTATGTATGGAAACGGTCACATATCTTGAGAACACTTTCAGATTTTTTAATGTGATCTTCTACACAAACATCAGGAAATATTTGACACTTTTTGTGTATATTTTCTTTTTTTTTTATTATTGCATATTTGAAATTCAAGGATAACTTAATTTTTTTTAATGGCAACAGTACTTGAATATGGAATTGCTGGAAAGGACATTTTTTCTGAATTCAACGAGGTAAATATTGCATGGTTTTTTTTTCAAAGTGGATTTTAAAAAATTGCTGAAAGTGTTTCGGTTTGTTTTAGGATAAATATATTTTTCATTTATTTCTTATTATTTTCATTATTATTTTTAGTAGTCTATGAACAATGGATGACAGATGAAATATTTGATTATATTTGATAACTGTTAACATCAATTTGTGAATTTCAAATTGTTTTTTTAATTTTTATTTAGAATTATTATGTGTTTAAATGAGAGAACTGAAATACTAAGAATTCTTGAATACGGCAAAAGAAAACGCACTTATGCTGAAGTTTGTCGAGTATTTAATGAAGTACGTCTGAATAAAAACATCACTAAGTCAAAAGTTTTAAAAACGGTAAAAAGATTTAATGATACAGGAATATATATTAAGGAGGGATATATAGTTATATATAAAAGTCATTCAAAATTACAACAAAAACAAAAAACAAAAACTGATGACGAAACTTCGTTAAATGTTTTAATTGATGTAGTAGACAAAGGCAAGGTTTGCGTGCAACAGTTAGCTTTAAATCATAACATGTGTAGACGCTGAGTCCAAAAAATAATAAAAAAGATTTTTATACTTAAAAAATACAATTACTACAAGAATTAAGTGAAGATGATTTTGATCCAAGAGATGAGTTTTGCGAAGTTATGGTGGAAAAAAGATGCACGGTCGAATCAATTTGACGATTTAGTGTGTGGTATAATTATACATTTTCTACAGAAAGGTCATTTACTAGAAAATTTTAGTAACTCATCGCTTTATGAACGAGAGAACTAAGACTAATAGTGTAGACTTTTACCTTTTTTAAGACTTCAACTAAGATCAGCGGTTAATAAAACGTACGGAGTCGAAAAAGTTTGGTACCAAAAATGCCCCGCATCAAAAATGTCTGGTAACTAAAATATTTTGTATTGTCTAATTGATTGTGGCGTGTTCATATATTTTTTCTCTTTTTTGGGTTTTTCTCCGCGATCTAAAACTCAAAAAAATATCAAAAATATCTTTTCTTTTGTAAATAAAGAATCCCTGGGTAAAAAACAAAAACAAAACGGAGACAAACTTCTCAGTGATTCTTTTTCTGTAATAAATTTGCCTAACAAACAAACATTTAAAAAATAACTTTTTTTTAATAAATACAAACTTTTGAACATTAACGTTTCGTTTCGTTAACGTTTCGTTAACGTTTACGTTTAGTTAACGTTTACGTTTCGTTAACGTTTACGTTTAGTTAACGTTTACGTTTCGTTAACGTTAATGTTTTGTTTGAACGTTAACGTTCCGTTTTTCTTAAATCTAAAATAAAATTTATATTAATTTCTTATAATACTGTAAAGATAGTAAGTAAATATATTATCTGAATATATACATGGCTCTACATTCCATTAGGAATTGAAGTCGCTCGATTCTTTTGAGCTCTAGATACTCATTTCTTGTGGTGAGTAAGTCCACGTTCCTTTATTCTTGCCTTATTCTATCTTATTGTTTGTCCTTGCTTCTTCCGTTATTGTCTTCCACACATCTCGGTTCAATATCTTTTCCCACCATACTTGTATTTCCAGTTTCGGTCTCCTTCTTTTTCTGTTAATATCTGGTCTCCACATTGTAACTTTTTTTAGTATTTCTATATTCTTCTTATATGACCAAGCTTACGTAGTCTTTGCACTTTTATGGTCTTCATATATATCTTCTCCTTTCACAATGATTTTTATTTCAAAATTCATTATCATTCTGTATTGATCTTCTGCAACTTTCTTTAATCCATATAGTCTTCTTACTATGTTTCTTTGGAATATTGGCAACTTTTCCTGTTCTAAGCTTGTTAAATTCATTATCTTCATTTTTGTATTTATATTTATGTTCTTGCTTTTCATAATGCTTTTGAATTTATAACAGACTCTGTGTCCCACCTGTACTCTGTGATAAATCTCTATGTTTCTGTCGCTTTTGCTATTTATTATTATTCCCAAATATTTAAAGTAGTTTTCCACTACTTCAAATTAGTAATTTCGTATTTTTACTGATTTGCTTGTAACTCTTCTATTTTCTTTCCTTATTTCCAAATATTAGCTTTTTTCTTGATTTATTGTGGGGCCTCTTTTCTTTGCTTCTTGTCCAATTTTTTTGAATTGCTTCTTCCAGGCTTATTCTGTCTCTAGCTAGCACAGTAAGATCATCTACCTATGCAACTGCTTGTGTCGCTTTATTGATGATTTTTTCCGTGAAATTACACTTTTTGACTACTGCATCAGTGTTAACATAAACAATGTTGTTGATAGCCCATCTCCTTGTCTCACTCCTATATTGATCTCAAAACCCTCTATTTCTCCTTCCATTGTTTTAACTACTGCTTGTGAATTTTTCATTGTCATTTCTGTTAGTCTTATTAGTTTGCCCGGTATTTTCATGTCCGTCATAGCTTTCATTACTTATGCCCGATTCAAACTATCGAAAGCTTGTTTGAAATCAATATACACAATTTGTAATTCCATTCCATATTCCTGAGATTTTCCGTTTATTTGCTCTACTATATGTACCGCATCAATGCGGTCCTAAAGCCATATTGACAGTCTCCAATTTTTTCTTCTGTATACTTCATCAATCTATTATTTATTATCATGGTCGATATCTTATATACGGCACTAAGTAAGGTAATTTCCTTGTAATTTGCACAATCTTTTGGATCTCCCTTCTTATAAATTGGTATTATTATCTCTTTTTTGCCACTCATTAGGCATTTTTTCTTTCTTCCAGATATGTATTATCAACTTCAATATCCTTCTTCCTAAGGCTTCTCCCCCGTATCTTATCATCTCATTGACCATGTTATCTAGTCCATCTTTGCATTGAAGTCTCCCATAAGAATGATTGTGTCATGTTTTGGTGTTTTTTCGCAAGTCTTACTTATTTTGTCATAGAACTCATCCTTCTTTTCTTCATTTGCTATCTCTGCTGGTGCGTAGGCGTTTATGATTGTAATGTTGGCTATATCACTCTTTAATCTAATGTATGAAATTCTCCCATTTATACTCTTAAATTCCATTAAAGCCTTTCTCGAGTTTTTGCTTATTAAAAAGCCCGTTCCATTCTGTCCCTGCTTATCTTCCCCTCCATACAGCATTGTATATTCTTCCCTGTCAATTTTTCGTTCTCCTTTCCATCTCACTTCCTGCAAAGCCAATAGTTCTATTTTATATTCCAGCATTTCTCTGGCGACCTCATCCATCCTTCCTACAGCTAACAATATTCTTACATTCCAGGTCTCTCTTCGTATTATCACACGTTCCTTCTTCCTCTCTCTATTTACCATTTTATTCGTTTTCCTTTTCATTGCCCCATAGTCGTTATCTTTGTTCGATCCTCCACCTTCCCTTAACAGTTTTTTCGCTCAGTTCTCGTGATTTTTCTCCGTTCTTCCTTAAGGGCCTCAGTCTCCGGTGACCTTTTGTTGGCTGTGCGTTTATTATTTTCTTTTTCTATATTTTCTGGGCTTTCGAGATCTTCTATTCCGTACGTTTGTCCACTCACAACCAACTTGTTGTTTCAAAGATAGGCTGTGTATCCTTGCTGTTTTGCTTGTTTTAAGTGGGGTATCAAAAGTTTCCTTTCCCCCTGATTTTTTTTTGTATAATCATCATTAATCCATATGTCTCTTCCTTTCAGTTCTTTGGTCCTTTCAAATATTTCAATTTTGTTGTCCCATGTTTGTAGCTTTACAAGAACTGGTTTTTTTATTTGGTTTGTAGGCTCCCAATTTCGTGATTTCCTTTATATCTACCGCTGTATTAATTTCTACTCCTATTTCCCTCAGCAATTCCTACACTTTCTCTTTTTGACAGGGGCAAGGGGCAAGTCCTGTTCTTCCCTATCTGTATCAGTCAATCCTTGTACTATAATCTTATTTCTTCTTATTTCTCTCTCAACCTTCTCCGATCTCTCTTATTGGTCTTTAACTGTCTGCTTTAATTTTTGGTTTTCTTGTTTGAGTTCATTTATTGTATCAGTACTATCTAGTTATCTAGTTTCTCTTCGACCACTGTTAATTATGTGCTTATTTGCGCAAACATTCTTTTTATTTCCTCCATATTTTTATTTTCCGATCCCTTTCTAATTCTTATTCTTTCAGGCTGCTACCTAATTTTTAAAACTCAATAAACAAATAAACTCCAGTATGGACGTGTATATTGATCATTGTTGAGCGTGACCTCGGGAGGGTAGCTGTTTCCTTATCTTTATATGCGAAAATTGACCGACGGCGGCCGCAGTCAACCCGTCGTAGGCCGGCCTCTTATGAGTATTCAGAAGTGCAAAATATCGATTCTTCGAAAATATTGAAGAGCAAACAAGGTATTAGCGAAATATAAATTAAAGTGGAGGTGTGGTAGGTTCCAGGAGAGGAAATCAATCTGGATATAGAAAAATTACATGTAGGACTGGGCAATAAGTGACAAATCGAAATCCAAAAATTAAAAATACAGGTTCGAAAAATACCTATTTTGGTATAAAGTTTAACTGAAACGAAATTAAACTTACTGCACTAATAATAACAGAACACTCAACCTGGTTTGGTATTATGGAAGTATTTTAACCTTACTTCAAATCGAATTTATATTTCGATAAATTTAATTTGTTCCCACTGTTACTTCTAACCAAAAACAGCCTTTGTACAACTAGTATTCATTATACATGAATTGTATTGTATTTAATCATTTAATTTCCACTTTATATCACTTAATTTTTATTTTTAATTTGCTCTCACTAGCTACACGTTTTCACTCTTCTATTTTCTATATATGTCAATGATATTTACATTGACAATATTTTTCACTGATTGACTAACTGGTGAGATTAACTGTACGATTATTGTGTATTGAAATATTTCATAATTGAAGGCATAGCAATACGGTTATTCTTATTTAAATTAATTATAGTGATTTCTTATAATTTTCTGTACATGTTACCGAATCTTTTAATACTGTTTTGGAATTATTCCAATTGATTTTATGTCCCGATTCCCATACGTGTTGGCAAATTTTAGAGCTATTAAATTCATTCTTTCTAAGAAAGTTTTCTTGTTCTTTTTTTCTAACATCTAATGGTCTAGATGTCTCACCTATACAAAATTTGCCACATTCGCAGGAAATTTTATAAACCACATTTTTGGTATTCTGTTGTGCGCTGTTTGGTTTGAGTTGGAATTGCAATGGGTTCTCCTATATCTCCTTTAATAACTTATATCTTTATGGAGGAATTCGAGAATCAAATATTAATCAAATCTCTTAAAAAACTAATAATATGGCTTAGATATATTGATGATATTAATGTATTGATGATCTAAATACTTTTTTTACAAGATATAAATTAATAGATATAAATAAAGAGCCTACTATTTGGTTTACTTTAGAGATGAATAGACTTTAATAATAGAACACAACACATTAAAAACTACAGTTTTCAGAAAACCTACAAATACAGATTGGTGTCTCCATTTATTTTCAAATCACTCAAAATCAGTCAAAATAGTAGTAATTAAAAGTTTTCATGACAGACCAAAACTTTTTTGTACCGACAGTGATACACTACAAAAAGAAACAAATTACATTGAAGATATTTTAATAAAAACAATTACCCAATTTTTTTTTTTAACTTTTGATACCAGACTAAACACATAACTTATTAATAACAATAATAATAACTTTCAAACAATTAACCTTACAATTCCTTACATCCGCGGTATTTCTGACACAACTAAAATAGTAGAAAATAATTACAGTATAAGAACGACCTTTAAAACAAAAAATACTCTTTGATCTGTATTAACAAAAACCAAACCAAACAACATACAACAGAATACCAAAAATGACTGTGATCCCCAGCTGCACTATTATTGTTACATAGGTAACTGCACTTCGAATGAAGGGTTAATTAATAAAAATAAAGCCACTTGGTCTCTTTCGGTCAGTGCGCACACTGTGTAATGCGTATAGAATGTGGAAGTCGATTCTGCGAAGTCCGACTTGCTCTACTAGGTGGCACGCTTCTGAACTGGAAAAAACTATAAACAGTGAAAAGAGTATTTATCATAAGGATTTGGGCTTTCGCATGTATACATTGATGATTATTTAAAAGGATGAATGCTCAAACAACGCTTGACATGTTTGAAAAAAAGATTTAATCATCATCATAAGCGATAAAGCTTATTTTCCATTTGAGTAGGATAATCAATAAAGAAATCCGCCGATTTTGCGCCTCAGAATATCTCCGGAAGCATCCACTAAGAAACCACTACGAAGACAAAAATCAAGATACAATCTCTGTTAACTGACAAAAGAACCAAGCGACAATTCACAAAATACAGAATTTTAATTAATCGAAAACGAACCAATATACTTTTTTTCGATTTATTTATCCAGGGTTTTAGGTTAATCTTTTCGACTCTTACCTGTTTCTATTCAGTTTTCCGGCTGGTTCCGGTGTGTATCAGCGTAGATTTCTGCTTGATGTTGGTGTTTGATATGGATATTTATATTCGTCAAAAAGCTCTAAAATGGCTTTTCGGTCTGATTCCGTACTTGGGGTAAAAAGGACCCCGTCCGGTCTCGTTCTTGCTGGCCCGACAGCTATTTTGGCTGTTTTCAAAGCTTCCATAGCTCTTAGAAACATGGATTTGTCTGTCAAGACTATTGGATTAGGTTTGCGTCTTATGGGCACGGTTGGTAATTTGGACTTTTTAATTTGTTTTGGTTCTTCAATGAGTTCTTCATTGTTCACGTCGACGGGAGAGGAATCGTCTTTTCTTCCGAAACTTGACTAGTTTCGGAAGTAGACCCTTTCTTCTTCATGCGTCTGCGGGAGCGAGAGATCACCTGCTGGTAACTCTTTGTGTTAAGGACACTCTGTGAGTCCTCTTTTTCGAAATCCGTTTGGATCTCGGTGCTTGTAGTTTCGAACACTGTGGTTTGTGTTGGCTACTGATACTGGAACTTTAAACACTACTGTTTGTGTTTAGCAGTTGATGTTGTCTTGGACACATTTGTTTGCGTCCCGATATCTGAAGTTTTGGACACCTTTTTTGTTTGTGTTCCTCTAGTTGATGTTTTACTTTTAAGCTTTACTTTCTTCGTAACGTTTAGTTAGTTGCTTTATTTCGTTGGCTGCATTCGCTGCCTCCTTACGGAGTTTTTTGATCACGTTCTTTTCAACCTCTACTTTATTTTCAAGATCAAAGAAGAACTAGATCGTCTTTAATTATGTCTGCGAGCTCACGGTCTGATGCCTCGTAAGGGCCCGTTACACAATCATCTGGATCGTAATCACTCATGGCTGCAGGATCACTATCGGGATCACTTTTCACAACACACGGAATCACTTGATATCACACCTTTCGCTTGCTTATCAAAGAGCTCAAGAAGCACGTCTTTACTCTATGAAAGCTCAGGCAAGACTACCAATATACTATTTTCTTTTAGATATTTATAAACTTGTGGCTTGGTTTTTTCTGAAACTCTGTTGCGTCTGTGTGCTTGAGGGTTCACTGCTATGATAAAAGTCTTTAAAATAAGAAACAATAAGTCATAGTTGTAAAAAAATGCCCATGGCCTTAAAAGACAGTAGCGTAATTTTGGAATCTCGGAATGATGAGGAATTAAGTACTGCAAGTAGTTTTACTTTTATAGTAAAAGTAAAGTATCAAATTGCAAAATTCCCCATATACATTTCCCATTACTCGCGAAGTCAAACAGAGTATATGTCTTTAGCTTCAGATTTAACACTACCTTAAATATATAAATTATTTTTGAAAGAAAACTCAGACGAATCGAAACCAAATCTGTCATATTCAAGTTACAAAAAAAATCTATCAGCACTTTAATCTCCTTAGAAGAAAACCTCCGAAAACAGACAGCTTTACATACATACACATACAACATATGTGATAAATTTCATATTAAAATACAAATGCAGTCGCCGATGAAACAAAAACACAACACACTTACTTACGTAACGAACTTCTACGGACTGCGGAAGTAGCTCGAACATTGATGAAAGAGATATGGAAAAAGCTTTTCAATATCTCCTCAAGAGAGGATTCAACTTTTCAATATCTCCTCAATCCTCAAGAAAGGATTCAACTTTTGAAGCGGTAATTTATGATATGCAGAAAATAATAGACCTGCTCAAAATACCAACAAACATTGGGTATCATAAAAGTCGTTTTTTCTTGTGAAAAGAGGGAATTGTCGGAAGTGGGGGGCAATAAGTTGGTCCTTGCCTTAAGAAATTCTTTGAGGAACATTTGCCTCCTCGTATAAAGGAATGTGGCGGGCAGAATAGAAACATTAAGGTTGTATTAATGCTTAAAACAGAGTATATACTTGGAATAAGTATAAACAAATCATCATAAATTGCTCTAGAAAAATTATTGTGTGTGAAATAAAAAAAGATAATATTCTGAGTACAGAGGACTTGGAAAAAAGCATTATGAATTGAAAGGCCGATTTAAATGACGAAAAAATTAGTTGGCTGAAGGCAAATTTAATAAAAATTAGTGATTCTAGTCCATATTATATATTTTTGAAGTACCTACACGAAGAAGAAGAACATAAAGAGATAAATATAAAGAAACAATTGAGAGTATGGAAACCTTCAGAGTTGTGTTTTGTCACCATGGCCAAAAAAAGCGAGAATGAGCAAATCAAAGAATAAAAGCATGGCGATTGGCTTTTAAATAATGCAAGAATTTGTTTTGCAAGAATTTACTTAGAAGAATGGGTATACGCTCAGAATGGGTATACGGTCAGAAGAACATCACTATAAATATTCCTCACTATATCAATAAATCCACAGAGCCTGCAGGATAAGAATGATCACATCAAAAAACTTATCAATTATAAGAAGGGCATCAATATTAAGAGAACAGTCCACAGAACGTGATATATATTTTATTCTCTCAGATTGATAGAATATCTTTTCCCTAAACATATTTTCAAACGCTATTAAATAATTTTCTTTTTATTTACCCATAAATTTAAAAGACATTCGCCTTACCGTAATCATTTTTAAAACCTGATATAAAACCGTAACAGTTTATCACTACAGGGAGCTTAGTCTGCAAACTTAAGCGTCTTCTTTTTATGTCGTCATAAAAATTGTGCCACAGATTATAAACCTTTTATATTTAAAAATTTATGGGTTTCACTAACACAAACCCATTAATTTACTTAAACTGCATTCTTTTAAAAACATGTAAAAACAACTAATGTAACACTTACAAAAAAGTAATGCTGGTAAACCTTTTTGGTAATTTTAATTTTGAAATGTATGGTGTTATTTTAGCGCCATTATTTTTTCCGTAATATTTATGACAGTTTACGTCCGATTGTTGTGTAGTGCAGTGTAGATGTCTAAGTATTCTTATGGATAAATGCATGCTAAAAGAAAGTAGTGTTAAGCTACGGTTTCCTAAGAGAGCGGTGTCGATATTTAATAGTGGTAATGTTACGGTAGATGACGTCATTAAAACGTTGTCTATGCAAACCAGAAGGCGTTCGCTTCCTAAAAAGCATTACTTGTGAGCGTAACGTCAAATAGCGGTGCTATCATTTATATGACGGCCGCGATAGAGGTGAGAAACAGCCGTGGAATGGTTTTTCCTGTGTATAAGAAATAATGCAACATTCTACAGGGTGATTCAGGAGGAAATGTCAATGTTGCCTGCTGTTGCCCAATGTTGTCTGCCCATTATAGCTTACAAGTGAGAAATTTTTTAAACAACTTCCCAAACCGGTGGATTGGACGAGATGGTCCGTATAATTGGCCAGCCAGATCACCAGACCTTAATCCTCTGAATTATTGTTTTTGGTTTTGGGTTAAATATTTGTTATATGCAACCAAAGTAGACACTAGAGATGCATCACTCGACCGGATAATAAATGCAGCAGCAGTTATAAGGAACAGAGCAACCCGAGCTCTTCATATGAGAGCTGACAACTGTTTGGAAGTAAATAGTGGTGTTTTTTTCGAAAACTACAAAACGTAGCTTAACTATTTTATTATTATTCCCGTATGGACCCTGGTAGACCACGCGAAGTACAGTTAGAGGTATTTGTTGATCTTTACCTTCCTTTGCACCCATACTGATTTCATTCTTTCGCTATGAGCTTTTTTTCTTTCGTCAGACCAAGTCATTCCACTCTTCTTACATTTTTCTCTCTTGCCAACCTCCCAAACGTTAACCTTGTGTCTGAAACAGTTTCTATCCTGAATTTCACTTTGGGTAATATTTGCTGATCTTAGGTCCTCTTTAATTGCAGCAATCCATTTAATTATTCTTACTTTAGGTCTACTCCTATTTTCATAAAATTCAACTATGTGTCTAGTTAGTCTACACGGATTCATCTGTTTTGTGTGTCGGTAACACTTAAGTCTTCTTTTTCTCATATCGCTATGTATATCTGTGTATTGTTTGACTTCTTGGTTTTCTCGAAGTCAGTATATTGTCCTATTTATTTGTTTGGGGCCTAAGATTTTTCTTATGAATTTCCTTTCTTTTTTTCAATCTCCTCGATGTCTTTCTTTCTATTCAGAATGAGCGTTTCTGCACCATATAGGCATTTTGTCTTAATTCTGTGTTGTAATGTCTCAGTTTTGTGTTTTTAGAGATGCATTTTTTGTTGTAAATATTTTGTGTAATTCTCAAGACAGTTCTCATTTTTTTACATCTACCCTTATTGGCCACTTTTTCCAACCCGTTTTCCATGATTATTTCACCCAAATATTTGAATTGAGAGACTCGTCTCATGTTACCATATTTTGTTTTTAGAAATTATGTTTAGTTGCAGGTCATGTATTGTGTCTTTTTAAAGGAAATTTGAAATTCTATCTTTTCTGCTGTTTCTTTTAGGATTTCAATCTGTTTTTGCGCCGTTAATAAATCTTGAGTCAAGATTGCTAGATCATCAACAAACGCCACACAATCTATTTTGATGTTAGTTCTCCCCAGTTTAATGGGCTGGTCAATATTCAAGGCCGATTTTTTTACACGCCACTCCTGTATTACTTTTTCTAGAACTCAGTTAAATAAGCGTGGCGAAAGTCCATCTCCTTGTCTTGCTCCAGTTTTAATTTTAAAAGGCTCTGAGATGTTGCCCATGATTTCAACTCTGTAGTTGATTACATCCATTCTATCTCCTTTCTTATGTAGTGGATGGATTAGATCATCTTTTCAATCTTCCGGAATCCATTCGGTTCGCCAAACTTCTTGTAGAATTTTGATTATTTCCTTGATTATACCTAGACCAGAGAATTTTAAAAGTTCAGCAGTGATTCCATCTTCACCAGAGGCTTTGTTATTTTTAAGTCACTTGATTTGTCTAATTATTTCATCTTCATTGGGTTGTAATAAATCTGGATTTGTTTGTTTAGGGTTTAGTGTTGGTAATTTGTTTCAGGATAGTTTAGTAGTCGTTCAAAATATTTCGCATTCTTTGCAATTGGCCTGGTTATTTAGTGTTAATTGTCCGTTTTCATTTTGGAAACAAAGACTTTGGGGTTGATAGCCTATTAATTTATTTTTAAATGTTTTGCAAAAATTTCGTGTTATTTTTTTGAAAATCTTTTTCTATTTCATTAAGTTGATTGTCTTTATATTTTCTTTTAGTTTGTCCAATTAGCTTCGATTTTTCTTTTCTTAATCCAAAAATATGTTATTTCTGTGTTTTGACTTTGAATGCTTTATTTCGGCTTAACTAATGGCCTAACTATTTATTAGAACACTAATATTTGAAAAATCTTTAACATTATAATTTTTGTTTATTCCTGTATCTCTCTACCAGTAGAGAATTTATAGAAATTTTGATGTTCATTTTCCCTGAATAAGTAGCCAAAATATTAATATTTCCTCCTGAAACACTCTGTATAATGTGAAGAACAAAGACCATAGAAAAGCCCACATAAAACAAAAAATTGGAATGCACCCCTTGTAGCACGATTTCTAAATATATCACCCTCCTCCATATGATAGGTTTCGTCTTCCGATAACTCTCTATCTTCTATATATAGTAATAATGCTATGTCTAGATCGTCAATTCTCCACCGCAATACACTCATTGTTCATTGACTTTTTTTTTAAGTTGACATCTCTGGTCATCGATCTTACGGCCGTTTTCTTATGTTCGCCGCATGACGACTTTTCAAGCCCGAATAACGGCACCGCCTTCTTAGAAAACCGTAGCTTTAATTTGCTCAGATTTGCCCATTTTCCTTGCGGCTTTAGGCAGGCCGCATATCGAATATCCATCGGAAACTGCTACTCCCCACCAATCAGAGGGGCACTAACCAAAGACTAATGCTCCCCTTTGTATACTAATACTGTTGATCTGATACTAATGCCTGTTGTTAGACATGCTTGGGATAAAGGAAGTGGTTGTATACTAGTTCTATGGTCGAGCGTCATAAAGTAAACCTCCAGCTAATAGAATGCAGTTAAATTGTTATTAACGTGAAAAAAAGTTCAATTATTATTTAGGTGAAAATATCCTAATAATTCGGCGTTTTATAAACAGTAATTTATGGTTTATTCAAGCAATTTTAAGAATTCGGAAAAGCTGGTGATAGACCTCGTATGAGAGGTCCAAGAATAGTGCCAAGCTCTGAAAATATTGGAAATATGCAGTAGTATATGGCAAAGTGTGTAGGAGTCTTCCGAAACTTTGATTCGGCAATATGGTGCACAATTGGTAATTTCTCTACTCAGTATACATCGAATTTTGATAAGAGAGTTGCACATGTTTACCTATAAGATACAGATTATTCAAGACCTTTTGCCTATAAACATTAATAAGCGATTAGAATACTGAAATACCATCGCAAATTACTTCCGGCAAATTGACAATTTTCCTGAAAACAAATAACACAGGTCAACAATTTGAAACTTTTTTTGAGGTAACATTGATGAAAATAGGTATATATGAAGTATTTTGTAGTCCTAAATCCTAAAATGATAAGCTAATTACTGTAACACGTACAGTTTTTATTTCAGGAGGTCGGTGGTGGAACAAAGATGATGACAATATGTATTTAATATAAATGTGTAAAAAAATAAACTATGCAAAGACATTACTGAGGATTATGCAAATAAAAAATATAGGGTGTCCGGAAATGACACCGAAATATTTTGGGAGGTGATTCTAGGGATTAAAACATAAAAAAAGACATAGGGGTGTCTCCTTGGTAAATGGAGACGCCCCTAACTTTTTTGTTTGTAATATTTTAATTTTTTTATATCAAATTATTGAATCACAAAGATTTTCAGGTAAAAAAGGTCGTCTTTTTTCATCTCGTTAGGATAGACCGTTTTCCAGAAAAATTGACTTTTTCTAAATGTATGCACGCTTACATGGATATCGAAATTTATCTTAATTAAGTAGGCATCCTTGTACGAAAACATTTATTTAGTAGCCAACAATAACAAGATCAATTACTATTAAGGATTTAACATTTATTTACAGCAGATGTTGAAAATGATCTCCATTCATCTCAATGCACCCTTTAATTCGTTTCTTCACAGAAGATCTTACCCTGCCGAAAATACCAGGCTTATTTTTAATATAATCACAATCAGTAAATAAACGTTGTTGCAATTCCTCTACAGTGCCAATCGGGATAGCATAGACCAATGCCTTCAAGTATCCCCACAGAAAATAATCGAGAGGATTTAAATTCGGGGAACGTAGTGGCCAATGCACTTGTCCATCACGTCCTATCCATCATCCTAGATATAACTGATTTAAATGCGCTCCTACATTTAAAGAGAAATGAGGTGGAGCTCCATAGTGCATAAAAAACATGCCGTATCTGAACTGATATAGTACATCTTCCATTAGGCCCAGGAAATGGTTTTCCAAGAAGCTCAAATACTGTTGTCCATTTAAACGGTTGGGAAGCACAAATGGTCTAATCAAAAAATTCCCTAGTATCCCTGCCTAGATATTGATAGATAACTTATCCTGATGCCCCGTTTTGAAAAATTCATGTGAATTTTCTTCCGCCCACATATGGGTATTGTGAGAATTAAAAATTCCATTGCATATGAACATAGCTTCATATGTAAAGACATAATCTGTACATAATTTTCATTTAAACGCAGTTGCTCCCTTAACCACTGACAAAACTGTTCTTTATGGCAGATCATCATACTTTAAGGCTTTAAGGCTTCCTGCAAATTATATGGATACGGCGCTTGCTCTCTAACAATTTTCGACACGGTACTTTTAGGAATGCCTTCTTGAACAGCAATTCGTCTGACACTTACGCCTGGATTTTCTGCTACATCTTCTAAAACTCATTCTTCATTTTCTACAGTTCTGGTGCTCCGGCTTTTTCCACAGACATGTTTGGAAGACATGAAAGATTCTTTCTTGCATAATCTTCTATGCAAGCTTGTAAATATTTCTGTACAAGAAAGTACTCTTCAGAGAAAACCCTCTGCATACCATCTTCTAGCTTCACACGCGTTTCCATTCGCCTTCTCGTACATAAAATGCATATTTGCCATTTTTTTGAATAATAATGGACCATTTTGCAGTTTAAAAATTAAAAATGTAGATAAATAAATAAAGATTAATATCTAAAAATTTCCACTATGTTTAAAATTGTATATATGACAATTGTTTCGACACACTGCCTTTTTCAAATACAAACTATACAAAACTAACAGGGAGAAAAGTAACCACTACCTAAAGTGTCCATCGACCTAATAATACCATAAAACATAACATAAAACATGATGGGGAAATCCATTTTTTGTCTACGTCTAGGACAATATAAGTTTCATAACGATGAACCATTCAAGCCTAGCTGGTCATTTACCAAAATATCCAATTTTTTTCTTTTGTTGATTTCTAGGCTCTCTATAGATTGAATTTTTTGGATTTATTCTCATTATCTCAAATTATCATTGAAATTATGCTTTTCTAACATTAAGTGGTTTGCATAATGAGAATTATTTTGTTGTTTAACATAACTTCTTTTATGTTCGTTGAGCCTAGTAGAGAAATATTTTCCTGTTTGTCCAACATAGACTTTGGATACGACCCGCACTCAATTAAATAAACTCCTGATTTATACAGTTTACTTGTTTGATTTTTATTGTTTTTAATGAGGCATCCTAGACTATTGTTTGTTTTGAAAGCAGTAAAATAATGAGGACCTTTTTTACCTAAAAATTTTTACGATTTAATAATTTGATTTAAAAAATAAAAAAATATTACAAACAAAAAAGTTATGGCAGCATTTATCAAGGACACGCCCCTGACTAAAATATTCAATTAGTACCACAATGTTTTTCTATTCCAATACTTATTGAAGTATACAGAATTTCACGACTTTTACATAAACCGTTTCGAAAATATTGCGAAAAAACCACCTTTAGAGTTCCCCCTTTAAGGGACTCAGTCTCTTTAAGAAGCAATTTTTGGGGAAAGTATGTCAATTTTTTTTATGTTTTAATCCCTAGAGTTTCCTCCTATAATATTTTGACTTTATCTTCGGATACCCTGTATATTACATTAGATGTCATACAGCGCTAAAAACTTTCACTTTTTCCTCTTGTGTTTTATAGCATCATCTCTTTTTAAAAACCAACAGTAGTCGCCCAACATAGATGGTTTTTCAGTATCTCTGGTATCTTGCTTCCATGTTCTGATGTCCTGGTTAAATCCCTCTCTTTGTTTGTCGCTTACTGCGCCAAAATTTTCCGTAAAAATCTAGTGGGATTGTAAAAATACATTTTTAAAGACATGCGACACCCTAGGATTACAAAGGTTTCAAGAGCTCATCTATAATGTTTTGATAGTTGTCATCAATCTTATTGCCAAGAAATCGTTTCATTATACTTACAAAACACTTTCAAGCTGCCGATTCTGACACTTACTGCCAATTAATTTTTATTGAAAACCGAAATCACTTAAAAGCTTTCTTATTTGAGGTCCAATAAGTATGCCTTCTTTTAGTTTTGCATCACTTAATTAAAAAATATTTCTTTTGGTTCTTGAAAACATTTCCTTCTTTGCCCATAGCTTTGACAACATTTTTCATTAATTTAAGGGTAAAATGTAAAGAGTGAAGAAACACCATGTTTGGGTTAACAAGTAAGGCACATTTTATGTTTGAAAAACCAGGTTCAAAAAAGTTCTATGAGGAACATCTCTTTTACTAAAATGTTCATTTGTTGTCCTACTGTCTCATAGACAAAAAAAACAGCAAAATTTTGTAAAACTCCCTTAAAGTCCTTGCAATATGCCTATTATTTTTAATCCCCATAAATATCCCACTGATACTGTTCATATTTAACGCGATTTTAATTTAACGCATAGGTATCTTTCATTGTCACTGAACGGGCTAAAGAAATGGATAGGTTTTTTTTTTCGTTATGAAGCAAGGCTGCTTATAAATATTTCGTATTTCGAGAAATCTTTGAAAATACTCTACTTGCAAAGTACATGTTTCATATTAAACTCATTCATTAAACCATCAATATCACCACAGACACAAAGCGATTTTTGCATTTTATAAAAACATCAAAATGTTACATTCCGTTTTCGGTAAAGTGAAACAGTTGCATTTTTATCTAACAGGTTTCACTGCCGAAGTCCATGTACCAAATCATTTAATTGATTCTGAGTTATTAAGTGAGGTTCAGTGGCAGTTATTAAAAATATTAGGTAACGACTAGTGTTCTCAGGAAGTTGTAGATCAGATCCTGAAAAGAAAAATCAGATCAGAAAAAAAATTAGAATCACCAGAAAACATGTTGCCAAGGTTTAAAGGCGAAGTCCCTTCTGCTTTAGTGATACAAAAGTAGTAATCACTTACATGGTCAGTAGGTTCTCTCCACACCATATGAACAGTAAACGGCATAGAATTTTTCTTGCGATGCATTCACTGCACTAAATTTACAGCAAACACGATGAGTCGAACTTTTACCTTAATCTTCAATTTGCCACTTAAAATATAAAATATAGGCTTTTTTAACTTCCTGGAATATAGATCTAGCTTGTGACTTTAAAATAGATCGTCCGTAAATATATCAAATTTCTCCGCTGAATTTTTGCAAAATCGACGCCTAGAACTTGCCATTTTATATAAAATCAACTTAAACACTTGACTGTACTATAAACGAGACAGAAACAAATTAAACTATAGAAAAACAATAAAACTCACTTTAAAGGTTGGGTAATTCCCTTTACGGTCTTGGTAATTCCTACATTGTCCAGTCCAAAGTCAGGTAGAAATAATTTAAAAGATCCGATGATATATAGGAGAAGCAGGTAGTCGGAAATGGGATGTGCTTCTGTGAAAAGCTTTTTTAATAATTACCTAAATGAAACGCATTCTCATCAATGTTACAAAAATCATATCGAGCTGTATAATTAGCGATAATTCTTTTTTATAGGCATTTTTGAACGAAAAGGTGTGGATAAATATATCTCAAACCATATAGCAACATTCGTGCTAAAATCGCTGCATTCAGATCAGATATGTTGACGAAAGTTGGAAATGGAAAATGTTTTAAAAAGAGCAGAAAGTTGCATTGCTACTAATGGCACATATTTAGTGATAATATTTTAAAAAATTAATTCACGCAAAATTTTAAGTCAAAACTAAAAATGATAATGATAAAACGGTTGGTATTTGTTTCAGAATATATTCAAGATATTCTCTGACATGTTTCGACCTCGTAATCATTCTCAAAGAGAGTTATGTGTAAACTAAACTAAAATTTCAAAGTTTTGCCTAATGGAGGTCGATTTTTTCTTAGACTGTCTCGTTAAATTTATGACACTTTCAATAATTGGAGTATTTACGCAGTCTAGGTGGGTATTTGTTAGGTTTTTACCGTCGTATATGGCTTTTTTTAATTTCGGAAATTTCAAAGTCATTTAACAGCCTGCTTTTATTGCAGCTATGTATTAATTTAGCATTATTAGTGTTAAAAATAGTTCTGGTCTATACACTGTTCGGTAAAGACCTTCTTTCTTTGATTATTTAAAATTCAGTATTTATGTTCTTTTATATATAAAAGAACATACATACTTTATTACTCTTATTCACGTATGGGCGCTGGTGGACCACGCGAAATACAGTTAGAGGCGTTTGTTGTTACCCTTCCTTTGCGCCCATACTGATTTCATTCTTTCGCTATGATCTTTTTTCCTTTCGTCAGACCAAGTTCTTCCAGTCTTCCTACATTTTTCTCTCTGGCCAACCTTCCAAAAGTTAACCTTGTGTCTGAAACAGCCTCTATCCTGAATTTCACTTTGTGAAATATTTGCTGATCGCAGGTCTTCTTTGATTGCAGCAATACATTTAATTATTTCTGCTTTAGCTCTACTCCTATTTTCATAAAATTCGACTATTTGTCTAGTTAGCCTAATCGGATTTATCCGTTTTATGGGGCCGTAAAACTTAAGTCTTCTTTTTTTCTCGAAGTCGGTATGTTGTGCTATTTATTTGTTTGGGGCCCAAGATCTTTCTTATGATTTTTCTATCCTCCTTTTCAATGTTCTCGATGTCTCTCTTTCCATTCAAAACGAGCGTTTCTGCCCCATATAAACATTCTGGTTTAATAACTGTGTTGTAATGTCTCAGTTTTGTGTTTTTAGATATGCATTTTTTGTTGTAAATATTTTGTGTAAGTCTCAATGCCGTTTCCATTTTTTGACATCTACTCTTATTGGCCGCTTTTTCCAACCCATTTTCCATTTCACTTAATTATTTTCACCCAAATATTTGAATTGAGAGATTTGTCTAATGTTACCATATTTTGTTTTTAGAAATGGTGTTCTTAGTCTGTTGCAGGTCATGTGTTGTGTCTTTTCAAAGGAAATTTGGTGTCCTACCTTTTCTGCCGTTTCTTTTAGCATTTTAATCTGTTTTTGTGCCGTTAATACATCTTGAGTCAAAATTGCTATATCATCACCAAACGCCAGACAATCAGTTTTGATGTTGGTTCTCCCAAGTTTAATGGGCTGGTCAATATTCAGGGCCGCCTTTTTTTTCACGCCACTTCTGTATTATTTTTTCTAGAACACAGTTAAATAAGGTTGGTTGGTTGGTTGGTTAAATAAGGTTAATGGGTTGTCACCCATAAATTTAACTTTTGACCTGGTGTGAGTTAATGTTGCTTTAATAATTGCCAGCGTTTTCAGATCTAGTCCTTGTTCTTTCAAGATTTGGAATAAAGATTCGCGGTCAATAAAATCATATGTTTTTCTGAAATCAACGAATGTATATTTTATGTATTTTTTAATGTCTTAGGATCAACTTTGAATTCAGGATCTGTTCAGGGCAGGATCTGCCTAGTCCAAAACCTGCTTGATATTCACCAATTTTAGGTTCTGACTGTCCCTGTGCTCTGTCTAGTAGATATTGGGATAGAATCTTGTAACAAACTGGGAGAAGAGATATCCCTCTGCAGTTGTTTACATCCGTTCTATCTTTTTTCTTGTGTAGTGGATGTATTAGAGCATCTTTCCAATCTCCCGGAATCCGTTCGGTTTACCAAACTTCTGTAGAAGTTGAATCAGTCTTCTGCCTTGTAGGATTTTGGTTATTTCCTTAATTGTACCTGGGCCAGCGGATTTCAAAAGTTCAGCAGTGATTCCATCTTCACCAGAAGCTTTATTATTTTTAAGTCGCTTGTTTTTCCCAATTATTTCATCTTCATTCGGTGGTAATGAATCTGGGTTTGTTTGTTTAGGGTTTAGTGTTGGTAATTTGTTTAAGGGCTCAGGACAGTTTGGTAGTTGTTCAAAATATTTCTCAAGTTCTTTGCAATTGTCTTGGTTATTTAGAGCTAATTGTCCGTTTTCCCTTTGGAAGCAAAGCCTTTGGGGTTGATTAGCCTGTTAATTTAGTTTAAAATGTTTTGTAAAAGTTTTGGGGTGTTATTTTTTTGGAAATCTTTTTCAATTTCATTAAGTTGATTGTTTTCATATTTTCTTTTAGTTTGTCTAATTAGCTTCGATGTTTCTTTTCTTACTTCCATAAAGATGTTATAATTTATTGCTGTTTTTTTCGCTGTTCCAATCTTTGAATGCTTTACTTCAATTCTTGCCAGTTCCGTGCTGGTTGTTTATCAAGTTCTTCTGTTAGGGTTGGTTTTATTTTCGTAGGGTCGAACTTTGGTATTAACACTCTGTTTTGAATAAGTTTTCGAGGTTTTAAGCTAAGTTTGATTCTTGTCAAGTAGTGATCCGTGTCTATGTTGGCTCCTTTCCTGACTTGAACATTCAAAATATCTTTATAATTGTGGTATGAAATGGCAACATGGTCACTTTAAAATTCACCCATTGTTATTTTCTTCTTAAAATGGGTTGACATTATTTTTAGATTAAACTGCGAACATAGTTCAACAAATCTTCTACCATTATGGTTAGTCCATTTATGAGCGGGAAAACTGCCGACTGTTTTCCTGTACTTTCTTTCTTTCCCTAGTTGGGGGAAATCACCCTATAGGATTTTTACATGGTTAGAGGAAATTTTAGAGATATTCTTTTCTAGACTTTTCCAGGATTTATTTTCTTTTTCAGGATTAGATTTATTTTCTTCGTTAACTGGAAGGTGTGCATTGATTAATGTATAGATTTTGTTAGCACACTTGAGGGATATTGTCATAAGTCGATTACTATATTGTCATAAGTCGGTTATCAGTTACAGAAACAAGAATGTTTCTTGAGATAGCGAAAGCAACACCAAGATGTGGTGTATTTTTGTATTGATTTGTCCGTTTTACCTTTAAAAATGTCAAAAATCATCTTGTACTTTGAATTAAATGTTTGAATCATGATGGTCCAGAGGTTAAGATTGGAGGTGTTAGTTCCAGAATTTAAATATAAGCCGCACCAGTGGTGAACAGACGCTGACCACTCAACCGTTCGATATAAGTCAGACGCTAAGTGAATTTAGTTTTCTTTTGGCTTGGTTCGGGGCCACTTATGTTGAGATATTTACAGCTGCCCATTAATATCTAATGGAACTTTCACTATCAACCACCCGTGACCCGTCCAATACCTTAGGCGAGGTATCCTGGAATAAATACTATTCAAAATTAACATATCCAAAAAAAGGCTTGATGTTATAAAAATGTTATACATAATTAAAATGGTAGCTTGAAACTTGCCCCATCCGTTATAAAAACTTTTTAATGAGTTTTCCACGCACCACATCGCTTTGAAAGTACTCAACGGATGTTTCGCTAACCAAGTTGTCATTATCAAGAGATGATTTATCATGACATCAGGAGAAGCTTAACCTACATCGTTTATAATTTACACATAACTTTAGTGCGGTAATAAGTATCAAATTTACTGAAGTATCCAGAAATACTCGTTCGTACTTAAAATAAATAAAAGACTGTATGGAATTGCCCCTTTGTTTTTATTTAGACTTCCTTTGCATATAGCTAACTTTGTGCAACTGCGATTAGCTATTGAGGCTGGACTTACAGCTTAGCAACTGGACTTACAGCTCAACATAGGCTCCGAATCACGATCATTAGATAGCGATTAACCCTGGTCAACACCCCCATAGGGCTATCAACCCTTGATTTTGTGTTTGAATTTCAGATTTTTCAAGAGCCTACCGACTGACGAGTGACCAAAGTAGAACATCTCAGCCTCGAACTGGCTCGAATTGGCGAAGGGCCATAACTTGTGAGATTTTACACTTTTGTCTATTGAAAAACAGTACGCAAGCCTGGTTTCTCGTCGGAGGGTCCCCATCCAAATACTAGCGGCAAAAACCTATACTTGTATATAAGCATTTTATACTGGTAGTATATATGTATATATATATATATATATATATATATATATATATATATATATATATATATATATATATATATATATGCCAGATGTACAAATATTTAGTAGGAACCGAGATGGTACAGACATGCATGAGATAAAAGAGAGAGTGTGCATGGGAAGGAGAGCTGTAAAAAACCTAAATCGATTATGGTAGAACGATCAAATTATTGCACGATTATCAAGAGTATCTTACTTCATAGCTTACATTAGCTGATAGTCGGAGATTAACAGAAGCCGATAGAAATAAAAATCCCAGTCGTAAAAATGGATGCATTTAGAAGATCCTAATTACATCGGAATGTCAACAAGAGAAAAATGAAGATACGAGAAAATCAGAGAAATCATTAATGTCAAACAGACAATAATAGACGAAATAGAGAAACGACAACTAGTTGGGTTTGGACATGCGAACAGAATAGCAAAAAAAGACTGGCAAAGAAAATATAGACAAAAAATCTTTCATGGAGGAGAAAGCGGGGAAACCCAGGTGATCATGAGAAGAAAATAATAGAAAAACAGTATATGGATAGAACATCTGTAAATTAGGTTTGGTGTTGATGCATATGATTGATGAAAATGGTTGTTCCGCTTATTTTTCTACAAAAAAAAGATTCTTGAATCAAATTTCTAATTATTTGTTTTTTTTATTAAGCTTGTCTACTAAATTTTCATGGAAATTATTGATCTTAATCTCATTCCTAAAATAAAGTAAAGAAACTAAATTTTTGTAAGATGAAAACTGAGTAACCAGCAAAAACCTTTACACTTGCTAACTTGAGTTGTTTGAAATAGTATGAATCAGTAGAAATGTGAATCTACAATACTACCAGTATAAAATGCTTATATACAAGTATAGGTTTTTGCCGCTAGTATTTGGATGGGGACCCTCCGACGAGAAACCAGGCTTGCGTACTGTTTTTCAATAGACAAAAGTGTAAAATCTCACAAGTTATGGCCCTTCGCCAATTCGAGCCAGTTCGAGGCTGAGATGTTCTACTTTGGTCACTCGTCAGTCGGTAGGCTCTTGAAAAATCTGAAATTCAAACACAAAATCAAGGGTTGATAGCCCTATGGGGGTGCTGACCAGGGTTAAACCATCCTTGCGTACTGCTTTTCAATAGACAAAAGGTAAAATCTCACAAGTTATTGCCCTTCGCCAATTCGAGCCAGTTCGAGGCTGAGATGTTCTACTTTGGTCACTCGTCAGTCGGTAGGCTCTTGAAAAATCTGAAATTCAAACACAACATCAAGGGTTGATAGCCCTATGGCGGTGTTGACCAGGGTTAATCGCTATCTAATGATCGTGGTTCGGAGCCTATGTTGAGCTGTAAGTCCAGTTGCTAAGCTGTAAGTCCAGCCTCAATAGCTAATCGCAGTTGCACAAAGTTAGCTATATGCAAAAGAAGTCTAAATAAAAACAAAGGGGCAATTCCATACAGTCTTTTATTTATTTTAAGTACGAACGAGTATTTCTGGATACTTCAGTAAATTTGATACTTATTACCGCACTAAAGTTATGTGTAAATTATAAACGATGTAGGTTAAGCTTCTCCTGATGTCATGATAAATCATCTCTTGATAATGACAACTTGGTTAGCGAAACATCCGTTGAGGACTTTCAAAGCGATGTGGTGCGTGGAAAACTCATTAAAAAGTTTTTATAACGGATGGGGCAAGTTTCAAGGTACCATTTTAATTATGTATAACATTTTTATAACATCAAGCCTTTTTTTTGGATATGTTAATTTTGAATAGTATTTATTCCAGGATACCTCGCCTAAGGTATTGGACGGGTCACGGGTGGTTGATAGTGAAAGTTCCATTAGATATTAATGGGCAGCTGTAAATATCTCAACATAAGTGGTCCCGAACCAAGCCAAAAGAAAACTAAATTCACTTAGCGTCTGACTTATATCGAACGGTTGAGTGGTCAGCGTCTGTTCACCACTGGTGCGGCTTATATTTAAATTCTGGAACTAACACCTCCAATCTTAACCTCTGGACCATCATGATTCAAACATTTAATTCAAAGTACAAGATGATTTTTGACATTTTTAAAGGTAAAACGGACAAATCAATACAAAAATACACCACATCTTGGTGTTGCTTTCGCTATCTCAAGAAACATTCTTGTTTCTGTAACTGATAACCGACTTATGACAATATAGTAATCGACTTATGACAATATCCCTCAAGTGTGCTAACAAAATCTATACATTAATCAATGCACACCTTCCAGTTAACGAAGAAAATAAATCTAATCCTGAAAAAGAAAATAAATCCTGGAAAAGTCTGGAAAAGAATATCTCTAAAATTTCCTCTAACCATGTAAAAATCCTATAGGGTGATTTCCCCCAACTAGGGAAAGAAAGAAAGTACAGGAAAACAGTCGGCAGTTTTCCCGCTAATAAATGGACTAACCATAATGGTAGAAGATTTGTTGAACTATGTTCGCAGTTTAATCTAAAAATAATGTCAACCCATTTTAAGAAGAAAATAACAATGGGTGAATTTTAAAGTGACCATGTTGCCATTTCATACCACAATTATAAAGATATTTTGAATGTTCAAGTCAGGAAAGGAGCTAACATAGACACGGATCACTACTTGACTAGAATCAAACTTAGCTTAGAACCTCGAAAACTTATTCAAAACAGACTGTTAATACCAAAGTTCGACCCTACGAAAATAAAACCAACCCTAACAGAAGAACTTGATAAACAACCAGCACGGAACTGGCAAGAATTGAAACAAAAAATATTAAAACAGCCTTAAAGTTGGTCCCTTTACAAAAATGTAGAAAACCGTGGTGGGATGAAGTTTGCGAACAAGCAGTATTGAGCCGAAGTAAAGCATACAAAGATTGGAACAGCGAAAAAACAGCAATGAATTATAATATCTTTATGGAAGTAAGAAAAGAAACATCGAAGCTAATTAGACAAACTAAAAGAAAATATGAAAACAATCAACTTAATGAAATTGAAAAAGATTTCCAAAAAAATAACACCCCAAAACTTTTACAAAACATTTTAAAGTAAATTAACAGGCTAATCAACCCCAAAGGCTTTGCTTCCAAAGGGAAAACGGACAATTAGCTCTAAATAACCAAGACAATTGCAAAGAACTTGAGAAATATTTTGAACAACTACCAAACTGTCCTGAGCCCTTAAACAAATTACCAACACTAAACCCTAAACAAACAAACCCAGATTCATTACCACCGAATGAAGATGAAATAATTGGGAAAAACAAGCGACTTAAAAATAATAAAGCTTCTGGTGAAGATGGAATCACTGCTGAACTTTTGAAATCCGCTGGCCCAGGTACAATTAAGGAAATAACCAAAATCCTACAAGGCAGAAGACTGATTCAACTTCTACAGAAGTTTGGTAAACCGAACGGATTCCGGGAGATTGGAAAGATGCTCTAATACATCCACTACACAAGAAAAAAGATAGAACGGATGTAAACAACTGCAGAGGGATATCTCTTCTCCCAGTTTGTTACAAGATTCTATCCCAATATCTACTAGACAGAGCACAGGGACAGTCAGAACCTAAAATTGGTGAATATCAAGCAGGTTTTGGACTAGGCAGATCCTGCCCTGAACAGATCCTGAATTCAAAGTTGATCCTAAGACATTAAAAAATACATAAAATATACATTCGTTGATTTCAGAAAAACATATGATTTTATTGACCGCGAATCTATTCTTCCATCTATTCCAAATCTTGAAAGAACAAGGACTAGATCTGAAAACGCTGGCAATTATTAAAGCAACATTAACTCACACCAGGTCAAAAGTTAAATTTATGGGTGACAACCCATTAACCTTATTTAACCAACCAACCAACCAACCTTATTTAACTGTGTTCTAGAAAAAATAATACAGAAGTGGCGTGAAAAAAAAGGCGGCCCTGAATATTGACCAGCCCATTAAACTTGGGAGAACCAACATCAAAACTGATTGTCTGGCGTTTGGTGATGATTTAGCAATTTTGACTCAAGATGTATTAACGGCACAAAAACAGATTAAAATGCTAAAAGAAACGGCAGAAAAGGTAGGACACCAAATTTCCTTTGAAAAGGCACAACACATGACCTGCAACAGACTAAGAACACCATTTCTAAAAACAAAATATGGTAACATTAGACAAATCTCTCAATCCAAATATTTGGGTGAAAATAATTAAGTGAAATGGAAAATGGGTTGGAAAAAGCGGCCAATAAGAGTAGATGTCAAAAAATGGAAACGGCATTGAGACTTACACAAAATATTTACAACAAAAAATGCATATCTAAAAACACAAAACTGAGACATTACAACACAGTTATTAAACCAGAATGTTTATATGGGGCAGAAACGCTCGTTTTGAATGGAAAGAGAGACATCGAGAACATTGAAAAGGAGGATAGAAAACTCATAAGAAAGATCTTGGGCCCCAAACAAATAAATAGCACAACATACCGACTTCGAGAAAAAAAGAAGACTTAAGTTTTACGGCCACATAAAACGGATAAATCCGATTAGGCTAACTAGACAAATAGTCGAATTTTATGAAAATAGGAGTAGAGCTAAAGCAGAAATAATTAAATGGATTGCTGCAATTAAAGAAGACCTGCGATCAGCAAATATTTTACAAAGTGAAATTCAGGATAGAGGCTGTTTCAGACACAAGGTTAACTTTTGGAAGGTTGGCCAGAGAGAAAAATGTAGGAAGACTGGAAGAACATGGTCTGACGAAAGGAAAAAAGATCATAGCGAAAGAATGAAATCAGTATGGGCGCAAAGGAAGGGTAACAACAAACGCCTCTATATATATATATAGATATATTTATTCGTTGTTAATATGTGATCGATAGTCTCCATCGTTTTTTATTTTTCTAGTCATATTTTCCCCTATTATATTAATAGTAATAATAATAAAATATTTAGTGTTTAAAAACTAAATATAAATAATAGATAGTTTGAAAGATATGCTTTCAGTTATAGCATGTTTGTTTATCTATTTTCCTCTAAATTATTATACTAAAATTTGTATTTACCGCATATTTCTATCCTGAATGGAAAGCCTGGACTACCACAATTTCTAACGGAGATGCGCAATTTATCATCAGCAGCACTCAATAGAATTTAAATATTTCAAGTTGTCTTATATTTTATATTGCAAAATATTACAATAAAATTAATAACTTCGCTATAACCAGCTTCGGTATATTCGGTTTATCCATCATAGCTCTGTTGGCTCGAGAGCATCGCCTGTTTGCAACATCTAGTTTATCAAAAGAGGTGAGTCCGTGATTAAAACGCAACAACTCTTAAGGCGTCACTTCCACATCAGGTACCAACACCTTTCTTAGATGGGTACCTACATTTTGAACAAAGGGTTCATTAATGAAAATAAATCTATCTGGTCCTTTGTAGATCGGTGCACACACTGCGAAATGTGGATTGAGTGACGAATAAAATATAGTAAAACGTATGTTGCATATGTATTTTGGATTTTCCTGTTTAATTTTATGATTGTTTAATAGTTGTATAATGGGGATATTCAATAACGCCTATCATTTGCTTAAACAATACTTAAAATATCTGAAAATAAGGAAGACCATTTGAACATCATCACGACCGTTGAAGCTAATTTCCATTTAAATCAGATAGTCAATAAACAAAACTGTCGATTTTAAATCTTATAAAATCACTGTGAATTGCACCTTATACTACAATATAGAAAATAATAACGATGTGGTGTGGTATTGGCATCTGCGGAAATTTGTGGCCACTTTTTTTTCAAAGAAGATGAGCCACAGTAGCACTTAATGTAGTTCGTTACTTAATCATGTTTGAAAATTTTTTGAAACCAGAACTTGATAAAAATAAATTGAAGAACGGATATGTGTGTGCGAAATTATTTTTTTGATTTAAAAGGCCTATGTATTCCATTACGTGTGGAATATAATGGAATAAAACATCGTTCAAATGTCCGCCGCGCCTTCTCCTGATGGCACGGATCCGAGTGGACCAATTTTCAGTTACTCTGCCGCATAGATCCGGCTGAATTTGAGCTAGGGCTTGGGTTATGTTGACTTAAAGGGCATCAGTCGATTGCGGCTTATTGGTATAGACCTGCGACTTCAGAAAACTCTACAAGAAATAGTCTAACGAGGTTAAATCGAACGATCTTGGTGGCCAATTTACGTCACCTCTGCGAGAGATAACCATACCCTCAAATCGTTTATGCAGGATGTGCATCGTGCCGTCTGCTGTGTGGCACGTAGCGCCGTCCTGCTGCAACCACATGTCGTGCGCGTTCATATCATTCAATTTTAAAATAAAAAAAAAAAAAATTAAAAAAAAAATCAGTTAATTTTTGCAATAAATCTGAAAACACTTAATATTTCCAAAACAGTTGAAGATAAATCTAGGATATTTTACATGAAATATGTCTAGAATTTCCTGAAGAATCCAAAAATTAAATAATATACAGGGTGTTGTATTTAAAATAAGAAAGTTGGTATTGGCCACTGTTACATGACACACCCAGTATAAAAAATTTTTGTTGAAAAAAATGCGCATCTAAAAATGCCAATCGACGTGTTTGAGCGTTTTTTCGAACACGCCCCCATTTATTTATTAACGAATTTATTCCATTTGGCTGGGACACACGGTATATATATATATATATATATATATATATATATATATATATATATATATATATATATATATATATATATGCGTATAGACCCGGTTGGATCACGCAAAGCACTCTGATTCATTTTCGAGTGTCCTTTCTGATCCTCCACATCTCTCTCATCCTTTCTCCGTGAATTCTCTTTCTCAACTCCGTCCACTTTGTTCCCGATCGCCTCGAAACTTCGCTCTCTGGTGTAACGTTCCAAATATGTATTTTGCTTCTGTACGTTCTTCTATCCTCAATCTCTGTCGAACCCATTTGTGCCTTTCCCAGATCAGCTCTGACTGGTGTGATCCATGATACTGTTGACTTGACTCCTTGTATGTATGTAAGAATTATGTTGGTGAGTCTTGTCTGTGGGAGCCTACTGATATGTCCATAGAATTTCAACCTTCTTTTTCTTATGTCCGCCGCTACGTTGGACATTCTCTCTGTGGTTTTTCGAGAATGCAGTCTGTATCCTTCCTCTGTCAGTTTTGGGCCGAGAATTTTCCTCATAATTTTGCGTTCTTCTTTTAGTATGTTTTCTATGCCGCTTTTTGTATGAAGTGTAAGTGTCTCGCTTGCGTATAGTACTTCTGGTTTGATTACTGTGTTGTAGTGTCTTATTTTTGCTTATGTGGATAGGCATTTCTTATTGTAGATATTGTGTGTCTTGCTGTATACCCTCTTCATCTTCTGTAATCGAGTCTTCTGTACTATCTTCTCTCCTCCTGTGGGTTCGAGGATCTCGCCTAGGTATTTGAAGTGAGTAACCCTATTTATTTTGCCGTATTTGGTATTCAAATTTTGGACATCGAATTTTGAGCAAAATAATTCGGTTTTTTGAAAGGAGATTTGTAGGCCGGCTTTCTCTGCACATTCCTTGAGGACTTCGATCTGTTTGATTGCCCTTTTTTCATTGTTTGCGAGTATGGCTAGGTTGTCTGCGAAGACCAGGCACGATATTTCTGTGTTGTTTTTGGATCGTCCGAGTTGTATTGGTTTCCAGTGTCTTTGATTTTTCAGTGTTTTTCCCATTTCCATTTATCTGGTAATTTATATATATATATATATATATATATATATATATATATATATATATATATATATATATATATATATATATATATATATATATATACACGGTTTTTTGACCGTATAAATAGGCCATGATGAATACAGGCTGCAATCATATGCAGCCACGCCGTCCTGCGGTAAACGGTCGCTGCAATCAGATTGTGCGATAACGTTCGTGGTCCGTCTACCCTTGGATAAGTACCAGATATGATCGAAAATCGAGCACGGGTAAACTTCCTTTCCTTTTTAATACTTTTTTCAATGGGTCCATGTTAATATTTTTGCATTTAAACTGCTTAAAAGCCTCACGTAAATTGTATAGTTCGCTCTCTGGTGTAACGTTCCAAATATGTATTTTGCTTCTGTACGTTCTTCTATCCTCAATCTCTGTCGGACCCATTTGTGCCTTTCCTAGATCAGCTCTGACTTGTGTGATCCATGATACTGTTGACTTGACTCCTTGTATGTATGTAAGAATTATGTTGGTGAGTCTTGTCTGTGGGAGCCTACTGATATGTCCATAGAATTTCAACCTTCTTTTTCTTATGTCCGCCTCTACGTTGGACATTCTCTCTGTGGTTTTTCGAGAATGCAGTTTGTATCCTTCCGCTGTCAGTTTTGGGCCGAGAATTTTCCTCATAATTTTGCGTTCTTCTTTTAGTATGTTTTCTATGCCGCTTTTTGTATGAAGTGTAAGTGTCTCGCTTGCGTATAGTACTTCTGGTTTGATTACTGTGTTGTAGTGTCTTATTTTTGCGTATGTGGATAGGCATTTCTTATTGTAGATATTGTGTGTCTTGCTGTATACCCTCTTCATCTTCTGTAATCGAGTCTTCTGTACTATCTTCTCTCCTCCTGTGGGTTCGAGGATCTCGCCTAGGTATTTGAAGTGAGTAACCCTATTTATTTTGCCGTATGTGGTATTCAAATTTTGGACATCGAATTTTGAGCAGAATAATTCGGTTTTTTGAAAGGAGATTTGTAGGCCGACTTTCTCTGCACATTCCTTGAGGACTTCGATCTGTTTGATTGCCCTTTTTTCATTGTTTGCGAGTATGGCTAGGTTGTCTGCGAAGGCCAGGCACGATATTTCTGTGTTGTGTTTGGATCGTCCGAGTCGTATTGGTTTCCAGTGTCTTTGATTTTTCAGTGTTTTTCCCATTTCCATTCATCTGGTAATTATATATATATATATATATATATATATATATATATATATATATATATATATATATATATATATACACGGTTTTTTGACGGTATAAATAGGCCATGATGAATATATATATATATATATATATATATATATATATATATATATATATATATATATATATATATATATATATACACGGTTTTTTGACGGTATAAATAGGCCATGATGAATACAGGATGCAATCATATGCAGCCACGCCGTCCTGCGGTAAACGGTCGCTGCAATCAGATTGTGCGATAACGTTCGTGGTCCGTCTACCCTTGGATAAGTACCAGATATGATCGAAAATCGAGCACGGGTAAACTTCCTTTCCTTTTTAATACTTTTTTCAATGGGTCCATGTTAATATTTTTGCATTTAAACTGCTTAAAAGCCTCACGTAAATTGGCTCATTAATCGAAGCTATCACATTAGCTACCACCTCTGTGTTGGGTGTAAAAAGTATTTCAGTAATTAAAACCTATGTTTTTATCTATTTGCTTTTCGTTGCTCTCCAGGCTGATTTCAATTAATTTTTATTCGAATTTTAGGTCAGGAATTTAATCGTATTTCAACACAAGAGACAAAATTTGTTGTTAAATCCGATATGGGGTCGCTTACTTGCTTGTTTATAGTACCCTTTTTTTAAATTTTTCAATAAAATAATATTGCAATAAAATTCTTCAACAAATTATTATAAATAATAAAACTAATCTCGTGCTTTGTCATTTCCCTTTGAAATTATTAACCTTAAAGTGATTGTTTTAATAAGTGGTTTCCACCTTTCTCCCTTCAAATTTATCTTTAAGGAACAGCGTTATAATTGTCTTAGATGTATATATTCGATTAAAAAGGCCTATGCGCAACATCTTAGAGATTTATTTAAAAAATGCAGTGTGAATTTCTCTGAATACAATATGTAAAACAAGTATATTATATAAAAACAGTTGCTATATCAGATATAAAATAATACTTCTTGATTGATTTTTCCGTTACTTTGCCATAGTTCATTTTTAAACCGAATAAAACAATTTTTTTACTTTGTTATCTATCACTTTTATTATTTTTTCTATAAAACTACCATGCAGTGGCAGGTGGGTTTTTAAAGTGGGAGGACGTAGAAGAAAATAGTGCTGCTGAAGATTTTTTTTTGCTTTCCCCTTCCTCCTTTCTACTTTTTGTGCCATTGAGACCCTATACAGGAGGTGAACCAGGAAAACATTAAAATTTTGTTTTGTTACTATTTACAAGGACATTGGAGGATGGGTTGTTGCTTGTTGCGGATATAAATGAATGAATAGGTAGGTACTTACCGTTTTCCGAAGAGTAAACCAAACAGTTTATTGTAACTGCAAATCAATAGAAAAAAACTGAAAACGTCCATGAGACGTTCGAAAAGTTCAAAAAAATATCAAAGTTTTATGACAAAAAAGTTCGTAGTTTTAAAAGTGCAATTGCATTCACCTGTTTTTGTCCGAAATAAATGTTTCATTAAAGTCCGGAATTAGTTCGACTATAGCACTCTGAATTTTTAACATATCTAAAGCATTTAGTCTATCTTCCCCCATTGAATTTCTTAAATATGTTTAAATCAAGTTCGAAGTCGAAAAGCACCTTTCGGCTTCGACTGTCGTCATCGATATAGTCACTAGTATGCTCAATGCCTTAGTGATTTATTTAACAGCTGTATCTAGTCTCATATAAAATAAATTTTTATGCATTAATACATTATTTTTGAACGTTACTCAAATTCACTACGGGCGTGGGCCACCGTTGGTTTTAATTCAACTTTCTCCTCCAAACTTAAATTAGTCATTATTAACTGTTTTAAATCACACCTTCGTGTTTGCAATTAAAAGTTGATTATTTTTACTTAAAAAGTACTATTCAGTGTGTATACACGTAGCAAGTCCCAAATCAAAACAAGTATTCGCAAGGAGAATGAAATACGCGATATATCAAGCGCTCCGTACCCGTCAAATCACTGTTTAAAAGTAATTACCGATACGCTCGGTCGCAGGAAATCTACGTCCAAATCGCATATTTTAGAAAGCAGTTAAATCCCCGAATTCTGGCAACCAGCAAAACGCCAACGACGAGAAATCATGACGTGGCATACGGTCGCTGGAGGTAAACGTCAGACCAACGATGTAAAAATTGTGGCGAGAGGATGGAATTTTTATTTGCATTATTTGGTGTGATGGATCGACAGATGTTCTTCTGCATTTGGAGATTATGATTTTTAATAGTATCTTAAAATGAGTTAAAGGAAAGAAACTGAAAGGAAATTAAATATGGTGTTTTGCGCTGAAAAATTATTTACTGTGATAAATGCTGAAGGGGCGGCGCTCCAACGAGTATTTAATAAATTGGGAATTTAATAAATTGTACAACTGAATCAAACTTGCTGATCATATATTATAGCAGTGACTATTCAAATTATGTTGGAACTTTATGCTGGAATTTATATTTTTATGAATTTCAATTATTTTATGTACGATTGAGGTATTTTTTTCTAGTCAGCTATTCTTTTATGGTTGGGAAGACAAGGAAGTCGAAAGGGACTAGGTCTAGAGGTTAGTGTGGACGAAGTATTTCTAAATGGGATACATTCGCAGTACTCCCAAGTGGTATGCCGTAACTTCGTACATGTTTGAGAATCACTTTGTAGATGGTTAACTTATTAGCCAACGATAGTTACGATTTTCTGCCAATTAACCAGTTTGAACAATTTTAAAGTTGCTTCCTCTTCGTAAAAATGTGTTGTTTCCAGTTTAGTCTTCGGTCAAGTCTCATTCCAAGATATTTTGCACAGCCTGTCTGGGAAAGTTGATGTCCATTAAGTGCTACACTCGGGAATGATTACTTCTTTAAGGTCAAGGTGACTTGCTGAGGTTTTGCCTCGTTGATTTTTATGCGTCAATTTTTACCCATTCTTCTATTTTATCAAGAGCTTCCTGAAGCTTCCCAGATGCATATCTTTGTACCCTGCTTATTGCTCTAAACGTGGTATCATCTGCAAAGGTGTGTTTGGTGTAGGTGGTAGATTAACAGTGAAGATTTGAAAAATTATGCGACTTTAAACTCTACCTCGAAGTATTCCTGATTTTATCACTTATACGTTTGTTATTTCTTCGTTATATTTGACAGCGGAGTCTCCTTTCGTCAAATATGATAACAATACCTAATAGTATGGTTTAGGAAATGTGGATTTAAGTTTGTATTGTTGGCTAGCGAAGACTTGTGTAACATCTAATAATTCAGCCCAGCAGTACTTTTTATTTTCAAAAATATTATAAATAATTTTCACTAGCCTTAAGGACTTGTTGCGTCTTTCATGAAATCCGAATTAGTATTCTGGAACGATATTTAGTTCGTCAAGCAACTGTTTCAATTTCTTTAGGAACAACTTCTCAAAAAACTTCTACAAGATAGGCATAAGTGTAATAGGTCTATATTATGATGCTTCCTCTGTCGGTTTACTAGGTTTTGGAATCGATATGATTTGCCCTACTTTCCACTGTGACGGATAATGGCCGACTCTAAGTATTGCATTATGAATTTGTGTAAGGACAATTAATGCTTTTTCCGGTAATTGTTTAAAGACTTGTCCAGTTATATCATAATGGCATACATTTAAAAAGGGATGACTTAAAAAAGGATGACTATAATCTTGAAATACAAATTTAACTTTTTTAAGAAAAATATCAAATTAATTAGTTGATAAATTACACTAGTAAATAAAAATGCGTTTAATTTGCATCCAGAATAATAAATAAAAACAAATATATATTATTGAAAATAGTTTTATTATTCTCCTCTATTTATTTCTCTTTAAGTCTCTATTTATTTCAAAATATTCTCCACGATGATCGACACTCTAGTGTACACATTTGAACCAATTTTCATCATAACATCTTTTCCGTTTCGATTGATGTATTTCCAAAACATACATTTTGAACGCATCAACCGCTTCTTCTGACATCGAAAATCGTTGACCACGTAGTTAATTCTTCACGGGCGGAAACAAAATAATCATTGGATGCCAAATCAGGACTGTACGGCGGATGTCCCATTAATTCGATGTTTTGACCGTTAAATATTGAATTGTTCTGTCGGATCGAACAATTACATCCTTTTAATCTGTATGCTAGAATATCTGACTGGGACATTGACAGTTTTAAATCCTAGGCAAAATCATTAAGTTCAGGCTATGAAATCAAATGCGGCTCTGTTGAACATCCTAGAACAACAGATTGTTGTTTGCTGAATAACAAGGATTGCTTTTGATTTTCGGTAGAAATTCTTTACAATCACTTGAAATATCAGAGAATTTCGGTTCTTCATTCAGAGTTCACTTCTAGGAAGTTTATTACTAGGTTCGGCGGGTTGTAAAGCAGATAATAAATGCTGATAAGATACTGCACAATATGTTTAACTTTCTGGGCTTATTGTAATTATGCCCGGTTTGAAATGTCCACGTATCAGAATGTATTGGGCAAACAAAACTGAACTACCTATAATTTGTGATTCAAACACAAAGACAGATACCACAAACTTCTTAGGAACATAAAAGTTGTTAATGACAATTTTATGACCAATGGAGATAAGCAGAATAAATTCTGGAAACTAAAACCTATTTTAGAGGCTTGCAGAATCGAAGAGGACAAAAATCAGCATCGATGAACAGATGATTTCTTTCTGGGAACACACCACGGCTTGTCAGTAAATATGGGGTAAGCTGCCCCAGCACCAGATGGCTTCCTTTTTTGTATAAAGCACTGTTACTGAAGAGTATGATAACCTTGATATACGAGGAAAATGTGTCTTGCGACTACTTCAAGCACTACCAGATGGATGTAATGTATACTTCGATCGCTATTTCACCTGCTAGACACAATTCACATTCATCGAGGATGTCAAGGGATCGGTACTCTCCAAAAAAATCGTATTCCTAAAGATGCAGTGTTTACACCAGACAAAAAACTGAAACGATAAGAAAGGGGCTCTTGCAACCAATTAGTAAAATTGGATGACCAAGTTGACCAAGTTTGTATGTTGAAATGGTTTGATAGCAAGTCCATTCTGTTAGCATCTTCAGTAGAAGGAAACGATGGGGGTGATGCGTGTCTCTTGTGGGCTAAAAACGCAAGAGAAAGGCAATAGGTGCATCGCCCTCTCGCGGAGGAAATATGTAGACTATTTGTACAATTTTATTTTGTGGACTTTTCATAGCAGCAATTGGATCAGATACAAAAGAGTTTGTGAAATAAAACGAGTCAAAAAAGGATAAACTTGCTAAAATTCAGAAAGTCTGTTGCTGATTGTTTGATAAATGATATTGTGGAAATATATACTGAAACCGTACACTCCTCCGCTGAAGGGGAAGACGAGGAACAGCCTCCTCGAAAAAACGAAAAGTAGTAGGAATACCTTTAGAAGAAAAGAGATTTTGTCGATTGCCGGACTGTAAAAAGCAAGAGTTAAATACTTGACCTGCAATGTATATTTGTGCTTGACTACTGAGCGTAATTGTTTCAACCATTTCCACTTAAAATAAAATTTAAATTTAAAAAAATTGTAACATTTTAAAAAGGATTTTTGGTTTTTATTTTTTTTAGTTTTGAATTTTTACATTAAGAACATTCCTTAAATAAACAAAAATTATTTTATTTATACTTATTTTAAAACATTTTGGTAATTTCTGTTAAGTACTCTTTTTACTTGGGAGAGTATAAAAAGAGGTTTTTTCAAACTGATTATGAAGTTGCGTCCCCATATAACCTATAGTTAGTTTTGTAATAAGTTACCTTACCTGAACAACCTAAAAAATAAGTATACGTACAACTAGTTTACCTGCTATATTAGTAAGGCAAAAATAGCAATCTGTGACATGATCTTTCGGTTCTCTCTAATTCATTGGAACTGCAAACCGCATTTTACAATTTGCACCTTTCAACCAACCTGTTAAGAATGTTAAAAAAGTTTTACGATATATACGAAGGGCTTATGACTTGTCTTAGTTTCCAAATTTATTAAAAAACTTTATAGCATTTTAGATTACAACATTAACATTACATTTACAACTTATGTTCTTGCGATTTAAAGCTGAATTCTAAGCACACCTAACAAAATCTATTGACACTAGTTGCGTGATGTCTAGGTATTGTACTTATAATCAATTACAGTCAATTTTTAAATTCAAATAAAACAACTAAATTAGGTGTCCTATATTTAAAAAAAATTCGGATAAATGTCCGCCATTGCTACTTCTGACAAAGAATTTCTGTCAATCGAATTTCCAGCCATTTTTTCAAGTAATCAGGCAATGTCCGCAATTGTCTGAGTTATGTTGGTTTACAAGGCGTAGATAGTTGTTAGTTAATCGGCATAGACCAAAGATTTAACATTACCTCGAATAAAATAATTTAAAGATGTTAAATAACATGTTCAAATCGAAATTCGAAATTAAATAGTCCACGTAGTCGAACAACAAAGCCCAACTTCCTGCGAACGGCAACGAATTGATAAATTTGAATCTTTATCAACACTGCCAGTAACAGTGGTGATATTTTCTTCGGAGCGCACAGTTTTTTGTCTTGTTTTTGTTTTAATGTCGAGCAGCGTAAAATGCGTTTGAAATTTGTCAACAATTCGGCAAATAGATCACGAGGTTTAAATTCACGAAGTGCTGTATAAGTTTATCGCACATCATACTGACTTTGATTTGACAATTTGCAAGCGTTGCTCTAATGTTAAACGTTCCATGGTGATTTGCCAGACTACTGAGACATATTTACTGACTTGCGCGCAAACTCGACGCAATTTATCTTGGAAGCATACTTTGTAGATCCAATAAACAGGAATAAACAGCACTTAATCAATTATGTCCATCACTACTTACTGCAGATACTCGTCGTGAGTTGATGAAAATACCACAAACATATTGCAAAATATAAATTTGCCTCTTTATATATTTGTTTACTCTCAAATATTGCTATATCACAAATATTGTGTTTATCAGTGTTATTTATTTAAATATGGGTGAATTTATATTACATAATAATAGTGCTGGATAAGGCATACTTTACTTCGCATTGATCATTCCGAGCTCACTTGTTGAGAATGAGAGGTTTTAAAATCTCTCACATGTGTTGGCTGATTTTCTGAGGTGCTGGGCCAGATATGAATGATCCAGCATTATTGCAATCTTCTGATTTAACATAATACTCCTAAAACAATATCGCTTAATTTTACTTCTAATAGATGGATGTCAAAATCAATTGATTTATTTATACTGATGCTGTTCAAAAAAAAAATAAAAAAGGGTTTAATTTCCAATTAATCAATAGATGGTCATGTGTTTATCCATAGTTAAGCATTACCTATATTTTTGAATTGTATGTTTAATTTTTAGCTACTCCTTTACTCCTCCAACTCTAACACCATGTCCGCCCATCGTTCGCAAAACCAAGCGACAAAAGACATTGATAAACCCCCTCAAGAATGCTGTTGATTGTCCCAATAAGAACATACTGTACCTCGCAGCTGCGCCAGATTATTCGGTCCCAATTTGAACCGCTTATGCCACATTGCCAATGTTGTCTTTGGTGATGGTACCTAGAGTAATGAATCGCTCCGAGCAAGAAAACTTGTATCGCACGTCGAGACGCCTCAGTCTGGTTCCAATGGAACTGGATCGATCTCATGGAAACCTGCTGGATGTGAGTGAACTTGGAGGCGATCGAAGACCGTCTTTTCTGAGGGGAATGAAATCGAAAAGCGATGACGGACAACACAATGTAGGTTAATTTTTTTATCTATTTATATAGCACCTTTATTGATTGAGGAAGGTTTATGATATATTTATTAATGTAATCGTACTTGAAATATTCAAATATAATTATAAAGTGCCGCAGGATTTTTTTAAAAAGCAGTTATCCTTTATGTAAGATTAACCAACACATTTGTCTTTCTGATTTGAAAATACTAAATTATATATATTACTAAAAATACTTCTTTTCCTAACTTGTTGATACAATGCAAGCCAAAAGCCCCTCCCCTCCTATCTTTTGAACTGTTATACTTAAACTAATGAAATTTGAAATGTAAAAATTACTGGACGTAAACTTTTTTCTAGCGTTAACTGATAAAGTAATCATCATATATGACGTCATTGTGACCCATAAGTGCCATTGTGAATAATTTCCAATGGGATCCTATGTCAAGGGACACCTTGTTTGAAGGGTATTTAAAAGACCTATTCAACCATACTAATTTTGTTTAGGTAATTAGGTTTAGCGTACAGCGTACCTTTTGTTTCTTGGTGTGCACTTCTTGTGTCTCTTGCTTATCTTTCATAGCCTTTCCCATCGCGGCTTCTGAAAAACAAACACTTTCACAATACTAGCACTGTCACAAAATATTTTTTCGCCGTCCGCGAGGACACGGACAATGGCCGGCAGCTCCGAAAAATATCGGAACCGCCAACTAATTTCGTGTCGACAACGATATCTCGATCGAAAATTTTTTTAAAATTTTAAAAAAATTTCCTATGCAAATCGGTTTTTTGCCCTATCTCACCCGCTTTCGCGGCCGAAAAATATTTATTTTTCCGATCGCGCCCACAGTCGTTCTTACCAAACGAACTGTGGATTTTTGCGGTTTACTCCGCCCAAAAAATGGGACGAGTCAACTCGCCGAAAAATTTTCGCTATTGTCTCAGGTGGCGTTGAAAAACGCCTGTCGTCTCTGCTTGGCACCAAACCTAACCTGCAAAGGACACGTGAGCAAAACACAACCGTTCACCCCGAGTTCTAATCGCAGACTGACGGTTTTGGTGTGACGCCATCTATGATGATTACGTCATCAGTTATCACTAGAAAATGGTTTACGTGCAGTCATTTTCATACTCCAAATTTCATTAGTTTCTAACCATTCAAAAAATATATCCGTTCGAAAGATAAAGGTTGAGGCAGGGGGAATTTTGGCTAGCACCGTATATTTTCACGTTCACATAATTATGGTATTATCTTTTTAATGACACGTCGGATGTTGACTTGTGGTTTCGGAATCCTTACAGGAATTTAATTAACCTGTTAAGTGGTCCAAAACAATAATCATAAGGTCTTTCTAGGCGGCCCGTATTTTTGCCACTTGCGGACATATTCGCCTTCGATATTGATTTTACAAGCTAAACGTATTTATTCAATTTATCCAAGGTCATTAAGAAACTACAACTTGGCGTATATGATCGTCCAAATAACCCAATATAAACTGTGAACAAAAGTAAGAGTAACTTAAGTATTTCAAAACATTATTGTTTATTCCATGCATTAGATTTGTTATACTATTAAAATAAAACTATTTTTGCCTTATCGGCTCAACCTAGTGAAAACTATACATAAATTTCATAAATGACAGATGACAGCTCAGCAAATTTACTCTTGTTTGTTTACTGTTGTCTGGTGTCGAAGAGTTAAAAGCATGGCGCTGGGCATGGCAACCAGTGTAACACTCTTGGCACCAGTAACGGCTTTCTTTCTTTATCTTCTCTTCAGTGCAAACTGCACACCTGTTCTTACGTTTTTTGAAAAAAGCAGCTTTAGTCAAATAATAACTTACCGTTTTGTAGGTTTCTGTTTAGTAGTGGGCGGAATGGTGGATGCGAAATGCCGTTCAACAATTCTTGACGGCCTTTGTGTCCCCGATCTTCTCATTGAAGTATTTGTCCATGTTCGATTTTTTGATTCATTTTTTCGCCCACTTCTAACAAAAAAAATTAATCTTCTAAGCCGGCTCCTATTTTTTTATATATATGGAATGAATGCAATGTTATTAGACTTTTTATTCCGCTTTTTGCTGTTCCATAATAATGCAAATAATTGTCGGCTAAATTCCCCTATCTATTTAGACTCTATAGCACTAATAGGTTTCTTAATTTCCCCCTTTTTGGTTAACACCTTTTCAATACTGTCATCGCGAAGATTGCCTATTATTGTAATATCTTTTTATCATGCCATTTTTGGATCATGGTCTTTTTTCTGTATCTGACCACAGTCTCCCCTTTTAATAATTGCTTTTTTAGATCTTTAGGAATTCCTTGTCTATTTGTTCTCATCGTTTCCATGCAATCTGTTCCTCTTTTTACTAATTTGTCAACCCAACTAATACTGGTATAATAGTTATCCAGGAAAAGTCGATATCATTTATCAAATAGCAGATCAATAAGCAACTATTCTTGGCTTATATATTTTTCATCTTTTGGGTTTTTCGCTACGGTCTAAGACTCAAAAAATATAAAAAATATGTGTTCTTATGTAAATAAAGAATCCCTGGGCAAAAAAAGAAAAAAAATATATGTCATTTAGACATTACTAATTTTTTGACGTAACTATTCTTAACAGAATTGGAATTCATAACATGTATCCTGCATGTAGCCTGTATATATGATATAATTAGCACATGCGCAGAACTTTCACATAAAGCGAATAATTTTATGCTAAACTTTTTCGTTTGGATGGTATGTATTGCTCGCAATATCCCTGTCAGGCATATAACTAGACACAAATTTATCCCTAAGGTGGTTTAGCACTGGGAGAATGTTTTGAACTATACGATTTTTTGTGTTAGCGTTTATCGTCGAATTATCGATAAAATGCAGAAACTTTAACAACCAATGAAATCTTTTCTCAGAAATAATTTTCGCGAAAAATGGTGTTTATAACTCTGCCTTCGAGAAAAATACATTTTATATTCTGGCTTCGGGCATAAACCTTGTAATATCAATAGCCTAATAAATATCCTAATTTCTTTACTGTCTGTTTGCTTCCATTTCCGAACTCTAGAATGTTTTTTTTATATTTTGGTTATTATTAACAATATATTGTATGGCAAACCGATTGGTCTCCTCAACAATAAGTTCTATTACGGTATCATCAACTCTTCGCTCACTCAACTCTTCGCTGCCTTGGCTATATTCTGAATCGCCGTCAAACCCGTCCGAACTTAAAAAAACATCTAGGTCAGCGTCACTAATGTCTTCACAGTTCATATAATTATATAAACTAGACATTTTACAAAAACATAACCACTAACACTTAGTTTTAGCATCCAAATTCAGGAATATTCTAAGCGTTGCACGTCGAAACGTTAAAATAAATGCTCTCGACTCAGTAGAACACGATTGAAAGCGGTAAAATTGGTCCTCCATAAAACATGGTATACATATATTTGCCATGTAAATGACCGCAGGCGAACATATACGGCTTAGACACAAAAATATTCGACGCCAGAATTTTCGTCATAAGCATTGAAATAAGTTTACAGGTACGCGTATATATACGTCATAAGCGCTTAACAGGTTTACTTTTTCTTTTATAGTGAGTCAAAGAAAACATTTAATGTTGCTAAATCGCAGGATCTCACCGGATAATATTCGATACTATTCAATTATTTGAGTACCTCTGTACGATATAACTTATACTGTTAAATCCATCTACTACAATGTTGACCACAAAAATAATTTGGCGATTTTGTATTACTAATAATTAATGATTGACCGCATAAGTCAGTGACTTTGGATGACTTCGAATGTACAAGTGATTCAATGGTTCTTTTTGAATACTCTTCACCCCACATAAGACAATTTTGTTTATTTCTTTTTATTCTTCTTGCCTTTCATAACCTTCAACTGGACATAGTCTTCCTCAAATTCTTGCTCCATCAATATTTGCTCCGTGCTACACATTTCCAATGTAACCCTCGATTTATTTCAAGTAATGGCCTCATCTCATCGGGGGTAAACATGTCCTTCTCCCCAACCAAATTCTTTAATGATGAATTAAGTTATTCCATCTATGTAATCCAGTTTTACGCTGTGGCCAACAAATTTCTTCTTAAGTTCCGCAACTTGCTCTGTCATATCCTTATAGCTTATTTTACTTTGGATCAAGGTATTTGGTTCTTTCCATTGATTTTGGTTATTTTGTTCTACGTTGGTCTTTTTTAGTGTCCATGTCTGGGAGCCAAATGACAGAACAAGTAGTATGTATTAATATTATCGTCAAATATTGGGATGTCCTTGTGTTTTATAGTGTTCGTTTAAATTTCCGGAAAGATGTTCTCTTTACTATTTCATCTGGTTATCTTTAATAACTTCTGTCTATAGCTGGCTGTCTGGCCATGATACACGTACTCATTTACCATTTCTAGATAGCAGTTGTGTAGGAGACATATTTCAAAGATCGCCAATATTCATCCTCATTTTTGTTTTGTTTATGTTCATCATGATACCTGCTTTTTCAGAAACTTTTAGAAAGTGATCAAATTTATTCCCATTTACGTTTATTCCTTTGTACGTCCAGTCTATAAAAACGTCTTCCATTGCGAACATGAAGAGATTAGTATATTATTAGAAATTAATGTCTGAATGATTGTGTCGTGTTCATATATTTTTTCTTTATTTGGGTTTTTCGCCACGATCTAAAACTCAAAAATATGACAAATATATTTTTTTATGTAAATAAAGATTCACTGGGTAAAAACAAAAAATCAAACGGTGACAAATTTCTAAGCGATTCTTTTCTCTAATGAATTTGCCTTAAAAATATAAAAACTTTTATCGTTAATGTTTCGGGAAGTATACTCCTCCCATTTTCAAAACTAATCTATATATATATATATATATATATATATATATATATATATATATATATATATATATATATATATATATATATATATATATAGGTAAACATGCAACATGGTGTTAGGTAAACATGCGGCAAAAATGCAAGGGGTTATTCCTTGTCCTATGATAATTTTTGAAAAACCTTTTTGTTTCGAAGATACAGGGCGAACAAAATTTGCGACAACCATATTCGATATTTGTTGAAATCATGAATGTAAATAAAAGTAGGGTTTACGTCAATGAGTTTATCAAGTACAACAATTTTTTTTTCGATCTCAATCACTTGGAACGGCTGTTTTATCTAGTAAGTGGGTTTCATCGGTCGCATTTGTTTACATAGATTGAGTAGCGTTTGGCTGTTTGACGTGTCTTCAATAGTGAGTGAATTCCTCTATTATAATGTATACAAACGCCGAGATGAGTGACATGCACTTCATGTATGGACTTGCTGATGGCAATGCATTACAAGCTAGGCGATTGTACAGTGAACGATTTCCAACCCGTAATGTCTCTGACCGAAAAATCTTCGAAAACATTCATCGACGTTTTCGTGAAACAGGCACATTGAAATGAACTGAAGGGTCAGGAAGATCATTGACTGTAAGAACGCTACAACTGGAACAGAATGTGCTCGACATAATAGTGGAAGAGCTTGGTAGTTCTACGCGAAAAATTGCTAATACTTTGAATGTGCGTAACTGGACAGTTTGGAAAATTCTTAAGGACAATTTGTTGTATCCATATCACATTAAACGAGTTCAGGCACTACTACCTGTTGATTTTCCTCCACGTATTGCATTATGTCAATGGATATTGTAAACTTTACTTCGCATCCCTCTATTCCTGAGCCACTTTCGCAAGAAACGCAATAAGGAATTTTCATAATAACCATGTGTAGGCAGATGAAAATCCGCATGAGGTATGCGAAGATAGTTTTCAACATCAGTTCTCGTTGAATGTTTGGGTTGGAATTTTAGGTGACTATCTAATTGGACCGGTATTTCTATCACAAAGACGTACTGGCGAGGTGTATCGCAACTTTTTGGAAGCAACGCTGCCTGAGTTTCTGGAAGATGTACTATTGGCAACAAGGTATGAAATGTGGTTTATGCCCGATGGTGCACCACCACATTTCAGTTTGGTTGCTCGTGATGTTTTAACAGCGACAAACGGATATCGCTGGAATGGTCGAAGTGGGCCACACGCATGGCCTGCTCGATCCCGGAACTTAAGCCCCCTGCATTATTGCTTCTGGGGATATCTGAAATCATTAGTTTACGCTACTCCATTGAAGAATTTGGATGATTTGCGAAATCGGATAATTGCTGGGTGTAACTCAATTAGAAACTACCCTGGTGTGTTTGAAAAAGTTCGGCAGTCAATGACGAGAAGATTGAATGCTTGCATCAAGGTTGGAGGAAGTCATTTCGAACATTTATCGTAGATTGAGCAACTTTACATGTACTTTTTGATAATAAAATGTTGTTAATGTCGTAAATTTTCTTCACCCTGTATCTTCGAAACAAAGGGGTTTTTCAAAAATCATCATACAATAAAATATTCTTAGAATAAGTCAAGGAATAACCCCTTTAATTTTTGCCGCATGTTTACCTAACACCCTGTATATATATATATATATATATATATATATATATATATATATATATATATATATATATATATATATATATATATATTATTATTATTATTATTATTATTATTATTATTATAAGCTAATACATTTCATATTTAAAATTGTAGCTGTTCCTTCCTAAGGAACTGTTTAAATCCTTTTATTGTGGTGGATCAGTCCACATTTCTTCTTGTTGCCCTTCTCATAGTTGTTGGTGAGTTTTCGCCTCTTCGACTATTTTCCTCCATCTCCTCCTGTCTGCGATCTGTCCTCTCCATCCCTCTGCGTTTACTGTTTTTATGTTTTTCTCCATCTGACCCTGGGTCTCCCTCTCGGTCTGCTCTGGTTTCCATATTGTTATCTCTCTTATTGGCGTATCCCTGTCTATTCTCATTACATGTCCATACCATGTTATTCTTTGTGCTTTAATTGCTCTCACTATGTTTTCCCTTCCCAACAAGTTGTCGATTTCAAAGTTCATCAGATTTCTGTACTCGTTGTTTCCCACTTTCTTTGCACCCATTATGGTTCTCATTATCTTGCGTTCAAAAATATTTAGTTTGTCTTCCTCTTTTGCTGTGAGTGTTACAGTTTCTGCGGCATATGTTACTATTGGTCTTATTATTGTTTTATATATTCCTAATTTATTCCTTGTGCTCAATCTCCTGTCTTTCAGTAATTTCTTATTGCTATGGAATGCTCTATATCCTTTATGTATCTTCTCTTCTATATCAAGTCCCTCATTCGTTCTATCTATTGTGACTCCCAGATATTTAAATGTTTTTACTTCTTCAAATTTTTAGCTTCCACACTCCAAATTTCTCAGTATTCTTTCATTTCTGCTGCAGTACATATACTTTGTTTTTTTGCTCACTTATTTCCAGCCCTTTTTTCTTAGACTCGCGGTCAATTATTTTTATTACGCGCTTTAGCTCTCTCTGCTCTCTAGCAATTATTGCAACATCATCCGCATATGCCACTATCTGTACAATATGTTTATTTAATGTTCCTTTATTTTAAATTCTCTGTATTATGCTATCCAATGATATTATGAATAATAGTGCCGATAACGCATCTCCCTGTCTAACCCCTTTTTTGATTTTTATGTTATTTGTCATTCCTTGTTCTGTCTATATTCTTGCTTCAGACTCATTCATTGTCATACCTATCAATCTTCTAATCTTTCTTGGAACTTCGATTCTTTTTAAGTCTTCCATGAGTTGTTCTCTGTTGATTTTATAGAACGCCTGTTTAAAATCCACAAAAACTATATGTGCTACCATATTATGTTCATATATCTTCTCCGTGATTTGTTTTAGTATATGTATGGCATCTACGTTCGTCGTTCTTTTAATATGTTTGTAAGTACCTTGTATGCCGCATTCAGCAATGTAATTCCTCTATAGTTTTTGCATTGTGTCAAGTCATCCTTTTTTGGTATCGGTATTATAATGCCTGTTTTCCATTCATCAGGTATGTGTTCTTCGCGCCATATCCGTAAAATAAGTTGGTAGATTCTTTAATGTAGTTCTTCCCCTCCAGGTTTAATTAGTTCTGCCCACATTTCATAACATCCCGCAGCTCTTTTATTTTTGAGTTTTTTAATCGCTTGAGCAACTTCCACGTACTCGGGTTCTCTTACCGTCTCATTTTCTGTCAGATCCTTCTCCAGTTCTGTTCCTCCGGTCACCTCTTCATGGTTTTTTTCATCGTACATTTCTTTGAAATGTTTTTCCCATATCTCATTTTCAATTACTACTGCTGCTTTCTTTATTTTGCACTTATTTACATATTTGAAAATAGCACTCATATTTCGTTTCTTGTTTTCTTCTTCAATTTGATTTATTATTTCTCCCATCCAATTATTATTTTTTATTGTACATAGCTTTGTGTTCACTTTTCTAATTTCTTTATATATCTTATAATCTTCCGGTTTTCTGGTTTTAACCCACGTGTTCCTTGCTTTGTTTTTGTTTTCAATCATATTTTCACATTCTTCATCGAACCATTGCTTCTTTCTGTTGTTTTTCCTATATGATATGGTGTCTTCTGCTGCCTATGTTATACATCCTTTTATCGCTATCCAGTCTTCTTCTATGCTGTTGCTTTCATTTATTTGATTTATTTTTTGCTTGATCGTATTTCTGTACTTCTCTCTCCATTCTTCCTGTTCAAACTTTTCTCTATTCCATCTCTTTTTTATATTTGCAGTTTTTCCGTACTTGTTTATATTGATTTTACATTTTGCCATAACCATAAAGTGATCTGAATCGATATTAGCCCCTCGGTATGATCTTGTATCGTAGATTACATTCATGTCTTTCCTTGCAACCAGTATATGGTCGATCTGGTTTCCGTTGTCAATTCCAGGTATGTTCCATGTTACTTTATGTATCTTTTTGTGCTTAAATCTTGTACTAACCAGAAACATATCATTAGCCGCCGCCACATTGCATACCTTTTGCCATTGTTGTTCGTTTCATTATGAATTGTTTGTTCACCCGCTACTTCCTTGTAGCATTGTTCCTTTCCAATTTTAGCGTTGAAGTCCCCCAGTACTATCCTTATGTCATTAGTTGGTGTTTTATCTAGTATTTTTTCTAGTTTCTCGTAAAACTTTTGCTTCTCTTCGTCATTGTCATTTTCTGTGGGGGCGTATGCGTTAACTATCGATAAGCCTCTTGGTTTCGTTTCTATTCTTATATAAGATATTCTTCCCCATCTGCGTCAAACTGCATGACCCTATGCTTTAAGCTATTATGTATAACAAAAGCTGTTCCCTTGTGCCCTGTGTTGCTTCTCCTGCATACCATATTGCATATTTTTCCTTATCAATCTTTCCCTTCCCACACCATCTAACCTCTTGCAGGCCCGCTATACTAATTTTGTATCTCTGGAGCTCCCTTATTATCTCTTCCGTTTTCCCAGGTGCTAGCAGTATTCTTAGGTTCCAGGATTATATCTCTCTCTATCTCTTATTATATCTCTTTTGATTTGTTTTCTTTTATTCTTTTTCTTTTGTTCTTCATTTTCTTTAGCCCTTTGCTCTAATATATTGTCATTAATACAATATTTGTTCATGTCCCTTTCCCTTGTCGTGTCGTCGTCCTTTAGTGTGCCGTTGCGTTCCGTAGCTAGCTTTTTATTGGTGACGTTACGATGTTGTTTTTTGACTCTGTCAGTTCTTCCTTGTCCCTATTCCATACATACAATCTCCCATTCACTGTTACTTTCTTGTATCCAATTCTTACCGCTTTACCCCTACTCCTTTCATCCTGAGCTACCCTTCTTATAAGTGTGCCTATCTTTCTCTCTTCCTTAGTCATGTCGTTATTTATAAAAATTCTCCCATCTCCATTTTCTTTTAGTTCTTTCTTGTTTTGCATTACTTTAATCTCATCTTCCTTGCATTTCATTTCTACCAGGCATGTTTGCGGTCCTAGTTTTCTAGCTGTTTTGACGCTTATTTTGATCTTAAGGGCTTCATTTAAAAATCTTTGGGTTTCTTCTCTTAGTGCCTCTGTTTCATTCGAGTCCGCCTTAAATCCTGTTATGACTATATTGTCCTCTCTCCCTTCTCTGTCCAGTCTTTCAATATTTTCACAAAGTTCATTAATTTTGTCATGCATTCTGCAGTTTTCCTTCATAATTTTTCCATTCTCAGCTTTCAGTGTGTTATTTTCCTGTTTAATTGCTTTAATTTCTTCTGCTAAACTTCTTTGTTCATATCATTATTTGTTTTATTTGTTGGGTCATTCTCTCCATCTGCAATGTCATGTTTGTCATCATCATCAACATTTTATCCAGTTTATCTTCTTGCTTTTGTTCAGTTTTTGTGGGCGTTCTTGCAATCCTTTTACTCTTCTTAAATACTGCTTCCAAGACGCCTCCATTACGCTTCTTACTCCCCTCATCCGTGGTACAATCTTCGTAATCCATTTTCTTATATTTTACGCACTCCCCTGGTATCAATTTATTCGACAAGACGCTCCAGCCGCGTAAAGAGCTCACCCACCTCGACGGTTCGGAAGTGTTTCTCTTATCAGCTGTGCGGTTTTTTGGTAGTTTTGTTAATTGGTTTAATTTTAATACGATCCACCAAACTACATTATTACGTTTATATTTGTTTAATCCTCTTGTATTTTCTTTCTATTTCTATTTACACACAACCTTCACTCTCACTGTCATTTTTATTGATTAATTTATTTCAGATCTTCAAATATTTAACACTATGCCTATGATACATTGTCTATACGTCCGTCTCGCTCGCTTGTTCGACGAAAACTGATATATATATATATATATATATATATATATATATATATATATATATATATATATATATATATATATATATATATATATATATATATATATATATATATATATACGTCCAATGAGACAACAGTAGTCAGGTAGTAGACAACCCAAGAAGTCAAAAACTATACATATATATATATATATATATATATATATATATATATATATATATATATATATATATATATATATATATATATATATATATATATATATATATATATATAGGTGAGGGTTTACTGTGTGATTGCGATTGTGTATTGAAATAATCAAATGTTTTTAATTGTAAATTATTTATTGATTTGTCCGTTAGTATATTTTAGTTCATATTCAAATAGTTCATTTTTTAAAAAGGAATAAAACAATCTCTTATTTTGTTATCTCTTATTTGTTATTTTTAAAACAAAATTTGTACAAATTTTGACGACTGTCAGTTGGACAGAAGCGGACATCACTTGAAAATGCCAAATGTGATCATCATGATCATCAGCCCGTGTCGATCCACTGCAATCAATTAAAAAACTTAGGGTAGCACGGAGGAGAATGGAAAGATGTATGCTGGGCATTACAAAACGAGATATAAAGCCCTGTGCATGGATCAGGGAACAAACAAAAGTGTATGACATCATCGGGAGAGTGAATCAATTGAAATGGAGATGGGCAGGCCATATACATGACAACTTGAATAAAAATAAAGTTTGTGGGGTTTGCTGTCAAGAGAAACAATCAAGACTTTCATTTACAAACAAAGGCAATAGAGCAGAATCCTTGTTGGAGGTGGTACATGCTGATATATGTGGACCAATGTATGAACTTTCTATTGGTCGATCAAGGTATTTTCTATTATTTGAATATGATTATAGTAGAATGGTTTTCGTTTATTTTCTTAAAAGCAAAGATCAAGTCATAGATTTATTTAAAGAATTTAAAGATATGGTAATATCAAGTTATGAAAGTCAGTCAAGATATGAAAATCAGTGCAACAAGAAAATAAAAATGCTACGAAGTGATAATGGCGGATAATTTTGTAGCGAACAATTTGCAAGATTTCTTCAAAGATCTGGCATATTGCATCAAAAGACTAACCCTTATACTCCACAATAAAATGGGATGCTTGAAAGATCGAACAGGACAATTGTGGAAAGGGCAAGATGTATAATTTTCGATGCAGACTTGTCAAAAAGTTTTTGGGCAGAAGCGGTCTGGGTTTATACTGCAGTCTACTTGCGTAATAGCAGTGTGGCAGCGGGTTTAAATAAGAAACCAAATATAAGCCATATACGCATATTTGGAAGTAAAGTGATTGTTTATATTCCAAAAGAAAGGCGTAGAAAAGTTGACAACAAATCCAGAGAGATGATACTTGTTGGATTTGATAAAAATATAAAAGGTTACCGACTCTATGATCCAAATACAAAAGACATGATTACAAGCAGAGACGTTATTATAATAGAAAAAGAAAAGGAGCTAAAAATTTCAATCATGATCACTGATAATCCTTCAGAGAATATTGAACCAGTGGGGGAGATATCTATAAACAGCAGTGAGTTCATGGGTGATGACTCTGAAAGTTACATGGATGATTCTAATGATAGTGAGTTTCTTATATCAGTTGATACAGTAAACTAGTGTGAGCTCACTAGACGGTCGGAAAGGGAAAGGAAAGAGAAGAATTTTGATGATTATGTTACACACACGTGTATTGGTGATATAGAAACACATGTGTATTGGTGATATTGGTGATAAGATGTTCCCATAACGGTGTCGGAAGCTTTTTCCAGACCAGATAGGCTGTGGTGTCAGCATATCATGGAAAAGCTGTAAGCAAAATACTGTGGCTCTCTCTAGCACAGAAGTTGATTATATGGCTCTAAGCAAGGCTGCTGAAGAAGACTTGTATTTGAGAAATTTGCTTTCTGAGTTGTTGACAGGAAAGTTGGAATGTATAATATTTAATGATAACCAAGCTGCTAAAAAATTGCCTGTTAATCCAATTTTTCATGAACGCTCAAAGCACATTGACATTAGACATCATTTTGTAAGGGATGGTGTATCAGCAAACATTATAAGCATAAAGTATTTGCCTACCAATGATATGATTGTTGTTATTCTGACCAAAAGTTTACCTAGTGTAACAAATGTGAAGTTTGAGTCAAAATTAGGACTAAAACATACTTGAACGTTTTTGTTTAATTTTTGATAAGTGGGGGTGTTGTAATTAATATCAAAAATTCATGAGAGGTATCTAGCGGACACTTACTTAATTATACATATGTCAAACCATGTTACCATGCGAATATAGTTAGCATCGAACATTCGACAGGAGCGTATCATTTACCTCTACCCCTCCGTTTTTAACAAGGATAACATACAAAAAAAAAGAAAAAATAAAAGATTAAAATATATGACATGTAATCACCCATTTGTTGTTTATTCAATGTTCAATATAATTTATTCTGGTGACTGATTACAAATTCTATTGTATATTGCCCCACAATCTTCTGTATATTTAATGTAACAGTTACTGTAACTCAATCGGGTATTCTGTTAGCTTAATTAGTTTCACTCTTTTATCTCGTTGTTTTTTCAATACGCCTGTTATTAGCATTTCCGTTAACATACAGCGAATTTCGTAGTCAGAGAAAATTTAATTGACATGATTAATAATTAAAATATTTTTATTTTTTATTCAAAAACATATAAATAAATTATTTATTTCAAATGAAAATATTATATTATGTGCTTTAGAAATTTTTATGATATTACAAATCCTAAAGCAAAGCGCATTAAAAAAAAATCCCAGACTGATCGCCAGTGGTGGCTCTTGAGGGAGGACGTTGGGGCGTCGTCTCTCCAGCATTTATCACAGTAAACATTTTTTCAGAGCAAAACACCATATTTTACTTCCGTTCAGTTTCTTTCCTTCTTAACTTATTTTCTTAACTTATTTTAAGATATTATTAAAAATTAAAATCTCCAAATGTAGAAGAACGTCTGTGGACCCATCACACCAAATAATGCGAATACAAATTCCATCCTCTCGCCACAATTTTTACATCGTTGATCGGACGTTTATCTCCAGCGATCGTACGCCATGCCCGTTTATCATGTCATTGGCGTTACATTTTTTGTTGGTTGCGAGAACTCGGGGTTTAACATGCGATTTGGACGTAGATTCCCTGCGACCGAGCGTACCGGTAATTCGTTTTAAACGCTGATTTAACGGATACAGAGCGTTTGATATATTTAGCGTCGCGTGTTTCGTTCGCCTCGCGAATACTTTTTTTGATTTGGGTTTTGCTACGTGTGTACACACTGAATAGTACTTTTTAAATAAAATTATTTAAAAAAATCCTGGTTTACCTCAATAATAGGGTTTCATAGCACAAAAAGTAAAACGGAGGAAGGGAAAGCAAAACAAAATCTTCAGCAGCACTATTTTCTTCTATGCCCTCCCACTTTAAAAACCCACGAGTCGCCACTGATAAAGTTCTAAAAAAATTAAAAAATGTTTTTATGGAATAAATTAGTATTCCATTAGTTTCCAAATTGAAAATGTGCAAACATTATGTTATGGATTTGTTGATTATATTATGAGTATCACACAGTAATTGAGTATCACACGACGTATCAGAGATTGTTTTATAAAGAATAACAAAACTTCATACTCCCTGAATTCTGTCCTAAGATCTAAGCTTATATAAAGGAACATGAAAATTAAGATCTATAAAACATTCACTCGGCCAGTCGTCACTTCTGTCTGCGAGAGACGTCGATCCTCACAAAAAAAAAACAGAAAGGGTGCTTACAATATTTGAAAGATTACTTAAAGAATTTTTGGTGCTTCAGTGGCTAAGATGGGTAAAGTATGTGGCGAGAATACCAAGGAGAATTATGAAGGGATGAGCAGGGGATGACAGAAAGAGTGGTGAACCAAAGGCACGGTGATAGAAGGACAAAAGACGTATCGCTGAAGAACGATTGCACATTAGAAACTGGAAAGGGGTTGGTTGAAATAGGTCAAGGTTCATTATGTGTGCGGAATTGGCAACAATGGTGTTGCTAGGCACCATTTATCATATACATCGTAAAGTTTGACCTTCTTGACTGTATACGTACTCATAACGTTTTGTTACCCGGATGCTATTTGTTTGTGACTTGAACATTTCATCTCAGTCAAAAAATGGAATTTACTCGTTAGAGTTTTCGTGCGATTATTTACTACGACTTGGATTATCTCAACGACAGTGCATCGATCAACTCACTTGGCGATGAAGCACCATCTAAAACCACTGTAAATCACTGCTTTAGTGAATTCAATCGTGGCCGTCATTGCATACAGTGCGTGAAGTAATAAAGCAAGATCGTCATGTGACATACCGTGAGGTTGAGGCATCACTGGGTATTCGTATGAAAAAGATTTGTGCGCATTGGATTCCGCATAATTTAACAAGCGCTCAAAAAAGGATCGTGTCGATTGGTGGAAAGAAATGCTTAAAAAAATACAATCGTGGTCCGTCAAAAGCTGTGTATAATATCTATTTATTTTCTTTTTTTAGGTTTTTCGCCACGATCTAAAACTCAAAAATATTAAAATTATCTGTTCTTATGTAAATAAAAGAATCACTGGATAAAAAACAAAACGGAGATTAATTTCTCAACGAGATTAACTTTTGAACGTTAACGTTTCGAGAAGTATCTAAAAATAATTTATATTAATTTGATAGGCGCTGATAGGTTTCTAATACCCAAAAGTTCATGTTTGATGTTCCGTATTTATTCGTCGGACATACCATTTCAATAATTTCTCTAACCTTCACTCTGCGATCTGCCATTATTATATTATTATCATTATTATTCGTTAGCGGTCTCAATTGGACGTCTTGAGCACGGATAGTTTAGTGTGGTTCCAATTAAAATTGGATTATCTGGCCTTGGTACAGAATATCATCATATCATATCATATCATATCATATCATATCATATAATATCATATCATATCATACCATACCATATCACAGCATATCGTATCATATCATATCATGTTATGTCATGTCATGTCATGCCATGTCATGTCATGACATATCATGTCATATCATATTATATGGATGCCACATTATTGCTCCTATATATTTTATTTCTTTAAATTGAAAATTGTAAATAAATGGAAAAGTTATAATGGTTTTATGTTCCGTCTAATAATTACTATTTACTTACGCAATAATTATTTTGAAATGTGGCGAACGGTCTGACAACTAAATGAAACTGAGGACACTTTTGTGCATGCTACTAGCTATATATTCCCATTGAAATTTTGTAAATGATTAATTTTCCGTAATCTGGTTCGACAATTTCAATTCCCCGCTTCAATGAAACATTTCTGTACCTTTATGCTTACCATGATGCATCTATAGAGTGATTGTATGAGGGTAAAGTGAACAGTCAAATACTTTATAAATTAAACATTGTGTTTTTTGTTTAGAAATAGATTAACTCTTTTAAGGTACTCCTCTTTTAGCTGGATGCAATTAACTCAATGATTTTCCAATGTTTTTATGTCCTCCAAAAAGTACGGCTTATCGAACTCTGCAAAAAAGTCCTCTGTTTCCACGATGATCTTTTCACTGAATGAAATTTTGTTCCAGCCATGCATTTCTTCATGTTGGGAAAGAGAAAGGAGTCGGAAGGGGGGCAAGTCTGGAAAATAGGGTAAATGCGGTATTAATTGACCAATTTCGCTGTTGGCGGGTGAATGTGATGGAGCATTGTAGTGATAAAATAACACATTTTTCTTTGCCAAATGTGGGTGTTTAACCAATTATTGAGTATAATACTCCCATATGATTGCCTTTCTGTTTTCTAAGAAGTAGATTAAGATAATACAAAAAAATAATACCAGAAAACAGCGGCAATAATATTTCCGGTCGATAGAAGCAACTTTACTTTCTTCGGGTGTTGATCGGTAGGTAAACTTTGCTCTGTTGACTAGTCTCTCACTTCTGGTGTGTAGTGATGAATCCAAGTTCCATCAATAATCCCGAATCGCTAGAGAAACTTATTCAGATTTGCACTTGTACATTAGGGCGGAGTGAAAAAACGAAAATGGTTATTTTTTCTTGTAGCGCGCAAAAGTCTTGCTCTTTTGTAACATTTGACTGTTTTTATTTTTGATATTCAAAGTTTTTTTTTTGACTCCCCAGCGGTTTTTTTTTAATATCTAATTTTTAACTAAAAGTAAGGATACGTGAACCTAATACCTCTCAATGGTAACTTGGAAAATTGGTTTATATTACGCATGTAAAATGTTTTTAAACTGGCAACTTATTTTGTCTCCACGGCCGCGTTAAAATTTATTAAAAACATTGAATTTTACATAATATTCGTCAAAGTTAATTATTTGCTATATTTTTGGCCTGGCCCATCCCAACAAAAAAACATTGCTACGCCCTTGCCTTCCCTGAAACTTATCTGTGCATGTTATCAGCAGCGTATTGTATTGTATGTATTGTGTTAGCCTGGTTTTTAAGTTAGCCATTTTGGCCATTACTTATTTGGAATCAGTTTGATCCACGATGGGGTTTCTAAGATTTTTGGGGGTCTCTAGTTAACCCAGGAAGTGTCGGAATGAATGGTCCCGAGGGACGAACGTCCGACTGTTCGTTAGGCGGATTTTGAATGAAGTCCAGGCGAACTTCGAGGAGATTAGATTGAAGAACCGATGAAGTCATCGGCATTTGTGTGCTAATTTCTGAAGATGCCGGGTCGACGTTGCGCATAGGTGCAGACGCCGGGCCGATATCGACAGAAACGTTCATTTATCTGACCGGTTGCGGAAAAGAAGGTTAGACTTACTCAAGTCGGGCATTGAATTTGACATTGCGTAAGGTTTAATTTTCTATTGCACATTAATTCAAAGGCTCGAACTTCAGGGGCAATCAGGGAAGGTTATTGGGACTTCCCGGACCATGGTCCATCTTGTGGGATCCACCCTCAGTCAATTCGCTGAAGCAAATTCAAATTCAAGAGATCATATAGTTAAATTTTGTGTTAATAATAAAGAACCTAGCTCTAGAATAAGAAGAAGCAATTTTCTTTTATACTTACCTCATTGAAAGTCTATTGATCTCTTTTGTGAAATTTTTTAATACTTTAATAATTAATCAATAACTAATAATCACAGACCAAGAGGGGCACCGTCTGTCCCCCTCAGGGCTAGACGGTGGAGAGGGATATGGTGGGACTCCCTGCTTCTTCTTCTTCTTCTTACTCAAGTCGGGAAACGAGATGGTTTCGTACCCAGGTCTTGATGCCGGAAATTTGGGGACGATGGTATCGGAGTGTTGCCCTTTGGCTAGGGCAGGAGGTCCGTTAGTTCACGTAGCCGTGGATTGCTACCTCGCGAGACTGTGAGTTTTAGCTTGGCGAGTGTTGTCTGATGGAATTGAGCGATCGGTGGCACGCCAGCCTCCCGATGGATGTGGTTGTTTTTCTAATGAACCAAGGTACTTCTAGGGCCACACGCAAGGCCTTGTTCTGGAAGGTTTGAAGCTTCTTGATCGAAGTGGGATCAAGGAATCTGTATTACGTATGGAAACCGTACAGAACTACTGATCTAACTAAAATTTTGTAGACCATGACTTTTATGCGAGGAGTGACTGACTTGGAGGGATCTACTTTCCAAGAAGGAACGGCTTAAAAGGGTGAGATCTCGGGGAAATCCGAGTGTGATGGTTTTGAAGATGAGACCATCGTGCCAAACCTTATCGAAGGCTTTGGATAGACCGAGAGATATTGCTTCGAGGTACCATTGTTCTCGAGCGCAGCGTGAATTTGGCTAGCCGGTCTGGCCGCTTGACGAATTGAAGAAAGACCTTTCCTGAACCCGAATTGTTCGTTGGGGATAATCTTTTTGGAATCGGTGAAGCTGTTGAGGATGCTGCTTCGAGGATGATTTTTTCAGCGATTTTGGAAAGAGCGCTGAGAAGACTGATTGGCCTATAGTCAGTTGGACTCGGACTATTGTGTTTTTTGGGGATCACGGCTAGAATGGCGTGCTTTCATGAGCTCGAAAAGACTTGCATTCGCAGAATGGAGTTCACGATGTTTGTGATCTCCGGGATCTGTTTGCTTTGGAGTTGCCTGGCCGTGATGCTGTCAAAGCTGGGGGTTTTCTTGGGGGCGAAGCTTTAAATGATAGCTGATGTTGAACGGGGGCAAGCGAGATGGTTTTTCAGATAAGAGATTTGCGGGAAGATGGGCAGCTGGGCCAAGACCCCGCTGACCTCCGCGTTGAGTTTTTATCAGCAGCGTTATTAGGTATGGTATTTATATGTATATATATATATATATATATATATATATATATATATATATATATATATATATATATATATATTTATTTATATATATATATATATATATATATATATATATATATATATATATATATATATATATATCCCATGCTCTGTATACCCATCCTATATATCCCATGGTCTGTATACAAGCGTGTAGGCGATTTGGCATGCTGTCGATTAAATGGTCAATTTAGGCATGTTAAATTATCTCCCATTACGACCAGCATATTTTAGTTCTCGCAGGGTAAGAGGAGGATTGTTTCGTTTCCTGATGGGGAATTTGTTGGCCACAATAACTTGGTTATTTCCTCCTATTCAAGAAAGCTGCTTCTATTCGATTTCAATAGCTGCTGCTATTCGATGAGTGCATTGTCATCCACGAAAACAAATTCATTTCCCGCTGCGCCTCGAAAGAGATGCACAACAGTATTTAAAACTTACTCGATGTACACAGCACCAGTGACTCTTCTCTCCAGGACCAGTAGAGATGTGCGTGTACCCTTCATAATACCACCCCAAAATATCCTGCTCCCACCTTCAAATGGGATACGTGGTTCAGCTGTTTCTAGTCGGGCTTGTCGACTTGGAGCTCTCCAAATTAATGTTCTTCGTGAAACAGAAACCATGCCAATTCTCATCTCATCGGAGAACATCACGTTATTTCAGTTAGAACTATGATCCACCACTTCTCGAGCCCATTGTAATCTTACATTTTTTTTTGTTGAAGGGTTAGTTTGGGAACACGTAAAGGTCATCTCCGATGCAAATTTACTGCTTCAAGCCTAACAGTCTCCCTTGATATACCACTTGTAGATTCCACACGATTTCTTCGAGCTATCATTGATATCTGCCGGTCTCATGTAGCTGTTGAACATCGTTTTCTATCACTTCTAGGGCGATCCTTTACGTCATTTGTCCTTGGAATTTTTTATGAATTTTTGATACGGCACTTTGGGAAACATCTACAATTTCCGCGGTATCACTTTGATTAAAGACCTGTTGTAACAAAACAATTACGTTTGATCTTTTAAAATGAGATATCATGTTTCTAAACATTTTTAAACCGATTGATTGAAAATTGGAAAATAGTTAAAATAATGTGTAAATACCAGTATTAAAGGAATGGGAAAAAATCAAAAAACCTGTGTTTTTTTCCTGTTTGTGGTTCCAGAACCGGAAATTTTGGAACCGCATTGTATCCAGAAGTCTTTGAAAAGCTTGAACAAATGTTTGTTAAGCTGGATACGGCTTTTCGTGGTAGCATTGCTCGTATATACGGCTAGTTTCTTCGGAATTTTGGAGAAATTCCCCGTAAATAAGAAGCATATCCTGACATTCACGTACAGAATATATTTTTCGTTATAAATCGAATTGAAATACATGCACTGACTGTTTGTCTCAATTTTGAAATAACAAACTTTATCGAGGCGATATTGCGACTTTGGTATATCCTTCAGGGCTGATGTAAGGTATTCTTCGTAATTAAAAATAATGTTTTAACAATGTTCATTAGTGTATTTGTTTTTTTTTACTAAATAGTAATCAATTAGTATTTGCCAAATGTACTTTTTTACATATTTGATGTTAAAATATTAATCCTTATCATAACTTTTCGATTAGTGAGTTGTTAACTAACCGTTAGGTTTTTGACTCCTGTAGTCTTTTTTCTTAAAAATGATGTGAAGAATCGTCGCACCTGCACGAAACCCGCTTTGTTCCTCAGCTCAATCATATTATTAATTAACTATTTTTATTAATTAATCTCGTCGATTCAGTACTCTTGTACTATTAATTCACGTAGAACTCTTTTATATAATTGTGTGGATATTAGTATGATTTTTATATAATTTTTCAATTTAGGAGGTACCCATTCTTCAATATAAATGATATATAGGATGTTAATGAAACACAAAAATGTCATACGAACATGGATCCGGAAATCCTTCGTGTTCGAGATACAGGGAGTTGAAGATTTTTTTTCCGCATAAAAAAGGCATTATAACCAAATTTAATATACATCATCAGCCTTCCGGTTGCCATAATCTGAGAGTATATCAAGTCCTACAATTAATTTAAAAAATAATTAACAGGGTCTTGTTAAAAATTAAACTTATACAGTTTTCAACACAGAATATTATTCTTTACAAAAAGTGTATCTTGACATTTTTTCATATCTGCCTCGGTTTCATGGTAAACTTGATATAATAAAATAACTAATACACTGGAATCCAACTTACCTATGAAGATAATAATTTACTTAAACGTCAGATTGGCAAAACTTCAGTGGCATTTAATTTTCGACGTGTTAGTCATTAGCAACCGAAATAGTTTGGCGTTATTGTTACTTTACAATACGTTAGATGGCAAAGTAGAACTATGTATAAGTATACTAATGCAGAATTAGTCGATTTTTACCCCTATTAGGAAATCGCCAATGCCAATGCAATAAAAGCAAGACTTCAATATGTGAATTGTTTTAAAGGAACACCACTTGTACCCTTACCACATTTAAAGGCTCTATGCATTGCTCCCTCCTTTAAAATTGTTTTCTTCAACATACAGTTGATCCCAGTTTTCATATCTCCGTACTATTTACTGATGAGACTCAATTCACAAGAGAGAGAATAATGAATTTTCATAACAATTATCTTTGGGTAGAAGAGAATCCTCATGAAATTATTCAAACTCGACACTAATACCAGTTTACCGTCAATGTTTGGGCTGGAATAATTGGCAACCGATTGATCGGGCCATTTCTTTACCAGTAACACTAACTAGACAGGTGTATTCGATATTTCTCCGCGAACATCTGCCTGAATTGCTCGATGATGTCACATTAGATGTGAGGAATAAATTAAGGTTTATGTGAGACGGTGCTCCGGCACATTTTAGTCGACAGTCTCAGGACATATTGACATTGACATTGGATGAACATTGGATGACAAATTTCCTAAACGGTAGATTGAAAGAGGGGCTCCGGTGCTCTGGCCGGTCCGGTCACCAGACTGTAATCCATTTGACTATTTGCTTTGCGGATACATTAAATCATTAGTCTGCAACACTGAAATAGAGGATGTCGCGATGTTGATTAGAAGAATTGAGCAAGGTTTTGATAAAATTCGCGACACGCCTGGAATTATAGAAAGGATGCGTGAATCAATGGTGCGTAGATATAGGGCGTGCATAGAGCTTGGTGGAACCCATTTCCGGACCCATGTTCATATGACATTTTGTTGTTATTTTGTGACTAATATTTGCCAAAAAAAACCTGGCAGAGTTTTTCATTAACACCCTGTATATCCCTGTTTCCACTCTTCTGATATTATGTTTTATAAATACATCTATTCATAAACTTTGTAATCATTTTCTTCTTTCTTTAATAGTTCTATACCATTTCACCAGGTCCACTCGCTTTTAAGTTTTTCGTGTTTATAACTTTTATATATTTTTTTTATATAGTTTATAGCTTTTTTACTCGTTTTATGTGTACTGTATTTCAATGGGTCCTTTTTCTATTCTAATGTTGGTTGTTTCCTCTAAAGACCTTGTTCGATTTTCGATGGGTAGATTTCTGTTATATCTTTTCTTGCCTTTTTTTATTAAACTGAAAGTTTTATTGGAATAAACATCTACCCATAAAATAAAAAAAGTCGTTTAATTTCCAACTTAAATCCGGCATTCAGTTTATTGACATTCAGTTTATTTATTAAAGGCAACCCTTTATTAAAGCGATCTGCAATATATATTTTGTTTTTGTTAATTAATTAGTAAATGTTTTTCACTGTGCAAATGATTTTCCGACACCTGTTTTTATGTAGAGCAGTGTTGTAAATACATTTATACATTATCAGAAGATATGATATAATAGAAAAACTGTTAAATAAACTTAACAATTTTAGTCGTTCGACAGGTTTCTAGCTTGATATAGAAGTTTCATCAACGTTAAAATTTTATGAAATTGTTTTAAACAACTCTATGTCGAAACACCGAATACTTGTTCTAGTAATTGAAGTTTTAATATTTTTTTATATATTTTGTGATTTTCCAAGAACTTCGTGATTTCCCTGTCAGGGGCACAAAACAATCATTTTATTTCATTGCTCACAGGATTAGTAATCGATTGAAAAGCTATTATCCAAGGTCGATAATATAACATTACAATATCGATAAAAAACTAAATGCCATATAATTCTAAACCTACGGTTCAAATAACTATCCATCAATGTCAAAGGTAAACCAGTTGTTTTCAGTAGTTTATAATTTATTGACGTAATCTTTTGTTATTATATGACTACTCTATTTAATCTTTATTAACTTTAGCTAGATTTCAAATTAATAGGGCTGAGATCCAACTAAACCACATGTGATTTGCATAATTAAAGCGCACTTTTGGTTTTTTTCATTAATAAAATATGAAAACGAAGAAAATGTAAATATATGAATATATTAGATTTTCCTCTAGTGCAGGTGAAAACAACTTCTTCTCCTCTCTATGTCTTAACAACCCATGAAGGGCCTTGGCCTCCCCCCTAGCGATTTCTAGGTCCATGTTTTTTTTTACATAAAACAGTGTCCATTCGTTTCTATGACCTCTATAGTTAAGTTCCCTCCTCCAATCTTTTCCTTGGTCTTTCTCTCGGTCTTGATCCCTCCAGACTCCTACTTAGGATTCTTTTGGCCGGTTTATCCCTATCTACCTCCATGTGTTCCCACCAACTCAGTTGTCTGCTATTAATTTCATTGACAAAATCTGGACTATTAAAAATTATTGCTAGTTCTTCATTCATTTTAATTCTCCAACCTCCTTCGGTTTGAATAGATCATACACTGTTCTCAATATTTTCCTCTGCCAGGAACTCAAAAATAGTTCGTCCTTCTTTGTCAGAGTCCACGTTTCTGCCTGATATCATACTATAGGTCTAATTATTGTGTGGTGTACGTTTTGTTTCCTGAAAAAAATATATGCAATTTAATAATTTGATTTAAAATATTATAGAATATTACAAATAAAAAAGTTATGACAACATTTACCAAGGAGACGCCCCTATGTGACTCCCTTGACTAAAATATTCAATTATTAACACAAAAACGTTGAAGTATACTACGTTGAACTAATTGAAGTATACCGAATTTCACGACTTTAGTATCAACCGTTTCGAAAATATTGCGAAAAAACTATCTTCAGAGTTCTCCTTTAAAGGGCTCTAGCTCCTTTAAGAAGCAATTTTTCGGGTATATTTATAGGAACTTTTTTTTATGTTTTAATTCCTAAAGTTACCTCCCAGTATATTTCAATGTTATTTCCGGACACCCTGTATAACAAGGTGAATCATCTACCTGAATCTATCCACATTTCGCCTTGCGCACAAATGGAGGACCATGATATTGTTATCATTAATAAACCCTTCATTCGAAGTGCATTCTGTGAAAAGTGTTGCGGCTGGGAATTTCATCATGATGCCTGATGTTAAAATGATGCATGAAGAGTCACTGTGTTTTAATCACGGGCTTCTCACTTTTGACAAGAATATCACCAGCAAATACGCGGTGCTCGCGTGTCCTCAACGGTATGAAGGATACTAAACATCATTATAGGGCTAGACACCTGCCATAAGTCCTCCATCCTTCGTCAATCCTTCTTCAATCGAGTACTAACTACTCTAATAACGTCCGTTCGCGTGGACCATCTTGTACAAAAAAATGTAAATCTATTTTGCTTGTACAAGACAATTATTAATATTCGTAACTTTGTATTTTTTACATTTTCAATATAATGTTTAAACTTATTACATATTAGTCTTTATAAAATATGATCATCACAAATAAATCTCATTTTTATATTTATATTTCCATTCTATTTGCCAATTTTGTACATCAAGTCTTTTATTTGAAAAATAGCGCAAGTTATTAGAGGTTATAACTGATATTTAATTACTGCAAATGCAATCAAATTGATTAATGTTCATGTTATTATCAATTTGATTTATATCGGATTCTTCGACAAATAATACTTCATCTTAAAATGTCGTGCCTTTGAATAGAGTAGTACTTGTGTTGTTCTATATAATGTTTTATAGTGTTCCGCAATGTTCTATTATGTTTTATAATGTTCTATAGTGTTCTATGATGTTCTGTAATGTTCTCTAATAATTTATATTTACATATGTAGGATTACGAGGTCTTTAAATATAGTGATGAGACATGGCGTTCGATCTGGCAACGTTGTTGCCATATCATTTATGATTGCAATCACAAGGACTTTTGATGGCGATTCGTGACTGTTGGTGGAACATATATTCATTACCATAAATTAGAAACGAGGGGATAGATTTTACTGCAAACTTGCTCCGAAGATGGCGAAAACGATTGAATAAAGAGGAAAGCCGTGATAACCGTTTTCTAGAATTCCTAAGACATTTTCTATTCCTACGATCTCCATCGATAATTTGGAAAAGCGAAATACTATCACCGGAGAGTGTTATACTGCATTATTTATAAAAACGCCTTTATTTTGTGAGGAAAAAAATTCTGTTTCACTATGACAATGTACCTCATTTCTGTGTGTCCCGTACATTTTCAACATTCTATGCTGACTTTCCCTCACAAGCAGGTTTTCGTAACGTCATAAACTTTTTAATTATACTTTAGCATCCTGTTTTGAATTTTTACACTAATTTTTTGTTACTGATTATAATAAAATTTAACTTAGAACAAAATTATGAAATATTTAATCTTGTAATTTATTTGAATATTTTTTTTCCTTCAAGAAACGATATTATATTGAGTAATTTATTGGTTGTTAGGTACGCAATGAATCCAATGTACGCAATGAATCCAATGTACGCAATGAACCCAATATACGCAATGAACAATTAAGATAACATGGAGTTGAATAATGTGTTACAATTTTTGTTGTAGTTTGTAGTGATAGATGTTTTGATAATAAATTATTATATGCTCGTTAATTATTATAGAGAAACACCTTTAATGCAAAAATATAGGTTATATACCTTGTAGAATCATATATCTTGAAGTATCTGGTGATCATAAATGAAATTTATCACGCAACATATTAGGCAAACTAATCACTAAGTATTTTATTATACATCAGAACCTTACACTTTTAACGCAATTCCCATTCAGGGGATTGAGAGGGAATGCCAACCATTTAAACCATATATGTATATATATATATATATATATATATATATATATATATATATATATATGTATATATATATATATATATATATATATATATATATATATATATATATATATATATATATATATATATATATACGTCCAATGAGACAACAGTAGTCAGGTAGTAGACAACCCAAGAAGTCAAAAACTCCATGAATAAGCCATCCGACGATAAGTCGGCGAAAATGTTTGTTGTGCGTTCCACATGAGATTGGGGAACCCAACGGTCGGGTGTGTATAACTACTTACTACTGTTGTCTCATCGGACGCAATCCAAAGATGTAAAAAAAAACTCCATATATATATATATATATACATACATTCCAGGTTCCAGGCAGAATGTTACGAGCGGTCCTGACTGCTACGAGCATTCGCCGTATGATGGCGTGAGTTGTGTGCGATCACCACCCGTCATTAAAATGGCCAGTTAATCTGGTCTGGCCCCGATCGTCTCTCCCAACTGCTTTCCTTGCGTTCGTCTTGAGCTCGGCTGATGACGGCTGAAAGACTAGAAACCGGTCCCGAGAGACACGTGACGTCGCATGGTTGACGGTTCGGCGAAGGCGATCGGTGGCACCACGTGGAGAAAGGGTGAAAGATTTCTGTAATATATAGATATATATATATATATATATATATATATATATATATATATATATATATATATATATTATATATATATATATATATATATATATATATATATATATATATATATATATATATATATATATATATATATATATATATATAGCGGAAGAACTACACGAAGCTATAGCTGGGCTGGAATAGAGCTGGGAAGCGCAGCCTGTACTAAGTTACTTCTGAATTTATCATATGCATTAGCAAGTTTGAAAAAGAAACATTTTTGAACTTATTCAATAAAAATATCAAAATAAAAACAATACCAAAAAAATGGCATATAGAAGTTATAATAACATTTCACAACAAAGGCAACGCGGGAATCTGTTTTAATTATTGGGGTATATCACTAACGAATATCTTAGCGAAAACATATCAACTAGTATCATAGAAATTAGAATAAAGGAAAAGTTAGAAATCCAACTGGAAGAAACATAGTATGGATTCAGTAAGATAAGGAGTACGCAAAACTCAATATTTATATTAAGACAAATCATAGACAGGGGCAAAATATATATATATATATATATATATATATATATATATATATATATATATATATATATATATAATATATATATATATATATATATATATATATATATATATATATATATATATATATATATATATATATATATATATATATATATATATATATATATATATATATATATATATATATATATATATATATATATATATATATATATATATATATATATATATATATATATATATATATATATATATATATATATAGTTGATTGAACGGGATAGGCCCTTTATCTCGGTTCATGATTTTCTTACATTTTTCTATTTGAATGCTTTCATATGCATCCAAAGCCCACTTATTACACTATTAACACTTTTAGTTAGTCTTAAATTACTAATATCTATACTGTGGTCGTGTTCGATTGCATGTTGGGAAACACAACATTTTTCATTTCTCCCATATCTAATGTGGGCAATATGTTCTTTATATCTTGTCACTATGGATCTTTTTGTTTACCCAATAGACCTTCGATCACAGTCTTGACAACTGATTTCATAAATTCCCGACTTTTCATGTTGCTCTACTTTATCCTTTGGATTACCCAGAACTTCTCTTAATTTATTATGCGGTTTGTACACAACCTTAATGTCCACTTTTTTCAAAATTTTGTCTAGCTTTCTTGTTAATTGGGCATCAATACCATTTGAATTTTTGAATTTCTTTTATTATTTTGAATACCATGAATTTCTTTGTGTTCTGATCCTTGTGAAAAGTCGAAGATTTTTTCAATAATTTTCCGAAATTACTTGGGATTTACTATTTAAGTTCTTAATAAAATCATCTAAATTTTTGTTTTTCGAATCAAAAATGGCAAAAATGTCATCCACATATCATAACCATAGCTTCGGAAATTAACCGAATTCATCTTTTGCCTCGGTTTCAAATTTACTCAAAAATGAGTTGGCTAAGAATGGAGACAGAGGATTGCCCATTGCCGTTCCTTCTTATTGTTCATAAAACCTGTTATTAAGCTGAAAACAATTTTGCTTCATACATAATCTTGTTAAGGAGATGTACTCAGAAACACTCTTGTTATTAAAACCGTTTAGCTCCAGTAACTCCCTCAGGTATTTCAAGGTATGTGGAATCGGGACACTCGGAAACAACGATGAAACGTCAAACGAAACCAAAACCTCACCTTCCTGTAGATGTGTATTTTTTACTTTTTCTATGAATTTGGTTGAATTCATCACAGAACAGGAAGGTAGTTGGTTTGGTAGATTTTCAAATTCCTTTGTTGACCACTTTGCCAAGTTGTGTGCTGGAGAATCAATGACTGATACAATTGGTCTAATTGGTTTTCCTGGTTTATGAATTTTTGGTAGAGCATATAATCTTGGCACTTTTGGATTAGAAACATGTAATTTGCTTTTTAGAGAAGGAGAAATAAGGCTGTTACAAGATTTCAATGTATCTCTAACTTCGTTAATCATTTTTGACAATAGATTCCTAGGTAATCGTTTATAAGGATCGTGTTGAATTAATATTTCAACGAGTTCAAAGTAATAAGGCTTGTCCATTGCTTCAACCTTATTTCCCATATCAGCTTTTAAATTTTAAATAACTTTTAACAGTCTTAGAAATATTTGCCATTTTTTGACTTTTATTTGAAATATTTTTTTGCAATTTTGCTTTTACATGACTCTCTGATGAAAGCTTTGGAAGACCGAGACAATATCGGCTACCATACCCTCCAAAGCAGCTCGGGATGCCAGTAAGTTTAGTGGTAAATCTCTTCAAGTTTAGTATTTCACACCAAAGGTTTCAATAGAAGAATTGAACTATTTGTTTGTCAAGCTGGTTTTTCAAGAGGTGAAAATCACTACGTTAACATGTCTTGGCAAAAAAAATCTAATTTTTAGCAACTTCGGCTTATGGATCCGCCAGTAAGTTTGCAAATAGTTGTAAATAATATGAGTAGTTACATAACATAAATAAATTTATTACATAAAACTTAAATAATATGATTAGTTACGTAACATAACACAAAATATATATTTAAAAATAAAAAACCCCTACGAACTTTCAGAACAACCTAATATTTTTTTGATTTGCAAAATTTTTTCCAATCTCAAATTTGGCAATTTTGATTATTCATATAGTCATGAAGACAAGGTACAAAGCCACGACGTGGTTAGTGAGCATTCTGCTTAAGTTCTTGAGTCAATTAGATCTTGTAGACATGTAGGCTTTAGTGTGAGTAAATTTTAAATTATATAGCAAATGATGTTCTAGTTTCAAAATCTCATACTGAATGTAAAATCTCGTAATAAAATTGAACGATTTGTATGCGTTCTGGGATTATGTACGAATACATCATGAATTTTCCAAATTTATAGATGACAACTGTTAAATATAATATTTTAAATATAAATAGTTAAATGTGGCAGTTCATATCAAAACGCCCTTTTGTGCATCCTTTTAAACTTCTTTGCACATATTCAGATTCTCAATTGAACTGATCGATATTCCGCAGAAGTTGAAATAACAGGAAATTATTTGCCTTCTTCTTTTCATAACAACGTTATGCATTTGAAACGTGACGGAAGTATTCGCTCCAGTTTTGTTTTTTTATTTTCATTGTAGTGAAAAAAGTTTTTCATTTTTAGAAATTTGTCATAACAGACTGTATTTTTTTTAAATAATGCTTTCAGTTTACTTTGTATATTAAATCATATGGGAACATAAATTGGATCCAAGGTATGACATTTATCTTTACGTCACAAATTCGTTCTTTCATTATATGCTAGAGAGTATTGAAAGCCAAAAGTCGATACTTTCAGTTTTTTCGATTTTCAGATAATGTAATACATTATTTAATATCTACACCATTCAAATATTAATGTAATATTTCGAATTAATCCATTTTATCGGAAATACGAAGGTAGTCTGCAAAATTCCCATCCTCAACATAAAGATGTCGTTAATCGTCAAAAAATCAATTCTGGTAATATAATTGCGCATATGTTGAAAGATAACCTTAATAATTTTTGCAATATCAGATGCCCAGTTGTCGTTTATCAAATTAAATAAAACAAATGTTTACTTTGTTATTTAAAACTAGTTTTAAAGTCAGTTTGATAATGTAACATTGTTTACGAAACTACAGTAAAGTAAAAATTTGTTTTATTTTAATTTGAAAAATGAACTATCACAGAGTAATGGACAAATCAATCAATTATTTGTTGTTTAAGAGTCATGTATGTCAGTCGATGTTAGTGTTTCTGTAAAGATCGGAAGAAAGGAAGAAATCAAATACTGAGCCGTCATTAAATTCTTATATTTGAAAGGCCGCCTACACAAATTAAAGCCGAAATGGATGCCTCGAAATGGGGACTCTGCACCATCATTTCCCACCGTGAAATTTTTGGGCAGCTGAATTTAAACATGGTCGTTCTAGCGTGGTTGACGATGAATATTCGGGATGGCCAAAAATTACAACCACTACCGATAACATTGAAAAAGTTCACCAAATGGTGCCGTGCGTCGAATTAAGGTTAAATAGATAGTAGGGGTTATAGGCATCTCGAGAGAACGGGTTTGTCATATACTGACTGAAGATTTGCCCATAAAAAAGCTAACTGTGCGTTAGGTGCCGCGAGTGCTCATTCAGGACCAAAAATGCATTGGAATGAACATTTCCGAAGCTCTGTTTGCAGCGAAATAAGTCGGAGTTTTGGCGTCGATTAATAACTGTAGATAAAACTTGGATGTGACACTACACTCCTGAATCCAATGCACAGTCAAAGCAGTGGACTGGAAAGGGTGAGTCGACCTCGAAAAAGGCGAATACTGTTCCATCGCAAGGGAATGTGATGGCGAATGTTTTTGAGATAGGAACGGAGTTGTGTTAATCGACTATCTTGAAGAAGGAGAAACAATAACAGGGGCATACTACGTATCAATACTTACAAACTGACGGCAGAAATTGCGGAAAAACGGCCGTACTTGAAGAAAAAGTAATAAGTCCTGTTCCACCAGGACAAAGCACCGTCTGACACTTTAGTGGTCGCCATGGCAAAAATTCACGAATTGGGATTCGGATTTATTGACTACTCACCGTATTCACCAGGTCTGGACCTCAGCACCTTTTTTCTCTTTTTTAGACTCAAATTTTCGCTCAAAGGACAGAATTCTTCATCGAATGGGGAAAATTTCATCGAATAATATATCAAGTACTATTTGGACAAATTAAAGAGATGGGACCATTCCTGAAAAAAGTGCTATACACTTTTTACATTACATACACTATATAACAAGAGGATTATATTGAGAAATAAAACTAAATTTGACAAAAAAATACCTGTTTCTGTGTTAGGCTGGAAACTTTTCAGACTCCCCTCGTATACCATATCTCTAAGGAACCTTGGAATGTATCTTACATTTTTTGTTAAAATATGTGAGCTATATCAAATCGCTCTTTAAGTTATTCAATCATCAATTCTAATTTTAATTCTATGCGATATTATAAAAATTGTTTGGAAACCGTTCTAGCCGCATCTGATTTAATTGTTAATATTTTAATTCTTATGGTTTACAATCTTATTTAATGTTTAATTTTAATAATCAAATATCGGTACTTTAAGATATTTTTGTTTTTCATACTTGATATATTTCAATCGTTAGGGATTTCGATATCTAATATATAGCAAATATTTTTATCTCGCTCAGTTTTCAAACCCTGATCCCAGGTGATCGTGAGGTTCCAGTTCGTAACAATTCCAGTGAACTTTAAGACCACAATTTGGGCAACTCGATCATGCTCCAAAATATTCAGTCTTTGCTGAATCAGCACATATTGACATTAAGTGCCGTAAGTGCGGTCTTCATTCTTATCACATAACCTGCACCTAAAGTCAATAGTTTTGCCTAATATTTTCCATGAAAATATTTATTGTTGACAGCCTGATCTTGGAAAGCTTTCTGTTTCAGTCAGTACATATTTGCACATGAGTTATTTTATAGTATTTTCTAGGATTTTCAGGCGATTTTCAAGGATTTTCTTAGGATATTTCCCTGGCATAGGTTTACTTTTCTATGAGATTTTGCTTATGTGAACTTAGTTTCGATAGTATTGAAGATCTCTAGTTATTTATTTTTACTGCCCAATATTTTCAGAAATTGATATTAATTATACCCCAATTATACCCCAACTTATCCGATGAGTTTTGAAGATATATATTTATATATATACATATATATATATATATATATATATATATATATATATATATATATATATATATATATATATATATATATATATATATATATATATATATATATATATATATATATATATATATATATATATATATATATATATATATATATATATATATATATATTGTCCAGTCGTTTCCCAACGTTTGTTTAAAAATTTCTCATTTATTTTGGGGTGATTAAAATATTTTTTTTTAAATATTTTAATTCCAAAATATTTGTATTATCGAAATATATTTCATACCGACATATTTATATTTATGGAAACTGTTTCATTCAATTGATATGGAGTGTCGTTTAAGATTTGTGTTCTGGGATAATGTTCAATTCCTCGATAAAAGATGGTTGCATGTCTTACAAAAACCCAAAAAAGATTTTGGGTGTGATGTTCATTTATGCTGAGGATGACAACTGGATGGTAGACATCCTTCTCGCATTTTGTCGTCCAACACCATACCTGTTTTTTTTTGCGTTCAGCTTCGACTCGTTGACACTAAGTAGTTCTCGTAAATGTAACATTTTTATTTTACTACGACTGCCTCAATTTTTCAATAACACACGCACTATTCAAATAACACTCGGGTTTGAAAGCCCGACGATGACAAGGAAGCAAATGTGTCTACGTTTACAGTGGTTTTTGAAGACATATTTTCTTTCATTTCGTCATGAACTTCTAGCTGCTCCGGGGGCCGTTCTCGGAGTCAATAAGGCGCTATAGGGGCTACATCACGTTATCGTATGTTATTCACAATATGTTTCATTCTAGATGATTGGTGGCGACTGTGGCTTGTACGGTTAGGCGCTGAGTTTGGATGTCTTCTTCAATATGTTTTACCCATGTTATCTTTAAAGCGGTCGAATGAATGCCTTTGAAAAAGCAAATTTTTGTTGATATTGAATCTCTTCCATTGGCACCATTTGAGTAAAGCAAAAGCAGCTGTTACTAAACCAATTCTATTCTTGACTTTAGCTGAAAATGCTATTTTCTTCTCCTGCACCATTAATCCTAGGTATTTAAATTTTTGTACTTGTTTAATTTTGATCTGATTAAGGTCGACAGTGGTCTGTCAGTCTGTGGCCGGGCCTTTGATTTTTTCTGCATTTATTTTTACTACTAACCGATACCACCAGTGTCATTAAGAATATAGGTTGCCTCTGAATCAGTTTCTGCCAAAATTGCACTGTTGTAGGCAAACATGAGATCTGAAATGAAAGAGTTGGTGCCATTTTGAATTTCGCATTTGTGAGTGAGAGTTAAAACAACACCCACAACGTTGATGGACTCCTGTTAGAAAAGTAATTCCTACATATATTTCATTGTGAAATTGCACACTACTCGATGAACCATAATATATTTTCTGAAATAGATTTAAAATTATAAACTTACTTATTTCTAAAAACAACGGTGCTTTCCTGTCCATATTTGATTATTTTTTCCATCAGACGAATTAAGAAAATTTGGTCTGTTCTACCACCTGTTCTTCTTGGATGGTTTGTTCACATTGTTTTCGTAACCGTGCTTGTGTAATTTGCATAAATATTCTGTTGCCACTACCATTTTTGCAAGCCGTACTATATCGCTTTTTTTATATGATACATTTTATTCGCCAGATCTGGATTTGCAGCTGTCAGTTTATCAATCGCTGGTACTTTAGCATATTGGATTTCTTCAGTTGTTGGCTCGCTAACAGTTAGGTTCTTTTGTATGAAGATTACTAGCATATCTGATAGTGCTTTCTGAAGTGGACATACGACATAGTCACACAATCATTTTTAAAGAAATATGACCCAATGATACCATTGGTGTATAATCCACAAAATACGGTGTATTTTTCTGGATACAGTGGTAATTGATGGATCATTTGTGGATTATTTTTCCTTCAAATGCAGCAATTTTTTTTATGAACGTAACCGTCCAGCCAAAGATGACCTTCGTCACTGAACAAAATGTTGCTGTTAAAGTTTGGGTTAAGTTGCAATTTATTTTGGATCCATCGAAAGTATGACGCAAACGATGGTATTGCGGTTTGAGTTCTTGAAGAAGCTGGATCTTATAAGGCACCCGACCAAAATCTATACGCAAAATTTTCCACGTAGTCAAATAACAAATTCCAACTTCCTGCGAATGGCGAAGAATTGATAAGTTTGGATCTTCATCAACACTGCCATCAACAGCAGCTATATTTTCTTCGTTACATACAGTTTTTTGTCTTGTTTTTATGTTGATATCGAGCAGCATGAAATGTTTTCGGAATTTGTCGATAATTCGGTGAATATATTGCTCGGTTAAACGATTATGTGCACCAAAAAAAAAAAAAAATACGAAGTGTTCTATAAGTTTGGCACAGATAACACTGATTTTGAAAATACATTTCGACAATTTGCAAACATTGCTCTGATGTTATGCATTTTATAATGATTTTCCAGACTATACTGAATTAGAATGAAGAATTATTTCCATCTTTGCAGGCGCTCTTCTGGAGATTTCACAAAAGTTCCATCATCTTTTTTGAAATTGTCATTAGTTGACTTGGTGTTGTGACTTAAACGTCTGAGGGTTTTGAATAGGGTTAGATACTCTTGTTTGGATGATGCTTCCTCCATTTCAGTTTGATATTTCCACTCCATTAGCTTTCTTTCCATCAGCTACTATTAAATTCAAGTAGATTTCACGTTCTACTTGCAGTTTAGTCTGTTCTCCTTTGTTTAGTATTCGATGTTGCTCAAAGTTTACAGGTTTTAACCATTTTCTTTGCTCTACAAGTTCGAGGTATTTATCTGATATCCATGGTTGCGTGCTATGGTGAATAAGTGTGCACATAGTGATGTGGCATATTCTACACTGACTCTGATAGTTGTTTTCCTTCAATATTTTCTTTCAGTACTGTAAATCTGTTTGATAGGGTAATTTGTTGTCATGCAAAATTGTTGTCATACTACTGGTTTCCTTAGGCCTGGACAATTTAATTTATTACTAGTGATGTCTTCTGTTTGAACTGGTTAAGTACCAGTTGCACCTTGGTGCGAACCATATAATGATTAGGTCCGCAGTCAGGTCCTTTTAATGCACATATATCTTTTAGTGATGAATAAAGTCTTGTGTTGCCAGGATATACTATAGCAGAATCTTCTCCTGTAGGTTTTTGTTTCTCAGGGTGCTGGAACTGGCTGTTTCCTACAATCAGGATGTTCAGTGAACCGCAGGCGCAATGTCACTAATTTTCCAATGACCAAACCTGACCAAATTATTTTCCAATTTCAGTTCTATCCATGTCGGTGTGAGTATTGAAATATCGTGCCAGAATTATCATATCAGTTCATAGCATCTGTCCAGAATGTGTCGGATCTTATTGTAAAAATAGTCTTTGATAGTGTCAATATAATAATTTAATACATTTTACAGAACAAATTTATGTACTGAATTCTTGCATCATATTGTGACTTAAATAGAACTGGTTCTCAGTGAAAAGAGGTAGTACTTCAAATGATATATGCTCCACTGCATACCAGATAAAAGTTAACAATAGGGAAATACTCAAAGAACTAGAATCCATCAGTTTTACCTTCTCTCACGATCCATGACCAAATTCGTCCACCATAAATTTCTGTCACTATTAAACCATTAGTGGGCAAGTAATTTTTTACTCAATATCAACGTTTTTTTAAGTATTTTTATGAAGGAGAAGGCTGTATTAATACAACATAATACATGAAATATGTTTTATTTAGTACTATATAAGATTTTGACCGTCTCTTTTAAGGGACGTTGCGCATAGAGACAATTTAAATACAACACAGTTAGAATTAAAATAAAATAAGGCAGAATACAAATGAATCTAAAATAAATAATGACAACAAAGTTAACCTATGCAGTATGGTAGATAAAACAAATAAAGTTGCTTTTCTTGCTGCAAAATGCACAACGGCAATCAGTTTCATTGTAGACAATCAAATGCCCAGTATTGTCATATCTTACATCTTCTAGAGGTGTGATATTCGTCTTTGTTGTGGTATTATATCAAATGATTTCAAAAAAACCAGAGCTATAGATTTCCGAAAAATCAATAGACCTTCTGCATTTCAAACAGGTCAAACTTTTTTATTGGCAACCATTAACCACTGAAACATCTAAGAAATAAGCTACTAGTGGCAAATACTATCTACCAAACTATATATCTAGCTACCAAACTATCAACTCCCCCTATGCTTTTGTTATAAGTTGCTATCATTTTAGGTTGAAGTATATTTTTTTAGATTTAGAAACATGGTCTCATCGCGAACCAGGTATAATGGTGCCTGTTTCAAAATTAATAGCAACAGGTACAACTTTGTAGTCTTTCGACTACACTAAAAGAGTTTGCTCGTTTCTGTAATACTTATATGTCCCCCTTTTCGATTTATTCCAGTGCTTTTTCTCTAAAAGAGGACACTGTTCTAGCCTGCTTGCGCGGATAGTTCCTACAGCACAGTACTTCTGGTCAGCCAAACGGAACAAAAGTGGTAAACTGGTATAAAAATTGTCAAAATATAATTTATACTCTTAATTTTGTGACACGCCGACTTGGCCAAGTAGGAGTATAACAACATCATCACACAACCCGATTTTTCTTCTTAGTACTACGTTTTCCCGTTTATATATCAAAACCATACATGTAGTCATTATTTGAACATAGAGCCCAGTTTTTATAGTTTTTATATACCTTATTGTCTCTCTCCGTATACACTGTTTGGCATAATACTTGCCATAATAGGGCACCATGCTTTTGTCTATTAATATATGTTCATCAAGTCCTCCACGTGATCTAAAATTTTTGCCAAAAAGTTCAAGAAGCGTTCTCAGTTTGTAAAGTTTATCGCCTGTCGGATGTTAGAATTACCATTGAAATGAATAAATCTCAGTATCATCTCAAAAACGGCATTCCGAAAATTGTTCAGAATAGAAAGCGATCGAATTCAATTTTCGGAATGTCGTCTTCACTGAACTAGTATATATATATATATATATATATATATATATATATATATATATATATATATATATATATATTATATATATATCTGTTGGTTTCGTTTCATAAGAATATAGTAACAATATGCCCGAAAATACATGAAGCTCTGGCATTGTGAAATTTAAATCATTATTTCGTTGGTCAGCATATCTGTTACTTTCTTAAAATATTAAATTCATTATGTCGTCATCAAAAAAAAGCCGAAAAAGGTCAAATTTAGGGCTTTATCAGCTAATGTGGACGCAGTTTGTAAAAGTAAAGTTTGGGGTTAGAGGCGCATCAGCAACTGAGAAGGCTATTTAGCGACTGGACCTACAGCTTGACGTGGGTTCCAAACCACGGCTAAAACCCGGATCAGCACCCCCCTTGGGCTATCAACCCTTGGTTTTGTGCTTAAACGAAAGTATCTCCGAAGCCTACCGACTGGCGAGTGACCAACATAGAAAGCCTCTCACAAGGCGTCTGGCCTTACCCAGCCTCGAACTGGCGTGACTGAGGGGTGATTCCTTGTCAGATTTTACACTCTTACCTAGAAACATTCACAAGAATTTTAGAAAAACTTTTTTGCCTAGTACGAGATTCGAACCCGTTCCACATTAACTGTTGTAACGTAAGGCCGACGCCTTAGACACCACAGCTAATGTGGACGCAGTTTGTGTTTATTATTTTTATTATTATTCACGTATGGGCTCTGGTGGGCCACGCGAGGTACAATTAGAGGCCTTTGTTGTTGTTAGCCTTCCTTCGCGCCCATACTGATTCCATTCTTTCACTATGAGCTTTTTTTTTCGTCAGACCAAGTTGTCCCGGTCTTCCTAAATTTTTCTCTCTGGTCAACCTCCCAAACGTTAACCTTGTGTCCTAAACAGTTTATATCCTGAATTTCACCTTGTGTAATATTTCCTTATCTTAGGTCCTCTTTAATTGCAGCAATCCATTTAATTGTTTCTATTTTAGCTCTACCCTATTTTTATAAAATTCAACTATTTACCTAGTTAGCTTATTCGGATTCATCCGTTTTATGTGTCCGAAAAACTTAACGTCTTATATATCTGTGTATTGATTGATTTCTGGGTTTTTTCGAAGTCGGTATATTGTGCTATTTATTTATTTGGGGCTTAAGATTTTTCTTATGATTTTTTTCCTTCTTTTCAATCTCCTCGATACCTTTCTTTCTATTAAAAATGAGCGTTTCTGCACCATATAGACATTCTGGCTTAATAACTCTGTTATAAAGTCTTAGTTTTATGTTTTTAGATATGCATTTTTGTTGTAAATATTTTATGTCTCAATGCAGTTTCCATTTTTTGACATCTACCCTTATTGGCCGCTTTTTCCAATCCGTTTTCCATGATTATTTCACCTAAATATTTCAATTGAGAGACTCGTCTGATGTTGCCAAATTTTATTTTTAGAAATGGTGATCTTAATATGTTGCAGGTTATGTATTGTGTCTTTTCAAAGGAAATTTGGAGTCCTACCTTTTCTGCTATTTCTTTTAGGATTTCAATTTGTTCTTGTGCCGTTAATATATCTTGAGCTAAAATTGCTAGATCATCAGCAAAAGCCAGACAATCTATTTTGATATAGGTTTTCCCCAGTTTAAAGGGCTGGTCAATATTCAGGGCCGATTTTTTTACACGCCACTCCTATATTACTTTTTCTAGAACACAGTTAAATAAGTGTGATGAGTGTCCATCCCCCTTGTCTCACTCCAGTTTTAATTTCAAAAAGCTCTGATATGTCACCCATTAATTTAACTTTTAACCTTGTGTTAGTATTGTTTTAATAATTGCCAGCGTTTTTAGATCTAGTATTTGTCCTTTTAAGTCTTGACACAAAGATTCGCGGTCAATAGAATCACATGATTTTTTGAAAACCACAAATGTCCAGACAAGATTTTTATTGTATAGTTTTTGATGTCTTAGGATAAACTTTAGATTCAGGATGTGTTCCGGGCAGGATCTGTCCGCTCCAAAACCTGCTTGATATTCACCAATTTTAGGTTCTAACTGTCCCTGTGCTCTGTATAGTAGACATTAAGATAGAATTTTGTAACAAACTGGGAGAAGAAATATCCCTCTGAAGTTGTTTACATCCATTCTATCTCCTTTCTTATGTAGTGGATGGACTATAACATCTTTCCAATCATCCGGAATCCGTTCGGTTCGCCAAACTTCTTGTAAAATTTTGGTTATTTCCTTTATTGCACCTGGGTCAGCGGACTTCAAAAGTTCAGCAGTGATTCCATCTTCACCCGAAGTCTTGTTATTTTTAAGTCGTTTGATTTGCCTAATTATTTCATCTTCATTCGGTGGTAATTAGTCTGGGTTTGTTTGTTTATGGTTTAATCTTGGTTATCTGTTTAAGGGCTCAGGACGGTTTAGTAATTGTTCAATATATTTGACAAGTTCTTTGCAATTATCTTGGTTATTTAGAGCTAATTGTCCGTTTTCCTTTCGGAAGTAAAGACTTTTGGGTTGATAGCCTGTTAATTTAGTTTTAAATGTTATGTAAAAGTTTCGAGTGTTATTTTTTTGGAAATCTTTTTCTATTTCATTAAGTTTATTGTTTTCATGTTTTCGTTTAGTTGGTCTAATTAGCTTCGATGTTTATTTTCTTACTTCCGAAAATATGTTACAGTTTATTTCTATTTTTTTGACCGTGCAACTTTTTGAATGCTTTACTTCGGCTTAATACTGCTTGCTGCAAACTTCATCCGACCACGGATGTTTTCTACGTTTTTGTAAAGGGACCAACTTTAGGGCAGTTTTAATAATTTTTTGTTTCAGTTCTTGTCAGTTCTTCTGTTATGGTTTGTTTTATTTTCGTAGGTTTATGTTTATATTATTGATTGGCAATTCTTCAGGATTGATCATTTGTAGCTTGTAACGCCGGTTTCCTTTCTACCTTACATGATGAGTTGCTTTCGGAGTTCGGATAACGAGACCAAATCTTCAGCATCATAATCATTATCGTCTACTGAAACAATTTCATATGATTGACTTGGAATTTCCCGAGGTAAATGATTTACGTTGCCACTATGCTCCTATTCTGAGTCAACACTGTCAATGTTAATGTGGTTTCCATCTTCTGCCGGTGGAAGTATGTATATATTTGAATTGGGTATATCAGACTCTTCTTCTAAATAGTGTATAAGCTCAGCTAGTGTCAAACTAAAAATTATTTGCCATTAATATTTCGGGACCTAGACGGGCAGCGTACCTTTAAGAGGACGCAACAAATTTTGGCATGCTGTTGCCAAGATATAAAAATTTACGCTTTCTCGTTAATTGCTGCTAAATCTAGACATATGTTGATCTACCTTTTTAATACAAGGCTCAAAAGATATTATTAGTTTGGACGCTACTTTTCAGAACTTACCAACCATGTTGAGTTGAATACAAACTAGGATCCATATTTCTAATGAACTCACTCTCTAACTGTCATATACTAACTAACATGTTAACACGGGTATGCATTACTCTTTCCACTCCCAGAGACACCCCATGCTCCCACTACTTTTATTGCATAACGTGTCTTAGTGACCCTTTAAAGGGACGCTGTCCATTAATAGGTTAACCATATTAGATATTTATTTTTAATTCCCATAAAAAACTAGTAATAGAAAAATATTTGTATTCGATTGATTCGATTGAATTTGGATTCGATATCTTGAATTGGAGGATTTAGGAGAATATGAATTTAAATAAAGCGAGCAGAGAAAAATCAAAATATTGTGATTTTTTAATAATTGTAGAATAAATTATATCAAAGTTTTGAAAAAAAAATTACTTTACTTTAATGTAATATAAATATGTATTTTATTATTAAATTCACAAATTAATCAAATGATATATGCATATATAGGTATGTATAAAATAAAATATGTCAAGTGTAACTTGTATCAGTTACATAGGTTACAGAATATAAAATTATAATATTTTTCTTAATCTTTGATTATGATAAATTTGAGTGATCAATATTTTTTAGATAAAATTAAATTTGATAAAACAGGTAGATAAAAATATATAAAAGAACTGCACACATAGTTATTAAATTATTCAATATTAATAAAATTAAGCAGTGTTGAGAAAATGAATCACTGTCCAACGTAACAGAGACGCAACAAGTAAGACGTACCTAGAGAACGAAAGACAATATACAAATGGGTCAATTAGAAGTATTAATAATGGAGAAAAAAAGGAAGAAGGGAATTTGAATCAGCATTTTTTTTTAAACATAAACATAAACTGAATAAAAGTGAAAATTATTGAACGCGACAAGATTTAGCGTTAAAAATATTATCCAGTGTAAATCAATGCATTTTAAACCTTAATCCAATACAGAAACGTCATATGATAGTAAAATGATTGATTAATGTATACAAAAAAAATTAAATTAATGTTAAAATAGAATAGCCCAGTTTGAAAAACTGCACACATAAAACTGAAACAAATCCTTTGGGTTTTACGCTTTTATTGTACTGTCTCATTTATGAATTCGAAAATGTGCCACATGTGTTCTAAACCATTTTAACTACTTAAATAGAACAGCTTTTACAGGCGATAGCAGGATTTTTTATTTTAAGTTTGAATGAGATAGCTGACACAAAAAATGTCCGGTGCTTTTTAAATGAAATATTGTTTTCTTTCTGATCGAAAATGGATATATTTTTCAACGTAATTTCCTTTTAACTTTGTACATTTTGACCAACTCACTCTTCCAACTCGATTTAAACCTGTCAAACTCTGCAAAAGAATCCTTTATTTAGGCGACGACCTCTTCATTTGAAATTAATTTCAAATTCCAATTTCTGGCTTTCCAGCTAGCCATATCATCATGTTTGGAAAGAGTTAAAAGTCGGAAGAGGTCTAGTCCGGAGAATAGAGTGGCTGCGGCATCAATTTATAGAGTGAATTGTTGTGATAATTCAACACTTATTTCTTCCCCAAACGAGGGTGCTTTTTATCAACTCTTTGTGAAATTTGACAAATAGGCGGGTCCGTCATTCGAAGTGTTACCAACTACGCACTGCTGTAGCTGAAAAACAGCTGATCACAGCGCTTTCAAAATTTGACAGACTTCAGTTTATAATATTGTTTACAAGTGTATAAACATATCGTTCTACGTCGTAATTGAAAGGAAATATTCGCAATGAAATTCAAACGTAATAGTGTGGTTGGTTTATATTTGGCAGGAAAATCGCGACCTGCTATTGTTCGTGAGCATTTACATGTTAATAAAATGTTTGTGTATCGATCCATTAAACGGTACAATGATACTGGTAGCATTGCAATACGCCATGAAGATGTCATAAAAAATCCGCAGCTTCACCAGAAATGGTTCGAAAGGTAAGGGCGCGAATTGAAAGAAGTCCACGTCAGAGTGCAGCAAAATTGGCTAAACAGCTGAACGTGTTCGATTCAAGCGTACGCCGCATATATGAACTTAAGTTGAGGCCTTACAAGATACAAAAAGTGCAAGATTTAACACCGAAACAAAAAATAACAAAACTTCATCGATCAAATGCATAGAAAAGCATGCACGAAAGTGACGGACTCGAAAATTTGGTGTATTCTGATGAGGAAATTTTCACTGTTCAGCAATGCGTTGAAGGGCAAGTCCAGCGACAATTTGGTCAACCGAGTTGCTATGCAAATGATCGCTCTCCGATCATTTTCATCGATCAGGGCGCTAAGGTAAACCAACAAGTGTGCCAACAAAAGGTGTTAAACCATGTCTTGATCCCTTGTCCACATAATAATTTGGGTCAAATCGTTAAACATTTCTACAGGACCATCTCATAAAGCAAATTTGACACAACATTTTTTACAAAATCACGTTCCACACTTTATTTCTTTGCAACAATGGCCTCCATACTCACCAGACTTGAATCCAATAGACTTCTCTATATGGTCCATTTTGGAAGCTAAGGTGTTAAAAAGAAAATATAAGGGTTTGAACACATTGAAGTCAGCGTTTTTTTGGAAATGGCAACGAATTCCAAAGACACACATTCATGCAGGGTGAATATTGAACATAAAGGTGTTTTCCATAAAATATAATGTATTTTCAACATTGTCTAAAAATATTATATTTAAACATTCATAATTGACAAATCTACAGCATTTTTAATTCGTAAAACTTCGAGTGATGGACCCTATAGTGCAGCATAATACTTTCCTGTGATCGTCTTTCCAAATCGTCGATGAAGAAAATGGCTTGTGTATTGCGAAAAATGGTGATTATGCCCTTTCGCTGCCGATTGGAACATCTTGACTTTCTTCGGGTTACGGTATGCTTTTTCCATGTGGAAAGTAGTTTTTAATCAATACACAAAATTATAATAGCCAGTAATAGCAAATAATCCAATAATAAATAATAATAATAATAATAAATAATAAAAATAATAATATACACCTAACACAGAAATAGAAGACGAAAAGTGGAAGATATACACCAATGATTACTGACAACCACATTCTGCACAATAAGCCAGATATTATACTAATAGAGAAAGTAAAGAAAAAAGCTTATATTATCGATATAGTAGTTCCTCTAGATAATAATGTAGCGCGAACTTATTCTGAATTAATTAACAAATACACAGACATGCGGTACGAATTACAACGAATTTATCAACTGAAGGAGATTATAGTGGTTCCATTTATAGTAAGTAGCATGTAATGGGCTGGTACAAAGACAGTTTATACCAAATTTAAAATTACTAGAACTGCCGACATCCATAGCAGCGGCAACTCAAAGAGCTGCTATATTGGGTACATGTAACATCGTTCGACGGTATATTCAAAAACATGTGTAATCTTGAACAGATTTATTCTGGTTATAAATGGACTACAAATAGCAATATAAATATATCGAACTTATTTGCTTTTAAATACTAAACTAAATATCATATCGTGAAGCGGTTGAAATTCGTGAAGCCGTACTAGAAATGAAGCTACTTTTCAGAAATGCAATGACCTTTGCTATCGTACCGCTCTCCACTGGAAAAGTTTGTGACTTTTTCAGCTTATTCTCACATGTATAGGTTAAAGGTATGAGTAAGGAAAATTAAAAATATAATACATGAATAATTAATATATGAATTTTATATTAGTAACTCATCGGTCAATAAGTCGCCGGTTTGACCTATATGAAAAATCTTTATCAATCACCGATTATGCCAACTTTCAAACGTCATGTGCTTCATGACAATCTCTCTACTAGTTTCTGAGTTGTTGTGCTTTAAGGGACGCTACTTTTGTTATTTTCAAAACAAAGGTAAAAAAAAGAATTTCATGTGTTGGTTAAACATTGCTTTTTGATGAAGTAAAATACCGTTGAAGCAAAACAATGATTTGATAAACATTACCCGGGCTCTGCCCCAAGAAAAACAACCGTAATTGATTGTTATGCTGAATTTAAAAGTCACTATACAAGCACCGATGATGCTGAACGCTCTGGACGTCCAAATGATGTGGTTACACCAGACAACATCAGAAAAATTGGCAAAATTATTTTGCAGAACCGTTAAGTAAAACTGTAAAACATAGCTGATATCATGAAGATATTGAAAGGAAGTGCTTACACCATTTTGTATGAACATTTGGGAATGCGTAACTGGCTGTCGAAATGGGTACCGCGTTTGCTCACAGGGGACCAAAAACAGCAACGTATTGATGATTCTGAGCTATGTTTGGAACTGTTTAAAGGAAATAAAAATGATATTTTTCATGAGGTAAGAAAAAGTTTCCAAATAAACAAAAAAAAAGATGTATCACCAGGACAATGCAGCGCGCCACAAATCGCGATGACTACCACCGTATTGTTCAGATCTGGCCCCAAACAACTATTTCCTGTTCTCAGACATCAAAAAAATGCTCGCTGAAAAAGTAGAATTTCACTCCAATGAAGAGCAGTAATTGCCAAAACTGACGGATACTTTGAAGGCAAAGAGAAATTGTTCTATAAAAAAGTGCAGAAATGTTAGAAAAGCATTGTAATGATTATATTGCTCTTCAAGGAGAATATATTGATTAATAAAGTCGAAATTTGCAAAAAAAGTTTGTTTTATTTGTCAGACCAGGGACTTATTGACCGATGTGTTAATTTAGAAACTTATTATTGAATTAGTCGGGAAGAAACTAAATTTGACTAAACTACTGAATTTAAAACTCAATAATCAATAAAAATACTTTATTTTAAAAATTATAAATATACCACGTTCCAGAAAAAAACATTTAATTTTGTTCAAGATAATATTTAAGAGGTGACTTTTCGTAAACACCCTTGCAATCTCAATCGCACATTTCTAATTACATATCTAATCAGTCCTAATAGAAATTGGATTATGTCTTGTAGAATTTTGAAGATTTTCTTATTCAAGCAACCCTACAAATAAAAATCATATGGTATTTAATCTGGCCATCTGGCTTGCCAAGACAAATCTTCATATCTGGAGATGCCATGATTTCAAAACGAACGGTTAATGACGTATATCGATATTCTAGCGGCTGAATGGCTTTATCTTGCTGAAACCATGTGTCACCAAAACAAGAAGAAAGCTGATAAATTGTGTCAAAAACAAAGCTCGGTCATAAATATAGCAGGCTGTTGTTACAGTTATTGCATTTGTATTGACAAATATAATATACTGGCTTTGTAGAATTAAAGGGTTTCTCGTGCAGATTTTCATCAGATCAATATCGAAACTTTTGTTTATTTTGAAACAAGCTTTAGCAAATATAAACAATTGCCAATAAGGTTTTCATCTTAGATTTGAGGACAATAATGTATTCGGTTAAGTTGACCGTGATTGCAGTTAGATATCACGGTATATACTTCTGGATTTTGCATAGATGAAACTGCAAATCTTGATGTAAAATAAGTCGTAAACTCCTCTCGGTGGATACTCAAAATCAACGAACTCTGATTTTCTTTATATTTACAGGCGTGCATAGGCGTTCCTTCTCAACGTGGGGGCATCTTTGCCAGTGTAGAACCAGTTTCTTCCAATTTTTAATCGCATGTTTTATTTATAGAATATTTTCTAGTTAAAAGTTAAAAAGTTAAAAGTTAATCTACAAAAATTTCTAATCTGTTGTATTTGTAATGTTTGCGATGTAAGAAACCCACTTTTACTTCATTCTGGTAATGCGGTACATATTTGTATCTTCTATATCAGTCATTCTCCTTTGTTTTTTTGTTTCTTGCTCTATATTTCAGTTTATTAATATCTATTTAATTTTACATATTGCAATCGTTGCAATTTATTTATTATTATTTTCATTTATAAATGAAAATTTATAGGAAATGGTAGATCATTCCATTGTGATTATTCGTGACCATTTGTGACTATCTGAAGTGAAGTGCGAACCTCGCAACAGTAAGCATCGAAGATGCCAAATGAGATTTTGGCGAAACGTCTGCAAGCTCCCGACAGGGACCAACTCGAAAACCGGATGTACTCCCGGAAAAACTCAATACATGTTTTTCCATCCGTGAAGCAGTTCGCACAATTGGCGTTTCTTTTTATATACTGCAAGTGGATAAAAGAATATTTCAGTTCTTAACAATTTTAATGTTGGAAGTGAGGACCAAATGGTATGAGTAAAAGTTAGGATTAACTGTCGAAGAGAGTGTGAAATAATGGTAAGGTCAAAGAACGGCAAAGTGGATTCTGGAAGAATGGTGGAGAGGAGCAGCGATTTTGAGATTGCTTTGTCAAACCGCTTTGCTGTGTTATGAGACCCGGAGGAGATGGTATCAGTTCAATATAAAGAAATCACCAACAATGTGCTTCAAACGGCTGCTTCAATAGCACCAGAAGAAAAATGTCGCAAATACACAAAAATCTCCAGTAAAACCATTGATTTAACGAAAAAATGATGGACAATGAGAAATGCAGTGAGTCCTTTTGACAAGGTTGAATACACTATGCTCTGCAAAACTATAATAAAACGTATCAGAAAGGACACGCGCCCCTTCGTACAGCTACATGCAAAAAAAACCTGGAAGAAAACAGAGTAATTAACAAGGCTAAATAGAATCTAAAATAGAAAAGAACGCAAATGTATGTTTAATGCGTGAGGATGGCACATTGTGCAGGGCGTGTACGCAAATGTTAGAGGTTGTCAAACAATTTTATTTACAGTTATATGAAGATCAGAACCAATCAAAGACAACAATACCTACGGAGGAACAAATGCCAGATATCCTATAGATATCTATATATATATATATATATATATATATATATATATATATATATATATATATATATATATATATATATATATATATATATATATATATTATGGTATATGTCGGCGCCCTGCTGAGTCTGAACCTCGAGAGAAACATATGTCATCCAGTTGAAGGGGCTCCACCTATCCCTTCAACTGGATGACATATGTTTCTCTCGAGGTTCAGACTCGGTGAATATCATATATCATATCATCATAAAATTCCTCAATTTACTCATCCATATGGCTTATAGTAGGTGCATAAGCTTGGACGATTTGAAGCCTAAACTTCTTATTTAGCTGAATGACACATTGCGCTAGTCGGTCAGAAGTAATTTCAAATGTTATTACACTGTCCTTCAGCTTTCAATTGATGAGGAATCCAATTCCATTACATCGTCCATTCTTCGTACCCCGAGTGTAGAGTAGGTGACCAGTTGAATCCAGTTGGATTAGTTCTTCGCTCTTTCGTCGTTTTTTACATAGCCAATATCCGAATGTATGTTATCTAGTTCGATCAACAGTTTTTGCAGTTGGGCATCCATTTTCATTGTCCGTATAATAAGAGTAGCAGTGTCAAAAGTCGAATTACAACCTTGCAATTATATCTACTACATCATTAACAGTTCGTTATTGCTCCTGGTTTCAATCCATGTTTTGAATGTCCGTTATGGTCAACTCACTGCACTCACTCCTAAAACATATTTCCAATATCCAATAGGGATACAATACAGGAAAACCATTATTTAAATTTGGATACACATATACATGATGATTTCTAAATTGAGATTTTTTAACAGCGTGTAGAAGAGCTCAACTGGTACAACAACTCGTATTCAAACATTTTTTCAAATTCTATCTTTTAAATATCTTTAAAATTAGATCGCTATAGCCTTTAATAAATTTAAAAAAATTAAAAATCAATTAAATTAATTAAACAAATTGTTGTATTTAACATAATTGTTGTATTGCACAAAAATTTGTATTATATTGTCAGTTTTAACGCAGATTTCTTCCATGATTTTTGGAAAGATAAAGATTTGTTGACAATTCGCTGCTAATTTATGGAGAAGGCCTTCAGAATGCGAATGATGCATCTCAGCTGTACGCTGAATATTTTCTTTTTCGGATTCACCCATTGCCGAAATCATTTATTCGGGTTGTGCTAAAAGAGTAAAAACAGTGTACCTGAAAACGTGCAATGGGAGAAACAAATTTTGAATCTTGTAGAGGAAGACCCAACAACAAGTACTCAAGAAATAGCACGGCAAGTTGAACTGAGCAAAAATAATGTTTTTACAACGTTGCGAGAAAGTACCCATTTCATGCGCAATGAGTTCAAGCCTTAGAGCTACAAGACCACCCTAAGACAGCTCAGTTCTGCGAGTAGCTCTTACACCAACATGAGACGAATCAAATCTTAACCAGAAACATTTTGGTTATGGACGAGGCTTTATCTACCCGAAATGGAACTCACAATTCCCAAAATAATCATTTTTGGTCACTTAATAATCCTCATGCTTTTAGGCAAACAAATTTTCAACACATATTTTCGGTCAATGTGCGGGCGGCACTTGTCAACGGTATTCTGGTTGGACTTTCGTTTAACGGATTAAAATTATCTCGAATTTTTACGCAATTATTTACCCGGTCTTCTAGAAAATGTGCCTTTGAATGTCAACATGTCGTTCTTACACGATGGAACAACAGCCCATTTTTGGCGTGACGTACGGGAGTTCTTAAACTTTTTCTAATAAGTGGTTAGGCCGTAATGGGCTAGTTGCGTGGCCGGCTAAGATCTTAACCCTTGTGATTTGTTTTTATGGGGTTACATGAAAACTATAGTTTTGCCATATTAATATAAAAGAACTTATTCATCGTATAGAATAGTCTGCAAGACTCTTAGGGGAAGACCTTTGCCACTATTACAAACATGCACCGACTCTTGGGTACCTTTTCTTTCAATACAAAACGTAGAACCGGAACGAATATTGTTTTCGAAATTAGTATAGTAAGTTTTTATATTTCAGTTTTTTGAAAAATGGTAGATTATTTTTTATTTCATCGAGTTTTATACGAAGTTAAAAAAAGTCTTAACTTAGGAATCACCCTGTATATAGTTTTGGTATACAGTCCAAAAATGTATATTATTTTTGTGGAAATATCTCTTCCTAAAATAGTTATAATGAGGGTATTAAACAGTTTCAATGTTGTATTATGGATTAAGCACATTTTCTCACAAGAGTTTTCTATCAATTGTATCACAACTTAATAGAGGTTGCGGCGTTTGAAATGTAAAGTCTCTCATAGCTGCTGTATTGAATACATCTTAACAATTTTCTATGGAAATACAAACGATATACGAATTGCGCCCTAGAGCAGTTGAAAGACGACTCAAACGTTGGGGAATAACTTTTCTTTTTCGATGAAACATATCTCTGGCTTTGTAGATTTATAAACAAACATGATAGTTCAGGAGTTATCTCTTCATCCTCAGAAAGTCTCTGTTAGGCACAGTTTTTGGGCTAAATGAGTGATAGGACTCTAATTTTTTGAAGACGATGCCTTGTTATTGTTAATGGTAAACGTAATAGGGTTATGTTAACAGAATATCTTTTGCCTGAACTGATAAATGTGGATATAAACAATATTTTCTTTCAAGAGCTGTCATCTGTCACATATCTCGCCATACATTCGATTTTTCAAGAAAAGTCACCTGGACGCTTTTATTTCACTTTTAAATCACGAATTATTTCACGATTCGGGTTATGATTTTTTTCCATCATTGGTCAACAAAATTCAAACTTTTTGGGTCGTACGAAAACGTTTATCTTATCTAGATAATAATATGACTACCTAACAAGAATATATTAATAAAAAAAAATGCAGGTTTCTTTGTATATATTTTTGTGAAAAATGGACAAAAATAGAGTTACACTTGTTCTTATTTTACTGTTACCAGTCCGAACTTGTGCCCTGCACTTACATGCACTTAGCCGCACTTGTAAAATGATCTACCCGCGCACCTCGCACCTTAGGTTGGTTCGTCAAACTTTGCACTTTGGTAATAAAAACAAAGGAATGAGACGAAGAGTTTCTTTGCCTTTTTCGAATTGAAAAGAGTTTTATTTCATTTAATTCAATTACAGTTTTACGAAAACAAGAACTTCGTTTTTTTCTCTCACCCAGTGTTAAATACAACGATTTCTTCTCTCATTCAGTGTTAAATAAGTTAATAACAGTCTGGTAATAAAATGAATTAATAAAGTTAAATATATGGACAAATTTGTGAGATAACGAAATCTGATATACCAGATTGTCCAATAAAACATATTTAAACATTGATTAATTACCTCGGATTACTAGGCAGAATGTGTTGTTTGTTATCAAGTTCTGCCCGCGGAAAGCATGCACCCTTCAAAATTAGTGCAGCATCTATAAACAAAACACCCATCTTTACAAAACAAACCATTTTTTTCGAGTGTAAATCACTCGTCTTGAAAAATTAACAAATTGCTATTACAAATCAAGCAGTAATGAGATCGCAGTACTTCAAGCATCCTATTTAGTAGCATTAAGAGTGGCCAGGGAGTCTAAGCCCCACACCATTGTGGAAAAGCTCATTTTACCCAAGATTTTATTGATGCAAAACAAAACGAAAACTTCGACTTTAACAAATGCATTGCAGTATGTACTGATGGCGTTAAAGCGATAACGGGTAAGAACAGAGGTGTGATAGTAAAATTAAAAGACATGTAACATATGAAATGGACGTATTACTTTCTTCACAGAAATGCGCTTGCTAGAAAAGATGCTACGAAATGTTCTGTCATAAGCCGTATAAATCGTTAATTTTAATAAAAACCGATCATCGCAGACTAAATTGCTTTCCACACTGTGCGAAGAAATGAGTGCCAAATACGACTCACTGCTTTTCCATACTGAAGTCAGGTGGTTGTAGCAAGGAAAAGTTCTAACGAGGCTTTGCAAGCAAGCTTTGCTTTGAATTACAAGATGAATTGAAAATCTTTTTTAGAGTTAAAAATAGCTCATTTTCAGAGTTTTAACAAGATGGGAAAATTTATTACTGTTGGTTTAGTTGAGTGATATATTTTCACATTTGAATGACTTGAATATGAGTTTACAAGAGCGTAACAAAAACATTTTATTAATGATAAAGTCAATGCGTTCATCAAAAAGCTTGAATTATACGCCTTGGAAAACGCAATTTTGGAGCATTCATTTTAACTTCGGATTATTGATCAGGTGTTGGAAAGCATGAAAACGCATTTACGCGAATTGAAAATTCAGTTACTGGAATATTTTCCAGATAGCAACGATGATTTGTCAAAAAGATGGATTTTCAATCCGTTTGATGAAAATGTTCACAACCAACTTATTGAAATATCGGGCGACAAAACTCGACAAAATGTTTAACTCAAGTTTTAGATAAGTTTTGGCTTGCACAACAATGTGAATACTGAAGCCTAGTAGCGGAAGCTTTAAAAACATTGATCCTCTTCGCTACATCTTATGCTTCACATCTAGAGTGCCTTTAAAACCTAAACATAGAAATCGTCTATTATCACTGGAAAATAATTTGCTTATGTGTGTTTGCAATGATGATCCGTGTATAGAAAAACTTTTTAGTAAGAAACAAAATCAACTGTCGCATTAAATTATCATTTCAAACAACTTTGTCTATTACTTGATTTATGTTTATTTTATTATTTTGTTATTACCTTGTAATATTGAATTTTCTAACACTTGTTAAATTAAAAATACGTTAATTGATACGTAACTTGCATCTTTCGTATACGGGTCTTATTTTTTGAGGGCATTGCGATCCTCCCATATTCATGAACATGACCCCAGGGGAGGATAGTCCTTCCTGAGGAATGCTCCGTCTGAGGAATGCTTCCCCAGGCGAGGAGGTCGTGACCTTCAGGTTGAGAAACGATGGTCTAGACCTTGGTTTATTTACTAGTGAACCTGTTTGTATACATTATTTAATTATATTCCTAACCCAATTAAAACTAATTCCCAATCTATCATGTATTTTACGATAGCTCAATCGTTTGCGATATAACAATTAGTTTGCGGTTACAACACTTGCTTATGACAGTGCACATAATGTTCTCCAGTTTTTCTATTTTAAAACATCCGGACAGGGATGGATGCATTTAAAGATTGAAGCTTTATTTCTATCTTGTTTACTAATACATATTTAGGAAACATATTTAGTTTTATATGTATCTACTTGTAAAGAAATCACAATAGTGCTAATATTTTTGTAGCCTTAAGTTTGAAGTTTATTTTTCTCCTTCACCTCAACTGTTATTATCTCAATATTTTTTGCCTCCAACAATATTTTTAAACGTTTATTAAACACCAATATACATAACCGAATGATAAGTTGAATGTTTTGATAATTGAAGAAAAAAAGCATAGTGTGCAAGTATGTTTTTAGCCCATTGTATATTTCGTGCTGTATCGATATCTATTGTACTGCTAATTTAACTCTTTGATTGGCACAAGCTTTTGTAAGAAATTTCGAAATCGTAGCACTGTAAAATTTTTATCATTCTTTCCCATATAACTTCACAGCGGTAAACCTCGAGGTACGTGCTTCGAATTAATATTTATTCTGCTTCACGTAATGGTCTCAGATTAAGTCGATGATAAAATCTTTATCTTCGGTATGAACCCCTCTTTATTGTCCAAATAATTTCGTATTTACGTACGAGTAGACATTTTTTTGATAAATTTCGAGGGGTTGTCTTTGGAGTTTTATTAAATTAGATTTGCTTACTTGACTTCGAAGTTGGATCAAGGATTTTAATTTAAATTAAAAAAATCTTATTAAATAATTTTTGATTTTTCTTCAAATATTTTATATCCTTTTACAATTTTGTATATTTTAATATAGTTTGAGTTCTTACATTCCAGGATAGAATCAGATAATTTTCCCATAGATGATGGTGCGATCGCAAAGGTGATTGCATTTCAGAAAAGTAGCTCCCTTTCTAATAATGCTCCATAAATTTGAGATCGATATGGCCTTTAGTTTTGTTTTGACAGTTCTCAAAATCAAATAATTTTTGGGTTAATGGAATAAAACGAATTCTTGTGTGTTAATAATAAAACATCGCACAAACCGAAGAAGAGTTGAAATATTATTACGGTTTCTTTACCTTTACATTTCATGGGTCCTCAGTGATGTGCTGAGATTCGATGTAGTTAAACTACCACAAGCGACGTTCTGCTATGAGAATGCCCCCTTGAGGTCACTATGATGGAAATGGATAACAAGATCCAAGATATCTTATTAGCCGATCATACAGTGATGGTTAAATAGATTTTTGAGATAATAATCATCTCGAATGAATGCGTACGGTTCTTATATCCTGCACTAACATTTGGGCATGAGAAAGTTAATCGCTGAATTGGATCACTGCGGATCAAAAATGGAATCGAATGACCACTTCTCAACGATTTATAGATACGTTTAAGAACAATTATAAGAGTTTCTGTTGCGATTTATGACATTTAATAAAATTTTGGATTTTTCACTACATCCGTTCAGTTTCTTTCCTTTAACTCCAAACCAAATAATATGGATAAAAATTCCATCCTCTCTCCATAATTTTCCAAACCAAATAATATGGATAAAAATTCCATCCTCTCTCCATAATTTTTACATCGTTAGTAGGGCGTTTACCTAAAGCGACCGTACGCCACATCACTTATCTCATCGTTGGCCTTACATGTTTTGTTCGTGGTTTCGGTATTCATTCCTTTATCTGCGCAACAAGTAACAACCCATACTCCAATATCCTTGTAAATAGTAACAATACAAAATTTTACGAAAATATAAAGGCAATACCACGATAAGTAAAAGGGAGGAAGGGGAAAGCAAAAAAATATCTTTAGCAGCACTATTTGCTCCTACATACTTTAAAAACCCATGAGCCGCCACTGGAACAGTCAAAACAGTGGTTTTTTTTTTCCGGCGGACATGCCCCGAAGAAGGGTAAGATGTGTTCGATCACCGGATAGGTTTTTGTAGGACTAGTAAAGAATTATCTTCACCGATTATTCGGAAAAGGGAAACATTATTCATTCACGTCTAACTAATGTTCAGGCCTATTCATTAATGTTGCTGCTTGCAGAAGCGAAATTAGTCGATTTATGTTGAGTTGCTGCCGCATCGATCCTATTCTCCGAAGTTGGCCCCCTTCGACGAAGAGAAAAATAATTGATCATTATCCTATTCTTGAAGTGTTTTTGGAGCTATTAAAGTTGATGATTAGTATAAGGGGAAGCTTGATAAATAAGCAATAGATTCGCGAAAACATTTATGCTGTTATAATTACCATAAACCAGGAAAAGGTGGAATATTTCTGAAAGAGACATTTTTCGATTTAGGAATACTTTCACAATTACATATTTCCAATTAAGTATAGGAAGGCATATTTGTCGTTATTACCTCGTTTGAAAAAAAGTTTTAAAAACATTCATACTTAGGTCAATTGTTCTATTGGAACCTTTGGTGTGAAATACTAAATTCAAAGAGATTTACTTCTAAACAACACATTACTTGTTTTTAATTCAACGACGCTCAAGTTATTTAGTGTTGAGTGGTAACTCTCTTGGTATTTATAATTATCTAGTGTCAAAAAAATATCATTAGTTACTTCAAAAATTGAAAAAAAAATATGGAAGAAAAGGTCTTTTGCAAATTCTGAGGTAATGTTATGCTTCTACGGTAAATCCTGTATTTGAGAAGTTGAATGAATTAGTTGAATATTATATCATCGCATAGAATATTGTATATTTTGTCATATTTGACAAATTTTAACATGTTCATCTCGAACTGCAGCATGGAATTCACTACTCAGATATCAAACTATATAATCATTTATAAGAATATAATCTTATATAAGAATAATCTTATATATGATTATATACTTATATATATAATCATATATAAGCAAATAATCATACATAAGTATATAATCATATATAAATATATAATCATATAAAACTATATAATCATACCATATATAAACATGAGGTGTGTAAATAAAGTAATAAGATAAAGCATTACAATTCCACATTGTCTTCTTTAAAGTAGTTGTTTTAGGAAGCCACACAGTGCTGTATTGAAAGGTGTATTTTACGAACATAATTACTACTAAGGGCGTTTAAGGAATTCAAACTCGTACTGAAGATATACCAGATCTTAACCCGTTTCCTCTCCAAAAGAGAAACCAACAGTGTTGCCACAACGCTACGCTACAGGTCTCATTATTTTATTTATACATCTCATATGTCAATAAGTAATCAAATTTAATAAGTAATCAAAAAAATGTACTTATTAAATTAAAGTAGGACAGACATTTGAAAGAAATCAATACGCTTAAAAATAGCAAAACCCCAGGGCATTACCAGCAGAAGTCTACTGCACGGAGCAGAATAAATATTCATAGCGATGCAATTCATCATTAAAAGTACCTGAAAAAGAGAAAATGCCGGCGGATGAGAACAAAAGTAATATTTGCTCTATATCTTAAAAAAGTGACAAAACAAAGAATCTCATGAAATATAATAATTACTTCCTTTTGTAATCTATGTCGGCCCTTCACAAATACTATAACAGTACATTTTGTTGAATGTTTTGCCAATTGATATCTATCTGACAGTGCCATTAATTCTGTAATATTCTCATTAATTAAGACGTTAACATCAAAAAAGTCATGGGGGATGAGACCGAAAAGAATAGAGTAACTATGCATCATTAGCATATACAAGGTCTGCCCTAAAAGTAAGTTGAATAAGTCCAGGAAAAAAGATTTATTGCAGATAAAGGTACAAGCAACTAAAATTCTTCAAAGTAGCTTCTTTCCGCGTCGGAACACTGGGGCCCAGAATTTATATCAGTCGCTGAAAGCACCTTGGAAAGCGTCGAACGGGGACCTCCTTCAAGCACCTCGTCGTGGTTTGGCCCTTCAGTTCCTTTTGAATCCTCGGGAGCAAGAAGAAGTCTGGTGGTGACAAGTCGGGGCTATCCGACGGCTGGGGTAGTATTGCCACACCGCGTTTCACTAAGTACTCCGTGACAATGACGCCGGTGTGCGACGGCGCTTTATCATGGTGAAGACGCCAAGTGTAGGCGATCTCCTTTCTAACGCGTTTCACTCTGCTTTGGAGCCTTTTCAGTACTTCTAAGTAAAGCGCAACACAAAATTTTATCGCGTAACACTGGTCCTTGAAATGCGGCATCTTGAAATTCCGACGCGTCACTAAAACAAGAGAATGCACAATGTGAAACAGCCTGCAAGCAACTGACGATAGTATCGTTGGCTTCCCTAAACCTCCCACCACGTTTCCAGTCACTAGACGCGCCTCACTAGCGGCTTGCTTCGGAGGCGCAAGGTCATTCAACTTACTTTAGGGACAGTAGGGATAGGGAATACCCCATTTTAGGCATGTTACATGTAAGTAGAACAGCAGCGGCACAATGACAGAACCTTGTGGAACTCCACAGTTGATATGTTCTGTGGAACATTCACATCTATTTGTTTTAACAAATTGACATATGTTATTAAGATAGCTAATCATCAATCTTCTAGCATTTTGCGATAGGTCTACAAAATGAAAAATGGCGCCTATAAGCTTAATATTAATTCGGTAGTAATAATAATAATCTTTTAGATCAAGAGACGTTCATCGAAAGTACGCCTGGGGAATAACCTTTAGAGAACCATTATAAAACTAATTCTATAGTTGTGAAAAAAAACTTCTAGACAACATCAATACTTTTAAGCGAAAAATGTTTAAAAATCTACTGGGCACATAGAGTGACTATGGGTAATTCAATATAACTAAGAACTCTAACAAATATTTGTAGATCCGCTTGTTAAAATAGTCTTGAGTCTTAAAATACTATATAGGAATTGTATAGGATACAACTCGAGAATACTTAGGAAGATCCTCAATAGCAAAATAGTCGGAACAGGATCAAAAAGTGGGATTATGAGATCAAAGATGATACAAAGAGTCTATTGGGAACTACATAGTAGACAGCTGCGGGCTAACATTGAAATGAGTGCAAGAAAAACTTAGAGAATCTTAATAAATGAGAGAGAGAAGAGGCAAACTAAATACTGGAACATTCAGTCCACTTAATCCTTCATAAACAGTTTTCGAAGAATAGTGTCAGAACTTTGAAATGTACTAGCGGCAATAGTGTTTAAAAAGTGAGTTCAATTCACCGTGGAAAGATATACGATTCAACAGCGTCTAGGAATTATTCGTAATCAAATGCGTGTTTCGAGTATTGTATGAAATTAATGATCAATATAATCGATCAGTTCTTCTATTGGAATCTAAACTTCACCAACCGTGAAATTTACTGAGCGTTACATTTATACGTGAAAAAGTTAAAGTCCTTTATCCCGGTTCATGGTTTTCTTACATTTTTCTATTTGAATACTTCCATATGCATCCAAAGCCCTATTGTTATTTACACTTTTAACCAATCTAAAATTTCTAATATCTATGTTGTGGTCGACTGCATCTTACACAACACAAGATTTTTCATTTCTCCTATACCTAATATGAACAATGTATCCTTTATATCTTATTAATATGGATCTTCTAGTTTGCCGAATATACCTTCGATCATAATCTTGACAAGTAATTTCGTAAATCCTCGATGTTTCCTGTTGATTCACTTTATGCTTTGAATTATCCAGGACTCTCAATTTATTGTATGGTTTGTACACACAACCTTAGGGTCTACTTTTTTTCAAAATCTTGTCTAGCCCTCGCGTTAATTGAATATCAAACGGTATTACCATGAATTTATTTTTGGTGTTTTGGGTTTTGTTTTGATTCTTTTGAGTCGAAGATTCTTTCAATAATTGTCTAAACTTATGTATTCTAATTAATTTATCTACAATATTCTTATTTTAACCGTTCACTTCAGATACCTCCCTAATTAATTTTAATTCTTTGTTATAATTATTTTTGTTTAAAGGAAATTTGATTGATTTGTTTACCATAAAATTTATACCAGCCATCTTATTTTCGAAACTATGATTCGAATCGTTAGGATGTATCTCGAAGGGGTAGTATTTTTTCTGAAAATATCCAAATCTAACCTATTTTTATTGTTTCTATTGACTAAAACATCCCGAAATAGTAATCTATCGTTGTTGTGGAGTTCATGCGTGAATATTATATTTTGGGATTTAAGTTGTTAATAAAATCATATAAGTTTTTATTTTTGGAATCGAAAACTGCAAAAACGGCATCCACATATTTTAACCATATCTTCGGAAAGTAACTGAATTCATCCTCCACCTCGGCTTCAAATTTACTCATGAATAAGTTAGCTAAAAACGATGACAGAGGATTACCCACTGCCGTTCCTTCTGGTTGTTCGTAAAACCTGTTGTTAACCTGAAAACAATTTTACTTCATACGAAATCTTGTTAACGAAATGCACTTAAAAACAATCTTGTTATTAGAACCCTTCAACCTGAGTAACTCTCTCAGGTATTTCAAAGTATGTGAAATCGGAACACTTAGAAACAACGATAATATGTCAAAGGACGCCAATACCTCACCTTCCTGTAGATGTGTGTTTTTGACTTTTTCTATAAATTTTGTTTAGTTTATCACAGAACAGGAAACAGTTGGTTTGGTAGGTTTTCAAACTCCTTTGTTAACAATTTTGCCAAGTTGCATGTTGGCAAATCAATGGCTGATATAGTTGGTCTTATTGATTCTCCTAGTTTATTAATTTTTGGTAAATCATATAATCTTGGCAATTTTGGATTAAAAATATGCAGTGTGCTTTTCAGAGAAGGAGAACACATAAGTTGAGACAATTATTAGAAGAATATTCGACTTTTCAAAAGGATCAGAACAAAAATGAATTTGTAGTAATACGGTTTGATGCCCAATTAACACGAGGGCTTGACTAGATTTTCAAAAAGTAGATATTAAGGTTGTGTTACAAAAATATAATAAATTGAGAGAAGTCCTGGGTTATCCAAAGGATAAAGTGGATCAACATGAAAAGTCGAGGATTTACGAAATTAGTTGTCAAGATTGTGATCAAAGGTATATTTGGCAAACTTGAATATTCATATTAACAAGATATAAAGAACACATTGCCCACATTAGATATGGAAGAAATGAAAAATATTGTGTTGCCCAACATGCAATCGAATATGACCACAATATAGATATTAGTAATTTAAGACTAGTTAAAAGTGTAAATAATAATAGGGCTTTGGAAGCGTATAAAACTATTCGAATAAAAAAAAGTAAGAAAGTCATGAATCGGGATAAAGGACCTATTCCGCTCAACTTTTTCAATTAATGTAACGCTCAGTAAATTTCACGGTTCATAATTTTTACAGGCTTCACTAGGTACGAATATTATATAAATTGAACATAGTTTAGTTTTAGAATTAGATTAAATCATCTCCTGGTGATGCTAAAATGGTTAGCGAAACGCACGTCGAGTATTTAAAAAAACGGTGGGACTTATCATCAGACATCAGAAAGTCGATTAATTACCAGAAAAGTTTTCTGTGCGCGTTATTTCGCGTATAGTAATACCATTTGATCACGTTGATCACGTGATCTGCCAGATTTGGGTTATTTTTATGGATATATGTTAAATCTCTGGTTTACAGAAACGAAACATTCAAGCCATCATTGAAAATATACCACCCAAATGTGTGAAAGAGTTATCGAAAATTGAGTTTCTAGACAGATGGTGTCGAAAGGAAACATTTGAAGGACATTATTTTCAAAACATAATACTCTTAGATGTTAAGATAAAATGAAAATGACCGGATTGTGAGAATTTTATTCAATATAACATCCTCGAAACGACGAGATAAAAGACCTACAAATAAAATTATTTTGTTCTGCAGTTCATTGGAATTGTTTTCAAGTTTATCTTCGTTTTGTCCTATTTGGTATATTTATTTTTGACATGAAAAAATGCATAATATGGTTAAACCAAGACCCTTTGAGGAAATGCATTTATTCCTGGCATACCTTTGATCGACAGAAGCAGACTTTGTAAATCTTTATAGAACTTTATAGAACAAAACAATTACTGATGAAAATGTCGTGGATATTTCACATTCTTTGCGATATAACTTGCAGCATACTACGAATTAATAGATATTCGGTATTCCGTAATGTTCCCAGATTATGTTAACGATAAAATATTTATCTGCCACATGAAAACCTCTTTACTCTGGAAATAATTTCCTATTTAGCAGATAACTTTTATTGATAAATTTCAAGTCTTATTAAATTAAATTTTACTTAACAATTTAGGGTAGCGTATGTATATGTAACAATTCTTACTAGAGACGTCCTTTTTGTTTTAAAATATTTAGAATCTTTATCATTAAAAAATTATTCTGTTGCTTTAAAATTTGTCTTTGTATACTGCTATTTGTTAAGACACTAAATGGACTGAAAAGTATTGACAATTTTTTTTTTATTGTAACTTCCACTATAACTATTTTTTTTATTCTGGAAAGATAACAAATACTAGCCATTAGGAACTCAATCTGGAGGAAAATGCGATAAATGAAAAAGCAATTCGAACTATAATTAATGCCATGTGTTCTCAATATTATTTATTTTTTCACTGGCATATTGTTTTGAAAAAAAGCAATTTATTTGTTCGCTAAATGGAATGGTATTTTTTTGTAATTGCATTCTTCGTTTAGTACAATAATGTAAATGCATGTGTCTTTCAAAATGTAAGAGCCATGGTTTTCTTCTGACGACTGTTACGCGCTTCACAAGTTTTTACGAAGTGACTTTCATTGATAACACTGTTTGCGAATACTGGTGTAGTGATGAATCTATGTTACATCAGCAGTTATTAATGGCTAGATTTTTTTTTTATTTTGCTTTAACATATCTAAATATTATAGTGATGTAGTGGCACATTCTTATAAATATAAATGCAGGATATTTTTCAGGTGGTCTTTCGAGATGTTTATGATGTCAATAATGTCACTCAACTTGATCATGTAATAATATAAAAATGATTTTTTCTATCTTTTTTACTGTGATTTATAATGTTAATTATAGTTTGACTCAATCTTAAAGCGTAAACCTACTAGGATCGATATACCAGGTCTGTAAATATGAAACCGCAATTTGCCCATAGGTGGCATAATCCATAAATGGTCAACTCACAACAATACAAGTTTCATACAACGGCATAGTTTGTAATACCGTTAAAAATGTCGACTTTTGTGCCTGGAAACTACGATTTGTGGACAGCACTGATTTTCTGTTACCATTTGATGAAAACTGCTGAAGAATCTTGTCAAAGCTTACTGTGAGCATGCTCTTTGTAAATCACAGTGCTTTGGGTAGTTTAAAAAATTCCAAAGTGCCGATTTTGATGTAAGAAACGAAGAACCTGGAAGACCTCCGGGAAAGTTTGAAGATAGACAATTGCAAGCATTGTTTTATGAGAATGACGCTCAAACCCACCAACAAGTCTCTATATGTTTGAAATCCATGTGAAAATAGACCACCTGGTTCCTCTCGATTGGTGGACATAGCGCAAAATTTGGATAGAGTAAAGATAAAACGCTTCTGAATTTGGGATAAGTAAGAGGCTGTAAACAAAACAGAAGAGTCAATGGAATATTATATGGACACTCCCAAAGTATATTTCAATATACTCAGCAAAACAGTACGTCATATTTTTAGCAATCACATATTATTCTAATAACCTAGAAGGACAAATCTGTATTATTATCTCTCTCTCATTTAGTGTTATCTGTATATTAAATAGATGCTCATTTGAGCCAGTTACGCAAATGACTTTAATCATCCTGTACAAGTAAACTTTAAGAGATAATTATGGCAAAATATCATATCACTGGTTTAAAATTCCTTGACGCACGTTTCGCCAACCATGTTAGCATTATCATCATCAGATGATTCAATCTATCTCATTCTAGGTTCAATTAAAAAGAAAAGACACAAATTAAGGCAAGTGATTTGGTGTTTAGCTGTAAATATTTTATTAAGTTTAGTGATTCACATCAAATGTTTTAATATGATAATTGAGACCGTCCAAGAGAAAATATTATATAACAAATAAATAAATACTTAAAAAAGATATTAAAGTCTGATTAATTAATGAATGAATTAATTTACAGTCAGTAATAATCCATTTTTAATGTTCTTAATGACACAAGATATGAGTTTTATTGTATTGTTATTTAGATAATTCTTTTTGACTCAAGTCATTCTGATCAGTAGAACTGTACACCTTATTAAGTAGAGAGTATTATGTTGATATCCTGGAAAGTAAACAAATTCCAAAAGTGATTTTCGATTCAGTAATTATTCGACCAGACTCTATAGCAGAAAAGTATATGGTGTTTATGACTCTCATCTATTTTGTATGAAGCCTATACAGAGCATCATTAAATTTTTCCTAATAATTTCGAAACAACCAAATTTTTATAAACAGTACATTACTAGAATTTAATGCTCATAGTTTTAATAAATCAATCAAAGCATTGAAACGAGTTCTTAATACAATTTTGAATTTCTTTGGAACCGTTGGCATTTTAGGATGTTTACTTCCGACTACGACTATTCTATGACTTTCATCTAATTGGATTCTCCCACAGCATACAATATTATAAACTTAATCAACGTCAAACTTTTGGTACACATGGGAATTTTGTACATATTATGGAACGCTTCAATTCAAAATATCCGAATGAATTCTAACCAATAGTAGAAAATCATTTCTGGATCTATTACTGCAAAAAAATCCGGAAAATGCAACAAAATTTCAATAAACATTATGCTGATAACATAAATAATAGAAAAATCATTATCGGGGAAAAAGATTCAGTTCATTTTTAATGAAGATTTCATCATATTCAATATTGAGTACAATATCAACACATTGAACGACGATGATTACTCCAACAAAAAAAAAAATAATTTCTAACAATTTTGTTTGAATCGTGACGGGGAAATACATTCATAACAAACTTGGAATTTTTAAATAAAAGTTTCAGCATATTTTATCATATTTTATTTCGAAATGGCATTCCTTCATGCGTGCCGTATATCATGCGGTTTTAATATTTCACCATAAACAGACTTATTAAAGAATTTAAAATATATGCTACTTTCTGCTTGCAACCCCCTCTATAAAAAATCCTTCTGAGTAAAATTTAATATACAAGTTGCATTTACAAGAATTCATGGAATATATTAAGAAAAGGTTTATTAAAAATTACCTTTCATCATAAGAAATATAGGTTTTCGGGTACTTAGAAGAATATTTTGTATCCTTTTATATTTAACAAACTCAGATTCCCATTAAAAATGGTGTACCCTAATTAGAACCAACAGGAAAATAGTTCAAAAATAAATTCGTTCAAAAACTAATCTTTTGTTATTTTGACAGTTATTGACGACAGTCCAGTATACTGAAGACCAGTATATATCATAATATTTGTTACAAAATTCCGTACCTTCCAATTTCATTTAATTCACTACATTTTTTAAATATAAAATTAACCACTACAATCATTAAAAAAACTGTATCTCAAAATAAAATATATATTAAGTTGTAGTTTATACAACTACACATAATTACGTCTTGAAATGAAATAACCCGAAACATATACAGGCATAATATAGTTACATGTACTAGTGCCAGTTTAGTTTTTTGAATGGCGATTTTTAAAAGATAGTTGGTTAGTTAAAATTAAAAAAAAATCCCCATTTTTCATTATTTACGTTCAGTCTCACATTACGTTATTCCCCCCAATTTATATTTTTTCAATGTTCTTTCCTATTTTACGAAATTTTCTGCAAGTAAAATATTGTTGTCTTACAAGGGCCCTCTCTTGCATAAACCAAAATATTCAAAATAAAACCATCCTGTTTTGTCAGCTCATATAGATTTATGATAATAGATAATACATATTAATACATTTGTTGGTATATACTAATGCCGTCTATGGAGAGTAAACATATGCCATCAAAAGCCAGTTCGTTTCCAATTGTCGTAGTGCAAACACTATTTTAATTGTCATAGTTTGCTATAGGTTTGAATATGTCGAATTATGTACCAGAAAAATACGTTTTGCTGGTAAGTTTAATAACCTTCTTTTATTTGAAGAAAACGGCTGCTGAAGTTATTCGATTATTGGTTGAAACTTATGGTGGATATGCACTAACTCAAAAAACTTGTGAACGATTGTTTAAACGCTATAAAAGTAGCGATTTTGATATAATAGACAAGGACCGTCCAGGCGAGTCGAAAAAGCTTGAAGATGCAGATTTCTAAGCATTAGTGGATAAAAACTCAACCCATACGTTGAAACAATTAGCAGAAGCATTGAGTGTTACACAATCCACCATTTCTAAATATATACACGCATTGGGAAAGACCCAGGGGAAATGGAAAAATGGGAAAATGAATTGAAGAAAAGAGGCATAGAAAGGCGAAAACCTACTTATGAAATTTTGAGGACAAAAGAAAAAGGTTTTTTCATCGGGTTGTGAGAGGTGATGAAAAGTGTATTTATTTTGACAAACCAAAGAGCAAAAATTCATGAGTAGACCTAGGCCAGCTTTCAACATCACAACCAATGCGCGATATACATGGAAAGAAGACTTTGCTGTGCATTTGTTGGGACATTAGGTGAGCTGAGTATTACGACCTGCTGAAATCTGGTAAAACGATTACTGGCAATCGATACCAACAATTGAAAAAAATTGAACCGAATATTGAAGGAAAAATGACCACAATGCGCCCAGACCTGATAAAGTTGTATCTATGTTGCAAAATGTATCAAAAACTATTTGAAAAACGTTAAATGCAACTTCCTATTCCACCTGCCGTATTCACCGGACTTTCTTTGACAGGAAGAAGAAAAAAAGTAACAGCTAACCATGGTCAATACATACCTTGATCATTAAGGTGATTTATTTTATTATGGAAATAAACGCTCAAATTTTGCGAAAAAATCCACATTATTAACCAAAATAACTATTATTTTTACAGCCCTTTACGGCCCAACCCTTACAGGCCTTTAAGGCCTTTGGCTTGGTTTACAATCTGCCGCCAAACCACTTTATTCCTTGCACTTTTTTCCCACTGTTTCACACCCATTCTAGCGAAATTCTTTTCCACCTCCTGTAGCTTTCTCCTTGATCTTCCTCTCTTCATTCTTCCCTCGCCTCTCACCCTGCTCGTAGCCTGTTTTGTTAGTCTGCTTTTTAGTGCCTTTCTATATGTCGGAGCCAGGCTATTTGCCGTGCTCTAATGATCCGCGTTATTGAGGGTTCTCCAAATACCGTTGTTATTTCTTAACTGGTCCTTCTTCTCTACTGATTCTCCTCCTTGATACCACCGTATATTCTTCTCAGCACTCTACGTTCTCACACATGTAACATTCTTTCACTGCTATTGGTTAAGGTCCAGGTCTCCGGGGCATATATAACAGCTTGTCTCATTATTGTCTAATAAACTCTTGCTTTGGTTTTTCTTGATATATTATTGATACTTAGGAGTCTAGCAGCGTCGCTGCACATTTATTTCCTTTTGTTATTCTTGCCTTAACCTCTCCTTTTATTCCATCTTTATCTATAATGGTTGAGCCATGGTAACAAAAACGATCAGCCCTTTCGAAGTTTAGTATTTCTTCTCCTATTCTGTTTTGTTTATATTTACTCAGAGCCTGAACCTTCCTGCTTCTCCCATTAATCTTTGAGTTACATTTTTCATTTCTCCCAATTCTAGTGTTATAATTGTTACATCGTCGGCGAAGGCTAGACATTAGTGTTTTTGTCATATATTAGTCCTGTTCGATGTATCTGACTTCTCCTCAGCACAGCTTCCAATAGTAGATTAAACAAGCAGGCAGACAACGGGTATCCTTATCTGAGGCCTGATCCTACTTTGAAGGGTTTTGAATGTTGATCATTTACTTCAATTGAGCTGATTGTATTTCCTATAGTCATTTTTGTTAGAGCTATTAGTTTTCTATTAACCCCCAGTTCTCAGATTGCTTTTATTAGTTCCTTTCTATCAATGGTGTCATAGGCACGTTGGAAATCTATAAAGAGCATGTTCATGTTTAAGCCTCGTAGGTATTATTATCTGGTCTACTGCTGTTCTGTAACTCCTAAAACCACATTGGTACTCTCCCATTAGATCCTCCGAGGTATTCCTTATCCTGTTCTTGATTGCTGTGGCTAATATTTTGTACACCACTTTCAGCAACACTATACTTCTGTAGTTGTCGCATGATGTTCTATCCCCCTTCTTGCAAATTGGACATAATACCGCTCGTTCCCATTTTCTTGGCATTTTTTCTTTTTCCAGCATTGGCCTATTATCTACGTAATTCCCTGTAGTAGTCTATTGACTAAATACGGTCTAAATAATAGATGGCCTTACTAAACAATAGCGGATCTGTCAATGGATAAATTTTAATCTAAACGCATTTATGAACATTTTGTTAGTAGTTAGTTTATTTATTATTTATTATATTATTTTGTTAGTAGTCCATCGTGGTTGGCAAACGTTAACATTTTTAAAATCTCCTCAAACCTACTTCTATATATTACGCGTCCACAAACTGGATATTTTATTCATTGCTTTGCAGGTAGTAGAAAATTTGTAGTATCACCAAAACAACTACAGCTACAATACAATTTTTGATTTCAGTTATTGCTAAGTGCATTTCTCTTCGATCAGATTTCTGTGATCGGAAAATTATTTTTTTTGTTTATTTCCTGACATATTACTTCAAAAAGATTATCATCAAAATATTACTCATTACTTGATGGTAAAAATAAATTTTCGAAGTTCACAACGAAAAAAAAACATTAAGGGGACAATACAACAAAATTGAGAAACTCACAGATGAAAGTGAAAAAGGAAAGTACATTGAGGCTATAAAACAAAATCTTAGGGCTATATAATAAATACACGAGGAAACATAAATAGAAGAAATACGTGGAATAAACCATGAGAAAAATGGAACAAAGGATGCTACAAAAAAAAAGAAAGGGAATATTAAGAATTGAGAATAGTAATCCACAGATTTTGTAAATGCGACAAGGAAAAATCTATGTCCAAAAACTTAGCCATATTAGAAGCTCGTGAAAACAACCATATAAGAACATTTTATAAGTCGGCAAAACGAAGTTAATTTACAGCAATTCAAAGCTATACTATGTAAAGCACCAAATCGATGGAATACATTCAAACTCTGTTATCAACTCTGAAGTGCAGAAATATTGAATATTGAATTATTTGAAATACTCAAAATTAAATACTGAATCTAATTAACATAACGATGCTGGTATCAACAAATCAAAGCATTGCACGATGACTGAATGATAAATTTCAATCATTTATTGAATGATCAATTTCAATCATTATCATTTATTCAAAGAGGGGGACGGATTATCAACCCCACTTTTCAACATTTCTCTTAACCCAGATATGCCTGAAAACCCTATTTTAAAAACAAGGGATTTTTTCAATTTTTTAAATAATTTTAAGGATATAGAATATATATAAAAAAATATTACACATGCACCAGATGGGACCAGAAAGGGCCAGGCCTACTTATAGGACGTTAGGAACATAACAAAGTGTACTTATATAACGAATAATAATTTTACATGAAATAATTATGTTTGGTATGTAATAAAGCATTTGAAATGAATTTGACTTTGAAACAAAGCATTGACACCTGGTAGTAATCTGTGACCGATTGTAGCGACACTTTGTTTGTTCTGTGGAATAACATAATGTTATTTCCATATTTTCGTTTTGACTGGGTATTCCATTAGAACTGCTATATGGTTATATATATATATATATATATATATATATATATATATATATATATATATATATATATATATATATATATATGGGCCTGCCCACTTCCATTTCAATTGCTTTATTCTTCCAACGATGTCACTCACTTTCGTTTGTTCTCTGATCCATGTGCAGATCTTTCTATCCTGTCTATTAGTGCCAAGCATACATCTTTCCATTCCCCTCTGTGCTACTCGAAGTTTTTGAACTGAGTGTGATGTGAGTGTCCAGGTCTCACTTCCGTATGTCATAATGGGCAGGACACACTGATCAAAGACTTTTCTTTTCAGGCAAAGTGGTATTTTGTTCTTAAACACTATGTTGAGTCTGCTAAATGCCTGCCTGCCACATTTAACGCGTCGCTCCACCTCCCGGACGGTATCGCCTCCAATCAAACCCTCTGACCAAGATATATATATATATATATATATATATATATCCTATATATATATATATATATATATATATATATATATATATATATATATATATATATATATATATATATATATATATAGGCCTCAGACTAACATGATCCAAAATTTGCCAACCCGCATTGGACCAGCGTGGCAGATTGCGGTCCATGCCTTCAATATGACAGTACAACTTCAAACACGGCCCTCATTCCCCGGAGCCCAAGGGGCAACTACCTACGGCAGCGGGAAGATCTGCCCTAAGGCAGAGGGTGCTAAGAATCACCGGGTTAGATCAGGCTGCCATTGGAATTTTGACATTGCTACTACGGGCTCTGTGAAACACGAAGAAAGGGCAAAGAGTTAATCAAATTAGAACCAATCGGTCACGTACTCACGTACACCCGAGGTACGGAGAATGGACGATGTGGTGGAATTGGATTCCTCATCAATCGAAAGCTGAAAGACAGTGTAGTCAAATTTGAAAGTATATCCGACAGTTTAGCCCAATGTGTTATTCAGCTGAATTAAAAGTTTAAGCTTCAAATCGTCCAAGCTTATGCAGCAACTATAAGCCATAGAGATGAGGAAATTGAGGAATTTTATGATGATGTGGCCCAACTTTTAGACAAAGAGAAGTGTAGGTATAAAATCCTGATGGGCGACTTTAATGCCAGAATCGGAGAAGCAAGAACTTGTGAAAATGCAACTGGCCCATATGGAAACGGTAAGCGGGATAATAGAGGTGACAGGCTGGTTGATTTTGCTGAAGGACAAGAACTCTATATTATGAATTCGTTTTGCAAGGATACGTTTTACATCTGGACTCACAAGTGAAATTGATTACATCATGTCAAACGATAAAGTAATATTTTGCAATTGTACTGTCGTTAACCATTTTAACGTGGGAAGTGACCACCGAATGGTACCAGCAAAGATTAAAATAAACTGCCGAAAAAAGCGCAAAAGAATAATAAGATCAAAAAGGAGCAAAGTGGATTCTGGGAAGATGCGTGAGTGGGGCAGAGATTTTAAAATTGCTTTGTCGAATCGCTTTGCTGTGTTGCAGGGCCCGAAGGAGATGGAAATTACAAACCAATATGAAGAAATCGCCAACAATGTGCTTTAAACGGCGGCTTCAATAACACCAGAAGATAAATGTTTCAAAGAGTCAAAAATTTCCAATGAGACCATTAATTTGATGAAAAAACGCCAGAGGATGAAGAATGCAGTCAGTCTTTTTAGCAGGGTTGAGTACGTTGAGCTTTGCAAAACTATAATAAAACGTACTCGAGAGGAAACGCGCCGATTCAATATGCAGCTTGTGCAAAAGACTCTGGAAGAAAACAGGGGAATTTACAAAACTAAGCAGAGGCTAAGACAGAAAATGACACGAATGTATTCCTTAATGCGTGAGACCATTCTCACGATTGTACCATTACAATATGCAGGGAACGGACGGAAATGTTAGAGGTTGTCCAAAAATGTTATTCAGGGTTGCATGAGGACCAGAATCAAGCAAGAACAGCAATGCCCACTGCAGAACAGGTGCCAGATATCCTGGTAGAGGAAGTGACAAAGGCTATAGACTCGATGAAAAATGGCAAGGCTCCAGGAAAGGATAGTATAACTGTGCAGATGTTAAAAGCTGGTGGTCGGACTTTACATAAAACACTAGCAAAATTATACTCAAAATGTCTCAAACAACAAGAAGTACCCAAGTATATATATATATATATATATATATATATATATATATATATATATATATATATATATATATATATATATATATATATATATATATATATATATATATATATATATATATATATAGTGATCCACAACTTCCAAATCCGTTTCTAAAACAGAAATCCTTTTGTCTTCAGCAAATTTATTGAACATGACCTGACCCTTCCTCTGGTTTATCTTTAAGCCAAATGGCTCTCCAGGCCTTTACAGCTCTTGTACGTGTCTTTGCAGCTCTTCTGGGTCTTGTGAAAGAAGAACGATATCATCTGCGAATCTAAGATGATTTAAGGATGCACCATTAATCCTTATTCCATCCTGTTCCCAATCCAGATTACGGAACACTTCTTGCAGGCAGGCTGAGAAAAGAAGAGGCGATATTGCGTCACCCTGCCATACGCCCCGCTCTACATTTATTCCAACCTCAAGATCGTCAAGGTGGACTGTCGCTGCAGCTTCATCATATATCGATCCTAGTAGATTTACATACGCTTTCTCTACACCTTGTTTAAGCAGTGCATCCATTACGGCGCCCTTTGAGATTGAATCAAATGCCTTTTCATAATCGATAAAAGCCAAGCACAGTGGTATAGTGTATTCGTTGTGTCTTTCTATGACCTGCTGTAGAACCTAGATGTGATCCATTGTACTGAATCCACTTCTGAATCCTGCTTGCTCCCTTGGTTGTGCGTCATTAAGTTTCCTTAGTATTCTTTTGGATATTATCTTGGTGAAAACTTTGTACACCACTGATAGGAGGCCTATTGGACGGTAGTTCTTTAAATCTTCCCGTGCTCCCTTCTTATGTAAAAGAATCACTTCTGCATTTTTCCATAAGCTGGGTACTTCTTGTTGTTTGAGACATTTTGAGTATAATTTTGCTAGTGTTTTATGTAAAGTCCGACCACCAGCTTTTAACATCTGCACAGTTATACTATCCTTTCCTGGAGCCTTGCCATTTTTCATCGAGTCTATAGCCTTTGTCACTTCCTCTACCAGGATATCTGGCACCTGTTCTGCAGTGGGCATTGCTGTTCTTGCTTGATTCTGGTCCTCATGCAACCCTGAATAACATTTTTGGACAACCTCTAACATTTCCGTCCGTTCCCTGCATATTGTAATGGTACAATCGTGAGAATGGTCTCACGCATTAAGGAATACATTCGTGTCATTTTCTGTCTTAGCCTCTGCTTAGTTTTGTAAATTCCCCTGTTTTCTTCCAGAGTCTTTTGCACAAGCTGCATATTGAATCGGCGCGTTTCCTCTCGAGTACGTTTTATTATAGTTTTGCAAAGCTCAACGTACTCAACCCTGCTAAAAAGACTGACTGCATTCTTCATCCTCTGGCGTTTTTTCATCAAATTAATGGTCTCATTGGAAATTTTTGACTCTTTGAAACATTTATCTTCTGGTGTTATTGAAGCCGCCGTTTAAAGCACATTGTTGGCGATTTCTTCATATTGGTTTGTAATTTCCATCTCCTTCGGGCCCTGCAACACAGCAAAGCGATTCGACAAAGCAATTTTAAAATCTCTGCCCCACTCACGCATCTTCCCAGAATCCACTTTGCTCCTTTTTGATCTTATTATTCTTTTGCGCTTTTTTCGGCAGTTTATTTTAATCTTTGCTGGTACCATTCGGTGGTCACTTCCCACGTTAAAATGGTTAACGACAGTACAATTGCAAAATATTACTTTATCGTTTGACATGATGTAATCAATTTCACTTGTGAGTCCAGATGTAAAACGTATCCTTGCAAAACGAATTCATAATATAGAGTTCTTGTCCTTCAGCAAAATCAACCAGCCTGTCACCTCTATTATCCCGCTTACCGTTTCCATATGGGCCAGTTGCATTTTCACAAGTTCTTGCTTCTCCGATTCTGGCATTAAAGTCGCCCATCAGGATTTTATACCTACACTTCTCTTTGTCTAAAAGTTGGGCCACATCATCATAAAATTCCTCAATTTCCTCATCTCTATGGCTTATAGTTGCTGCATAAGCTTGGACGATTTGAAGCTTAAACTTTTAATTCAGCTGAATAACACATTGGGCTAAACTGTCGGATATACTTTCAAATTTGACTACACTGTCTTTCAGCTTTCGATTGATGAGGAATCCAATTCCACCACATCGTCCATTCTCCGTACCTCGGGTGTACGTGAGTACGTGACCGATTGGTTCTAATTTGATTAACTCTTTGCCCTTTCTTCGTGTTTCACAGAGCCCGTAGTAGCAATGTCAAAATTCCAATGGCAGCCTGATCTAACCCGGTGATTCTTAGCACCCTCTGCCTTAGGGCAGATCTTCCCGCTGCCGTAGGTAGTTGCCCCTTGGGCTCCGGGGAATGAGGGCCGTGTTTGAAGTTGTACTGTCATATTGAAGGCATGGACCGCAATCTGCCACGCTGGTCCAATGCGGGTTGGCAAATTTTGGATCATGTTAGTCTGAGGCCTCTGTCCGCCAGGGGTGACCCTCCCAGGAACCAGGAACCAGGGATATATATATATATATATATATATATATATATATATATATATATATATATATATATATATATATATATATATATATATATATATATATATATATATATATATATATATATATATATATATATATATATATATATATATATATATATATATATATATATATATATATGTATGTATGTATATATGCTACAGCTACACTCCTAAAATATAAATGTTCCATGAGATAGACCTTAACTGTTTTTATATATTTGCTAAGAATTTTGCACGGCCATATCAATGCATTAAGCAATTAGGAAAAAAAAACATTTTTCCATAACTATGATAAAGGCTTATGTTCTCATCACAGCGATCTACGCCGCCCATATTCGCATTATATTTTTTCACGACATATGCTTGTTTAATTTGTTGTTCAACAAGCTTTTTGTCACGTTGTGACTATCTTTTCACAATATGAATGGGTTTGGTGCCTAAAGAATTGGAACACATTGTGACAATGTTCTTGTCATTCCACTGAAAAGCAACATTATAATTTTTTTCTGCCATTCGTTATTCGTAATCACCTATTTTTTTTCTTGAGATCAATGGAGGAAAATGGATTGTTGGTCAGTCTATTACAACGAATTGTTCCAGCTCCCTGAATATTTTTCTTTGCCAATGAAATAAGCAAATTACCAGGGTTAAAAAAAATATCAAAGAAAAAGTGAAATTTATGGCATTCCACTTAGATCTCGTATGCGCATGTAAGAACAACAAAAGTCCCAACCTCAAGTTCCATGTATAAAGTTACAATATGAGTAGTTGCGCCCTGGTAGGGTTCGAACCAGTTAACATGCCCTAATCTAGTAGATCCTACTAATTTGTAACCATAACGGATCGGCTTTCACTTTATATACTATTTGCAGCCATGTCTCGCGTAATAGGAAACCATGAACTCATCAATGCTGTGAGATTTTTACAAAGGTGCATTTTCTAAAAATTTTGCATTCATATGTCTAAACAATGGTAGGAGTTTTGCAAATTTGTCATTTTTAACTAAATTATTGTTATCTCCGAAATGTAGATTACTCATTATATACTCAAATCTATCTCTTGATATAGCTTCTGCTATAAACTCATTGTAGGTATATTTTTCACGTTCTTAGAATATTCGACGCCTTCAGGGTTGTAAATATCTGCTTAGTAACAGCACTCTCAAAAACGATCTAATTTCCCTACCAGCAATATTTTCTGGTTTGTTTTTGTAGTTTGCATATCTAAAAAACAACATGAAAATAAATTAGAACGTGACCAATAAAATAAATATTTTTATACCTGTTGGATTCATTCAACACGATGTTTCTTGGCTGTCACTTCAAAGACATCGGATTTTTTATTTTATTTTTCTTTTTTAACCGTTTGAAATGAGATTTCTTGCATTTCAGAACTTGGTTACTTTTCTTAGATAGGAGTTTCGCCAATTCGGAAAGTGGTATCGTATACTCCTTATCATCAGAGTAAGAATGAGCTGAGGAATTAGCTATATTATTGAAATTTATTTCAACAGGTGCTCTTAGTTGATTAGCTGGAAAATTATCAATTGCTAAATTATATTCATCGCCCGAGTCCTCATCGATAATATCGCCACATGCATTTTCGGGCGGAAGCATAGAAATATCCGTTCTAGCCTCTGGGAAATCATCATGGTAAGTCATAGTTAAGGTTTCCTTTAACGTAAGGCCCCTAAAATGTTTAATATAAATTAACAGAAAAAAAACTTTAAGATTGAATTAAAAAAAGATAGAATCACCATACTTTAAGCGCATGTGTCTTACATATAGGACGGCTTCATATTTATCTTTGTATGTAACCCCGCATCAAAAAGAAATACAACTTGATATTACAAGTGATCAGTTTTAACCTCCAGCACCCCAACGCACTAATAATAACATTTGTGAAACAACATTTAGTCACTAATTACTTACCCCACAAAATTCACGTTACAGTGGTCTATTATTCGTAATTTAAACAATTACAATTTAACAACAAAATGGTGCACTATCGTAAAGCTGCGTTTACTACCGACGCCCGGGCTCCCTCCCTCGCAGGTGATTTTTATGTTAGGGCGCCACCTATGTATAGTAGAAAATTTTTGGTGGTAGGACGACAGGCATATTTGTACGGTTAATTGATTTTGCCGACGATATCAACATAACAGCAAGAACACTGCAAAATGTGGGTCAACCCTTCCAGGAAGTGCGAGAGCAGGTCATTAAAATTAGTTTACAGGTAAACGAAGAAACAAGTAAACGCCAGTGAAAACATTCAAAGTGGGTAAAATTTGATAATTAATGACATCTGGCTGGTAACAAATCTATAACATCATCCAAACTAAGGTTCTATGAAATAATAATCAAACCGGTTCTAATCTATGAATGTCAAGTTTAGACAATCATACAAAAAGAGGAGGAGCTGTTACTCGTAGTTGATTCGAAAGAAAACTAATTGAGAAGATGTTTGGCCTAGTTCGTGAGAAAGATAAATGAATAAACATATACAATCACGAACTTAAGGGGATGTATAGGAATATGGATATAGGAGAACATATCAAATTTCAAAGGTTAAGGTGGGCAGGACATGTCAAAAAGGAAAGGATGCACAAGCAAATGCTTAATGGCAACATTGGAACAAAGCGAAAAAAAAAGGCAGACCAAAATATAGATGATCTGACTACGTACTAAAGGATTCAATAAATTTTCCAAGAATTATAAACTAAAGAAGTTAGCAGAATACAAATTTGAACGGAAGAATAAACTCAAAATTATCGAAATATAAAGTGACATAGTCTATGGGAAAGGTACCAGGTTAAAAACTATTATATTATTATTGGAAGAAGATCTTTTTCTAAATCAGTCTATAAATGGTTATTACTCTCCTGAAAAATAATCACACTTTTTACCGAATTTTGCGTTGTCAGTAATCCATTATATTCTACATTCGACTTTGACAAAATTTAATTTTATGCTACATTAGTGAAATCAGCACTACTGACGCTCGATACAACTGATAAGCAATATGTTCTGTCTTTTACGTCATCACCATTTGAAAAGACAGTCATCGTCACTGGATTCAAGAAGCTTTTGCGGATCAGCAAGATACAAAAGCCTTTAGATGTATGGCTTCTTTTTTCTTTATTTCATTTCACTGCTTGGTCTAAACATAAAACAAAATGATAATATACCAGACTATTGTTAGTATTTATGAACCTGCATGAGAAATATGGCATTAGCTTTATAAAATACAGAGTTATACAAAATAGTAGATTTTAATAAATCAATACCAATTTATACGCATATAAAACATGATAAATAAATTAATTCGAGAAATATCAGATTCAATGGATGATTTAGGAAATAATTTTTAGGCGCAAACTTTTGCCATAGTCCGCACTAAATATTCATATCTATAACTGTGGTCCGATGTTTTTAACAACTACTAATTTTCCCTTTAAATTTGCCTTTAGAAGCGCATTAAGTAAACTGGACGCGGGTCCTGAATAAAAACTCCTTTGCCAAGTATACTAGACGTTGGCACTCAACCTCGTAAACATTAGTCCTTTATATAAATTATTTATTGGAATATAATGCCAGGCAAATGCTTGCCACTGGGTGTATAAGCACGAGTTCTTTTTATAACGATTTTTATAAAAACATCAAACGATTTCGATGGTATCATTATGTTACAAATTTGGGTGAGAATAAAATTGTCTTTGATAAATCTTACAACGGTCTTTTTAAAGTCTAAATTTGACGGTTTTGTTGTTTTCAACTGTATTTTCAAATAAGAATTGTGCAATATATTTTGAAAAATATTTCGCTAATGAATACACGTCGTTTAACCGCCCAACGTTCTAAGGTGTAACATATTACTTAATGAAGCAATACATGCTACAAACAGGTTTCGTAAAACTATTTCATTGAATGATTAATTATGTTTTATAAAGTAATTCAAACATACCTCAAGAATAGAACGATTCAAGTAAGCATTAAATGAAGATGGATCACTTAGGGCAGCAGGGTATCGCAGATTTAATACAATCGCCACATTTAACACAAGTTGCAGTATAGTGATGGGAAGTGCTTTATTTACAGAGACCTAACTAATTGCATTAAAATTGTAAATAATATTTAGCGACTATATAATAAATATTTGTATTACTTGTATATGCTAAAGTCTAAAATCTAGAGAAAATATAGGCATTCTCGTAAATCGAGTTAGATTATAAATTGAACGAATAGATTTATATCACTTTAATTATATGAATAATACATAATTATATTGTTATTTTAAAATGTAAAAGTAATTCAAAATCTGATGTATTAATGCACGTGTAATTCTCCGGATTCAATGCATTTTGATTTACTTATATATTTAATTCTTAATAAAAAAAAATTAAATAATTTCATTGGTTGCAAATTTAAATATACTTTACATCTCTAAAATTATATATTAATTAAAAATTAATTGAGTTGAGTTATGTTATATTTATTTAAATGTACAAATATTACAGCATGAAATAGCTGTTTTTTCAGTAGAATTAACAAAAATATACAAAATATATAAAATAATTATTAATCAAAGTTTACTTAAAAAAAAAATCAAACATTCATATGAAAGAAAAATTAATAACCAATGTTTCTTCATAGATATTTTCAATTCGATCACTTATAGCGGTTTTCAATTATTCCAGTATGGGAACCCTGCCTTAATCCACGAGCAGCTTCAAATATCTCTAAAGATAAAAATCGTAGATGGGAAGGTCCGGTGGCTGATGGGATCATGGGGCATCGCCAAAGTGTGGAATTTAGTGATTAGGGAATGCAGCTCGAATAACATTCATGGAAGCTCTGGCTCTATAAACAGTGACACCACCATATCCTCAAGGCTCCCTTACTTTACTTACTTTCCTGATTTCTCGCCTCCGAAGTTCCGAACTTTTTCAATCCACTGAATAAACGGCTACTGTGGATATACATGACGCAAAAATTATTGACTTGACAATATATCACGACATCGTTGTTACATACTACTACTGCATCGTTTCTCAAACTTTTTAGTGCCGCGACCCACTAAATAGTAATAAAGTTAAGTAAAAAACGTTACTACAATATGTCAATTTGACGTTTATCAATGTTTTGCATCGGCCGTTTAAAAAGGCGACGATTCGTCTTTTTTTCAGTATCGTGATTTAGAAGAATCGTTTTCTATATTTAAATGGCTTATAAACTCCTAGGAGCGTGTTCCCACGCTTACGAATCATGAAAAAAAAAACGAATTATCTATTTGTCTTTGTATTAAATAACGAATCGTCAATGACGAATATATGTGTGAATGGACCGTTACACTTATATTGAAATACCGCACACAGCAACAAATACCGAACCTCAAGACTCGTGTAACCCCTTGTTCTTATATTACTTTTACAAGTTGGAACCTGTACTCTGCACTTGCACGCATTTGTAAAATGACGAGCCGGCGCATTCGAGACGGATCATTCGTCTCTAGCGTATTTAGGCAGGTTCGTAGAAGTTATGAGCTTTTGGTGATAAAAACAAATAAACGAGACGAAGAGTTTTGTTGTTAATTATGTTTTTACAAGTACTACAATTTTTCCGCTCATCCAGTGCTAAAAATACTACGATTTTTTCTATAACTCAGTATTAAATAAATTAATAACAGTATGGTAATAAAATAAATTAATGATCTAAATAAATAAAAATGTTCGTTGGTCCAAAATTTTAAATCTCCGAAAGTTCTTCACCGATTGTTTTGAAATTTTGACCCAACGCTCTTTTAAAAACGCTCTTTTTAAAAACAGGGCTATTTGTTGGACATAAATGTAACACTTGCTATATTAAATATTTTACGGCTATTGGAGCGTCATTTGTTGAACGTAACAGCTACACACGCAATGCTAAATATTGCCCATGCTGGACAATGTGCTTCTTGATAGCTGCTGCCATTTAGTATTATGAATGTTTCCGATTGCATTGTTAAATTGAATTTTCATAACGTAACTTTGCGTTCGAATTGAGCTGTGTCGTTTACCATGCTGTTCATTTCCTGAATATAGTCACATAGAAATCCATCGACACTGTTGTGAAAGCAAATAAAGCAGTTAATTATCCAACAGAATTTTTGAATTTAATCTATCTGCCAGGGATGCCACCGCATGTACTGCATTTGAAAATGGCGTGCTAGTTATCATGTTGCGAACTATCAACCAGCCAACACTTTGCAACGGCACGCGGCTTACATAAAAAAAAAAAATAAGCAACGTCGTAAGCAACGTAAAAAATAAGCAACAATCTTGACAGAACCTTTCAAATGTGAAAATGTCCTCTTTCCTCGCATTCCTATGATTCCAACTGTTATGACATTTCAATTTAAGAGATTGTAATTCCCAATTCAATTGGCGTTTGCAATCACCATCAACAAAGCTCACGGTCAATCTTGAAGCACAATAGAATTGTGCGGTTTAGATCTAAACATGGATTGCTTCTCACAAGAACAATTATATGTTGCATGTTTTAGAGTCGGCAAACTAGACAATCTCTATATCTGCACAGACAATGGAACAAAACTTATTGTATACCCACAAAAATGTGTTTTCTCTTTTCTTTCTTTTCCATTTAATCAAACTGAGCCACAGAAACGCGTAGCCGGGTACAGCTAATATTAAATAAATGGATAAAATTGTGACAAAACAAAATGCACCGTCTATATCTGGTGAAACAGTAAATAAAAAGACCATATTGTACAATGAAATATATTTATAATATGTATTCATTGCCTTGGATGACAAGCCGTAATGTGTTGTTTGATATCAAGTTCCTTCAAAATTAGTCCGGCGAATGGAAAGAAAATTTCAGTCTTTAAAAATCAAACGATTAGAATGTTTCGATCGTAAATCACTTGTCTTGAAAAATCAAAAAATCAAGGCGTAATGAGATCGAAGCACTTCAAGCATTCTATTTAGCAGCATTATAAGTTGCCAGGGAATCTAAACCCCACACGATTGCGGAAAAGCTCATTTAACCCGGTACCGTTGATATGGTCAATATGATAATAAGTCCAGAGGAAGCAAAAAAGTTGAAAATTGTATCACTTTTAAATGACAAAATAATGAAATGGCCAACGATGTTCACGATCAAATAATTAAAAAGGTTAAATTAAGTGAATTTCTTGCTATCTAGTTTGACGAGCCAACTGACGGGACGAACTTGGCGCAGTTTTTGTTTTTTTTTTCCGATAGGAATGCGAAGGGTCAATTAAAGCAAATATGCTATTTTACAAATCAATCCCTGATCGTGCAACTTGCGAAGGATTCTAAAGATTTTATTGATGCAAACCAAAACGAAAACTTGGACTTTAATAAATGTATTGCGGTATGTACTGATGGCGTTAAAGCGATAACGGGAAAGAAGAGTGGTGTGATAGTAAAATTAAAAGACATTATGCCACATATAAAATCGACGCACTGCTTTCTTCACAGAAATGCGCTTGCTACCAAAGACATGCCAAATAATTTACAAAATGTTCCGTTAGAAGCCGTAAAAATTGTTAATTTTATTAATAGCCGACCATTGCAAACTAGATTCCTTTCCATATTGCGTGAAGAAATGGTTGCCAAATACAACTCACTGCTCTTCCATATTGAAGTCAGGTGGTTGTCGCGAGGAAAAGGGCTTTCGAACGGGGCTTTTTGTATTGTAAACAACTTGAACAATCATTAATTTCAGTGAGTAATAACCCAAATCAAAATGTAAAATAAGCGTGCAGTGCTTTTACTCTTATTTTTAGTGTTGGTCGTTAGGAGAGCGAAAGTCAAAGAGATTGTTGGGGTGGTAACCATCTCGGACGATACGGAGCATCATACAGGAAAATTTGGGCATGACAAAGCATTCAATGCTTTTTGCTCACTACATATTAACCGGAGATATTATAAATGGAACCGACTGACCATTTAATGGCGATGTTTAGGCACATAGAACAGAATGTGAAGCAATTCGCCACTACTGTTGGAACTTGGATTGATCGCTACACATCAGACATGAAGGAAGATTGAAACAGTGGAACCCCGATGAACGTGCACGAAAGAAAGAACTAAAGTGTTTACTATTTAAGTTTATTTTTGAACCGATCTTGATAAATGGTAGTTGGAGGGCGCAAGGTCGGGAAAGTACAGTGCCAAAGTACAGTACCAGAGTACAGTACCAAAACATCCCAGTCAATTTGTGAAAGTTTATTTCGGGTGGCCACGTGTGGTCTAACCTTGTCTGTCATAACCTTTTTCGGAAGTAAACTGGTTTTGCACTGGTTGAAAGGGCATTTGACCCCATGACACCATGAAATTGGTTCTAGCAATTTTTTTTTCCCTTAGCTCAGGCGTCACCGATGTAACGCAATCGTTAACTATTTCGAGTTGTAATCGCCTTGATACTATTGAGTGGTTGATCAAAAAGTTTCTCACATCTCTCAAGTTGTTGAATACGGATCATTTTCAATTAGCCCCAATATTTCATTATCAACGAGCTTCGCTAAGATTAATATTGTCTTCATGAAACTTTTTGAACCATTTACGGCTCGTACAGTCATACATACTACCTTCTCACCGCGCACAGCATATATCTTCTTTTGTATCTGCGACGCATTCTTGCCTTTTCAAAATTAAAAAAAAAAATTCTTACGAAAATGCGCCTTATTTTTTGCCATATTTAATGCTTAACAATTTTTTTCCGTCTGAAATTTCTTGTGCTAAACAACATCAATGCTTTACACGTCTGAAGTAGATATAACTTCGGTTTTGCGATTAAATGTTCCCAAAAACTAATAACAAAAACTTTTAACGTTTAACTTTATTGAGCAAAATTGATTTGCTCAAGGACAAAAGTGACTAGTGGTGAATCTCATTGAAAAGTAAGCAAAGTCTATTTACCAACCTAATATAGAAAAAATATGATATGTTCAAAACAATATCAATATATTAAACTGTAATCTGTAATTACTATATCGAAAAAAACTAATTTAAAACAGTTTGTTTTCTCATCGTGATAGAGTAATAAATTCTTAAGAAACGTGGAATTCTTTCGTAATACTTTAAGCATATTTTAACATATTTTATTCTGAAAATGCGTTCCGTTATGCGTGAGGCATTTCATACGAATCCGACATTTTGCCACAGACAGACTTATTAAAGAATTAAAAATTTATGCTGCCGCCTGCACGCGATCCACGCTATAAAGAAGTTTTTTATAAGTCAAGCTTAGCATATCGAAACAGGCAAAAGTTCTTTTTTGTGATGAGGAGTTACAAGGCCATCAACGAAAGAAAAAAAGCTTGGGAATATTTCGGTAATTTGGACTAGGTCTTAAAATGTTTATTAAATATTAAATATATTGTTTTAAATTTTCAAATATATTAACAAACCTAAAAATTGTTTATTTCATTTAGTGAAGTATCTAATACAATTGCTTCTATAAAAAAATGAGCAATTAAACGTGATATGTCTGAAATTTGATGGCATGTGAAAAGATGTATTGGTGATAGAGAAGAGCTTGAAATAGTTTTTGAGGTCATAAATAATTTCACACAAACAATTCTTAGTCTTCTTGAAGGACATAAAAACTTTCAACTCTTTTATTTGGAATATAATAACCTAATATAGCTTTAGAGCACAAAATGTTCTATCGCCTGTCGTTTTCTCAGCTTGACTAAAGAAGTATTCTGTAATCTGGATTGAAAACAGCATGGTATAAAGAGGAATGGTGTATACTAAGCCATTTTACATTCGAAAATGATATCGTTCTCTTTTTGCAAGACCCGGAGGGCCGTAGAACCATTTAACTTACAAATAAACCTGAACAAGGATCAGGTGTATCTTCAGTAAATTTGCTGAGGACAGAACAATTTGTATTTTATTAAGGGATTTCGAGGTTGTGAATCTCTCTCTACCTATATATATATATATATATATATATATATATATATATATATATATATATATATATATATATATATATATATATATATATATATATATATATTGATTGATGATTCAGCATGCTTCCAACTTTCACGGTCCTGGGCTTTCCTCTGCCACTCGGGTCCAATATACTTAACGATGTCATCAATCCATCGGGCTTTCGGTCTTCTTCGCGAACGTTTGCGATCAAGCGGTATCCACTCCAGGATTGCCTTGGTCCATCTGTCGTCCCATCGCCTCGCTATATGGCCTGTCCATCTCCATTTCAATTACTTTACTCTTCCAATGATGTCGCAGACTTTTATTTGTTCCCTGATCCATGCGCAGGACTTTCTGTCTCGTCTTGTAATGCCAAGCATACATCTTTCCATTCCCCTCTGTGCCACCCGAAGTTTTTGAATTGATTGCGATGTGAGTGTCCATGTGTCACTTCCGTATGTCATGACGAGTAGAACGCACTGATCGAAGACTTTTCTTTTCAGGCAAAGTGGGAGCCTGCTCTTAAATACTATGTTGAGCCTACCAAATGCCTGCCAGCCACATTTAACACGCCGTTCCACCTCCCGGACGGTATTCCCCTCCATTGAAATCCTCTGCCCAAGATATATGAAGCTGTCCACAATCTCCAAATCCCTTCCTAAAACTGAAATTCTTCTGTACTGAGCGAAGTTATTGAACATAACCTGACCCTTTTTCAGATTTATTTTCAAGCAAAATGGTTCGCCAGCCCTTTGCAGTTCTTGTATGCGTCTTTGCAGCTCCCCTGGGTCTTGTGAAATGAGAATAATATCATCTGCAAATCTAGGATGGTTTAAGTTTGCACCATTGGTCTTTACACCATCCTGTTCCCAATCCAGTTTACGAAATACTTCTTCAAGGCTAGCCGAGAAAAGAATAGGCGATATTGCGTCACCCTGCCGTACACCTCGTTCTACATTAATTCCCGCTTCAAGATCATCAAGGTGAATTGTGGCTGTAGCTCCATCATATATCGATTCTAATAGGTTTACATAGGCTCTCTCTATACCTTGGCTAAGCAGTGCATCCATTATCGCATGCTTTGAGATAGAAAGACCCTTACATGGATCAGAGAACAAACAAAAGTGAGTGACATTACTGCAAGAATAAAACAATTGAAATGGAAGTGGGCAGGCCATGTAGCGAGGCGATGGGATGAACGATGAACAAGGGCGGTCCTGGACTGGATACCGCTTGATCGCAAACGTCAATTCAATTTAAAATACGAAACAATAAAATATATTAAATAATAACAATAAAATATAAAATTACAGTATAGCATAGTATGGTATAGAATAGTAAATAATAAAGATCTCTTTACACCTCTTAGAACTGTATACCTACTTTTGCACCCCACAGGTGGATAGGTCAACGAGGGCCAGTTGAGTGGTCACCTTGCTCACAGGACTTCACCCCAACAAACTTTTTTGAGGGTGTTATTAAAGATAAATATAGTCTTTTTAAGAAAACCACTCTCTGTTGATTGCATGAGTCAATTTATAAGAAAAGTCTGCCAAGAAATTGATAACAATAAAAACCTCTGTGCCAAAGTCTGCTTGAGTGAGTTGAGATCTCTATTAACAAAGACTAAACCAGAAAATATACAACAAAATACCAAAACTGTGGTTTATAAAATTCCCTGCGAATGTGGCAAATTCTATATAGGTGAGACATGTAGACCGTTAGATGTTAGAGTAAAATAGCATAAAAACCTTCTTAGAAAGGGCGAATTTAATAAATCTAGAATTTGTCTAGGTTATTAGAGATGGGCAAAACTGTTATTTTTAAGTAACAGTTGGAACTGTTACTATTATTTTGAAGTAACTGTAAAAATAAAAGGTTACTGTTATTTTGAAAATATTGTCATATTTCGCTTACCTTGGCCCTTGTTACAGACATTTTACAACTATATTTACGTGCTATATACCATATAACAATAATTACTAAAATAAAATTTCGTTTCTATAGACTTTCGGTCGTTTCTATAAATTGTTAAATCAAATGCATAATACAAAATACAAACATATAATATGCGCACAGAACAGATTTATTATATGAAAATGAAGTAATTATAAAGTCACAATACAGAAATCATTAGATAATAGATATAGCCATTTGATTTTACTAATAATTGTATTTTAAATGTAAGATCTCGATAATCTGGACAGTAAACAATATTATAAATATAATAAAATTACAAAAAATGCAATTTTATTGCTATGTTTTAATTATTTTAATTTTAACTCCTATTTCGTATATATTTACTTTTAGCTCGACTTACTAGTTACTTACAGTAACTAGTAGGTATTGCAAATAGTTTTGAAGTCGACCATAAAAATGTAATTAATGTATAAATGTGAGATGTGCAGACATTTGAGTAGTTGCTTGTATTTAATGTTGTCTAGTCATTTTATAATTTAATGGATTATGTGGGGGTTTTCATTATTACTCTGCAGGCAGAGTCGAAATATTATTATAATAACTGGTTGTTTTTAAGTTTACATTTTTAGATGCCAGTAATCAAATAGGTAAATAACTTAGATATTATATATAAAGAATATATGTAAATGCCCAAACGTTTTAATCAAACACAGTGTTTATTAATCATATAAAACTACACTTATTCCTAACGTTCTTCTCGAAAGAGCGACTCACTTAACTTTATTTTCCACACTCCACTTATATTCTAAGATTGCTAAACGCGGCAACAGCTAACCATCTGCAAAACTACGACTACGACTGTTATTTTCTATCTGTAATTAAATGGGTTACCAGTTATTTGTCATTTTTACTACGAAACTCCATATAATTTAACAATTAACACTGTACCTGTTATTTCTTCGCATCGATAACATTTGTTATACGTTAATATAATATAACAGTGATAAAATGACAGATCGTTAAATAATGACCCATTTCTTATTTCACTGAATAATTATGTAGTTACAATTAATTTATTTTTCAGACTGGCAAATATTTTTTCATCTTACCTATTTTTTATAGAGGTCTGTTGTTGTTCCACAGTCGTTTGAAATGGTACTACCAAGATAAGTAAAGCCTTCAACGGTTTCCAATAGTGTGTATTGCATATTTACGATTGTTGCGTTTTAATTGTTAAAGAGTTTTGTTTTATTTTTGGGTAATTCTCTTTCATTGTTTCACTAGATTGTTTATTTGATTATATATATTATGAATATTTATCGACAATAAACACACATTGTCTGCGAACTCTATATCCTAAATGATCTAGAACGAATTCCTCTCTATTTCGTCTTTGTTGCTCCATAAATTACGGCATCCGATCACAATGAGAAAAGGTAGTTGGGAAAGCATACAGCTTTGTTTGACTTCGGTATGTGTTTTATAAAACTTCGACAGTTACCTATTGTGAAGCACACGGCATTCATAGTTCGTATGCCCGTTTTTGATTAGTCTGTTTAATTTTTTAGAGAGCTTTTTATTTGTTAGTGTAATCCAAATGCTTTTTCTACTTACTAACTCACGAGCTCGTTCATGATCAAACAAAAGTATATGAAGAGGTGAATTTCATCGAAGCGACTGTTGCAATATATTTTTCACAAATTAACATTTACGCAAGTACGATTTATTTTTTTTTGCAAAACGGTTAAAAGTTACAAATTAATATTTGTTAATATTGATATATTTTAAATATATCAGATTATTTTATTACACTTTATAAAATTTAAATTATAACAAGTATATGAAAGAAACACATTAAAATTGTAAATGAAATATATTTTAGAGAACTTTGTCTAATATATATTATTTTTCATAAACCTCCTTTAGTCTTCACTTTACTTTAGCTGCACTATTCCATTGGACATTAGTATTGGAATAGATTTTCATTCAAGCATTAAAACAAAGCACTTTGCATATTTTAAAACAAATTATATCTCTTAGCGTAATATAATCAATATATGTTCCTACTTGTTCAGACATTCGGTGACGATTTGGTCCTGAGCGTTCTCAAGAGTCCGTTCAACAACGTGGGACGACCGGAGACAAGGGACACTAATTGCAGCGAGGATTTGCCGCGCAGCCATGATGAGAGGCCATTCGAAGAAGATGCGGGGTAATTGTTCATTACGACATAGCTTATTATTGATATAATTTTAGACCAATTTTTCACTCGTTTTCTAATACCTAACTTTAATATTTTCGGTTTCGCTCTTAAGATCGTGGATTTATAAAATATATTTTGGTTGTTATGGATCAATTTTTACCTTAATATGTGTCTTATTTATTAAAACATAAACAGATATTTTAATAGAAAAATAATTTATAATAATAATGTCAATTCTAAAATGAAATTTAGTATATACAAATGTTTGGTGGAATACGTTCAGTCAACAAAATCCAAAAAGCAATATTGAATTAGTTATGGGTCAGTCAAGATAAAAAAAAATACAAAGCATTAGAAAACTGGACTGAGAAAATTGATATATACTACAATCAAATTAGGCAGGTTCAAAACGAAGCCAATTCAATTTTTATTTACTTATCGTATGGATTAATGTACTATAATTCATTTAACATTATAATATATTTATATAGCTTGATTTTTAGTGCGTCCGAACTTAAAATTTAAATAAAACAAATTAGAGCTATTTGTTTTATGTGAAATAACATTCAATGGCAATAATGTTCCGACCAAGCACATTCTATCAATCCACTTTCCGACCACTTTTTCAAGCAATTGGGGCTTATGCCCGCATTTATCCGAGTTATGTTGTATCCAACGTGTTAATACTTGCTGGTTTAACTGCATAGATAACAGATTTAACATAACCCAAAAAAATATCTAAGGGCGTTAAAAGGTGACCAATTGATAAGTCCGTTCCTCTAAATAATTTTCTCACCGAATTGTTCCCTCAACAAATGGACTGTTACGTTGACTCTATGACATGTGGGGCCGTCTTGTTAGAACTACATTCCCTCTAGATCAATACCATTCAAAGTCGGAGTTAAATAATCATTGATCATCACGCTGTACCGATCGCCATTAACGAATTGATAAATTTGGATCTTCATCAACACTCCAGCAAAAGCGCCGATATTTTCTTCGCAACGTATAGTTTTTTTTTGTTTTTATTTTACTAGCGTAAAATACGTTCAAAATTTGTCGATAATTCCGTGAATATATCGATCGGTTGGGCGATTAGGTAAACCATAAAAATCACAAAATGCCCTATAAGTTTGATGCACAGAACACTGATTTTGATAATAAATACCGACAATTTGGAAGTATTGCTCTGTTGGTAAACGTTCCATGATTATTTGCCAGACATTGGATTTGTCATAATGATTTGACAGCGACCCTAATCGAAAGTTGGGGTTATCGAGTCATTCAATACCGATTGAGGTAGCATTATACATTTCTGGTGCCTTGCGGAAATATGCCCTATTGGAACATTCAGTTATTATAAATATGTTGGACTGTTTAATTGAGTTCGCTACAATCACATGCCAGGGGATCAGTAATTTCGCTCACTTCCTTTCCCTTACTTCCTTATCCATCACTAGTTCCTAAGTTCCTAGGTCCTAGTTCCTAGTTCCTGCTTGCTAATGAGCATCCTCGAAAAGATACCAACCTTGAGCTCATTAACAGAAAAAAATACCTACACACTGAAGAACTTCACCCACCTTTATCTACCCACCTACCCACGTTCACCCTTGAAGAACCCTTAGTGGACCGAATTACCAAAACACAATTTTCATAAAATTTATTTTTACTTAGTAACAAGAATCACTGACATTTTTTCATTGTTTTTCGTAATATTCGGGACTAATAGTGCAGACTGTGTAGTGCAGACGTGCAAGTTTTATGATACAGAAATACATGCTAAAAGAACAGATTAAAATTGTAATCATTTACATTAAAAAAGTCAATTATGATAACTAAACGTAAATTTAGTCTAAAATATCCCATTCCTTCGGTACTTCATAATACGACAATTTAATTTAATTTAAGAAATTTTAAGAATTTGGAACAGTTGGGAATATGCTCCGCGTCAGAGATCATAAAACTGGCCGACACTCTGGAAATATTGCACGTGTGGAGTATAGCTGGGAAGATTAAATCCAGTGACATAATGTGTATTTGAAAATTTTTACACGCAGTTTACGGTGAATTTTAAGTACATGACTTGACTCAAGATCTATTGCCTAGAAACAATTATAAGTAACTCTAATGCCATAGGCCCTCCTAATTTGAAGTCTCCGGAATATCTTTATGGGGATTTTTGAAGAAAAAATGTACATAAATAAGCTCTACATACTTCCATATTTCAATTGAAGAACAACATGCGTAATACTAGAACTGATCGACACTCTGGAAATATTGCACGTGTGGAGTATAGCTGGGAAGATTAAATCCCGTAACAAAATGTGTATTTGAAAATTTTTACACGCAGTTTACGGTGAATTTTAAGTACATGACTTGACTCAAGATCTATTGCCTAGAAACAATTATAAGTAACTCTAATGCCATAGGCCCTCCTAATTTGAAGTCTCCGGAATATCTTTATGGGGATATTTGAAGAAAAAATGTACATAAATAAGCTCTACATACTTCCATATTTCAACTGAAGAACAACATGCGTAATACTAGAACTGATCGACACTCTGGAAATATTGCACGTGTGGAGTATAGCTGGGAAGATTAAATCCCGTAACAAAATGTGTATTTGAAAATTTTTACACGCAGTTTACGGTGAATTTTAAGTACATGACTTGTCTCAAGACCTATTACCTACCGACAATTATAACTGACTCTAATGCCATAGGATCTCCTAATTTGAAGACTCCGGAATATCTTTATGGGGATTTTGAAGAAAAAATTTACATAAATAAGCTCCACATACTTCCATATTTCAACTGAAGAACAACATGCGTAATATTAGAATACTAGAACTGGTCGACTCTCTGAAAATATTGCACGTGTGGAGTATAGCTGGGAAGATTAAATCCAGTAAGTGGGTATTTGAAAATTTTTACACGCAGTTTATGGTAAATAAGCTCTACATACTTCCATACTTCAACTGAAGAACAAACAACACATGTGTTCAAAAGTTATGGAAAATTTGTTAAAAAGGGTACAAAGTTGAATTTCTGTTAATGGCTTGCATTTGGCTGACATAATTTTCAAAATTAATTAAGACATACTTGAAATATAGAGTGCTGCCGTCAATAACACATTTTTGAAAAAGCTGTGAAAAAAGTATTGTATTTTTCATAATTTTATTGACATCAACTTATTCTACGTCAAATAGCATTTAAGAAACAAATTTACTTTTTAAAAATAACATCAGGTAGATGGTGTCCATCGCGGTTGAGGCAGTCTTGCAAGCGCCTCGTCAATTTGTCCGTCACGTAACGCAACATTTGTTAAGGAATAATTAAATAGGAATTAATAAGGAATAATTTCTTGACGGCTTGTTGTTTTGAGTTGATGAAGTGTACGAGGTCGGTATTCGTATACTTTATTATTACCACCGCCCCCCCTCCCAAGAAATAATCACAAGCTGTAAGGTCTGGTGATCAAGGAAGCCAAGGAATGTCTCCATTCCGGGAAATCACCCGGTTCGGGAACACGTTGTTGAGAATGGTCATGCTTACCTGAGCGGAGTGGCTTGTGGCCCCGTTTTGTTGGAATAACGTTTTATCGTTGGCTTCATAATGCTGAAGATGAGGAATGAAAAACGTGCCCAACATTTTAGAATATCGCACAGAATTAACAGTTTCTGATCGTCCACACTCATCTTCAGAAAAATGACCTATTATTCCTGATGAGGAAATCGCGTACCAAACCAAGACCTTGGCCGAATTAAAAGGTTTTTAATGGCATTGGTGAGGTTTGCCGCAACTCCAGTAACTGAAATTTTGCCTGTCTACATAACCGGACAGGTGAAAATACGCCTCATCGCTTATCCAAAAGTTATAAACGATATCCGCATTTTCATCTGCCATTTCTAAGAACTTTTCACAAAAAAAACCGTCGAGCAACAACATTCTTTTTATTGATGGCCTGAATGCCTGTGATTTTTTAGGAGTTATAGTGAAGATCAAACCTTAACATCCATCGGCCTGTTTGAAATTCCGATTCATAACTAATCAGTTAATTGAGGGTAATAGCGCGATTACGATAAATACCGAAGTGCGTAATGAAAATGACGCTGAGCGGCTATATACGAATCGGTTTGATAAAATGCCTTCACGGCAAATGATCGTTGTAGGTTCGATCAGTGTTCCATGGTAGTTGAAATGTCTTGAGCTAGAGGACACAACGGTGACCTTGGCAACTGGCCCCATCCCCTAACCATGTGAACGATTTCAAATATGCAGGATTGACGGCCGCATCCTGTACTAATTTTACATACAATAGAAAATAAATATTCTCTCTTGTTTCTTTTAAAAGTTGTAAATAATTGAATTCGTAGCGTGAACATATCCATATTCATTAAAATTCAGGAACAGAAACGGTGAAAGCGAAATTTTAAGAACATTCATTTATAAAGGGTTGTGCAATAAGAGTGTCAGAATTTTTTTAAACAAACAAGTGATAATCGGAAAACGTATATTTTATCTTGAAGAAAGAATATTAATAGCATTGAAGAATAATAATAGCATTATGTCTTGAAAAGTTCTTTCTATTACTCTTTGAAACATATCGCGTAGTATATTTTCAACAGCGACTTGAACGTTTCCTTTAAGGTCAAAAATTGTTCGCAGTTTATTTCTATAAACCAAATATGTAACATAACCCCACAAAAAATAATCTACAAATGATTCAGGAAGCTTTTCTCACAATAGATGGATTTCCTGGTGAGATGGATGACAAGTGACCGTCTTATTGAAAAAAAAACATTGTTCTTATCCACATTCATCAGTTGACGCCAAAGATATCTTGTTAGCCTATTTCTATAACCTTCACCATTAACATTCACATGATTTCCATCACAGTTCGGTCAATCTGGACATTTAAAGGTACATACATTCACATCAAGCTGGAAGTAAGTAAAATTGTTCAAACCATAATTAAAAATAACATTTCAAAATTCCCCATCGTAGCGGTACGTGGAAAAAATTGACTCGGGGTCAAAGGTCAAAAAATGGGGTTTTTTCGGGATTTTATAGATAAAAATTATAGATCATAAAATTGTCTATCAAAAAAAGTATCAATATTTTTTTTAAGAGCCACCGTTCCTGAGATATAACGATTCAAAAAGTTGTAAGCGTTATAATATGCACACGTTTCCACGCCACCTCTGAGGTAGTGTACTTAGCGCGTTTTTTTAGCGTGGTTTCCCCAGTAGGCCTATTCCACAGGCCTGTTGTGATTCTGTTTAATTGGAAACTATTGCATAATAACAACTATTAGCAAGGGTTGGAATTGATAAAAGCGATGGAAATTAAAAAACAGTAGAAAAATTTATTCATCCGATTCATAATCTTCAATTACTTCTTCTTGATCTTCTTTTTCTTCTTCTTCTTCTTCACTCTGGGTGTAAGCGAATAGCCACTAAAACTTAGCTTCAGCAACAACTAAATCATATTCAAATTCGATTCGCGCAATAGCAGCTTCTGCTACAGCATCGGAACGAGTCCAGACTACATCCAGAATTGAATGAATTGAAGTTTACTTGGCTAATTTGGCGGCGAAAATCCCTTGATTTTCTTCTCTCATGCTCTTCGTTCAATTTCTTGCCGCCAAATAAGCATAGTTTTTTTAAGACAAAAAACTGATTCAAAGTCAAGACATCCCGAAATAGATTAGAATAAACACGTGCTTTCAATACGGAGCGGTGCTCAAGACTAACGGTATTACATTTATTGGGTATTCTGACATAAAGCAGGTATACGACCGCACACACTTGAACAGAGAGACATATGTTGGCTCAAGGTTACACTGGTGTATAAATTAAGGGACTGGGTTTCATTTTACCTGATATTCTCATAGTTATACTTATGTATATTTTATATTTTAAATGTAAGTTACAATCACCGATAGAAAAATATTTTTACTTATATTACAGCAATAGAGATGTATATACGTGACGTACTTATGCATATTACGACGCTTACAACTTTTTAAATCATTATATCTCAGGAACGGTGGCTCTTAGGAAAAAAAATATTGATACCTTTTTTATAGATAATTTTATGATCTGTAATTTTACGATAAAACTGATGAAAATCGCGAAAAACCCATTTTTTTATCTTTGACCTCGAGTCAATTTTTATCCACGTACCGGAACGATGGGGAATTTTGATATGTTATTTTTAATTATGTTTCAAACCATTTTACTCACTTCCAGCTTGATGTGAATTTATGTACCTCCACTTTTATTTTTCTCTCTAATTTGGCCGAACTATCATCGTCTTCAAAAAAAAAAGTCCTATTACTCCTTCAGTCTAAAAACCGCACCATCAGTGGCTTTCTAAGATGAAAGAGGTAACTCCTGAATTATTCGAGGATTTTTATCGGCCCAAATCCTGCAGTTATGCTTGTGCACAATTTAAACTAACAAATTAAATAACTTATAGATTTTGCACGCTGTTGAATCCTGTACTTTTTCATGATGAATTGACACAATGTACTGAATACAGCAGTCTATAAGTGACATTTACATTTCAAACAGTGTTGCGTCTCTAAGTTCTGACACTGTTATTGGAAAACTCGTTGTGATTAACCCAGATATGCCTGAAAACACTTTTTAAAAACAAGGGATTTTTAAAAATTTTTAAATTAATTTAAAGGATATAGAACATAAAAAAATATTACACATACGCCAGAGCCTCATGGGCCTAATAATAATTATCATGAAATTATTATGATTGATATGCAACAAAGTATTTAACATGAACACCAACATCACACTTACGAAACCTGGTAGTAGTATTTGAGCGACAGTAACGACACTGTCCTGTGGAATAACAAAATCGTCAATTCTATCGAAACAAATGTCCATATTTTCATTTTCACTGGGTCTCTCCTTAGAACTGCTACATGATTTTTTAATTCCGTTGAAGAAGCTACACTTCTTCTAATATATAAATGAGGCTATGAAAGCAAAAGTTGCCTAACTCACCATTATACCTATTGGAGATAAATGCATTTTTTTCCATAACATTTTATACACGTTTCCGAGTAATAAGATTTGATAGTCAAAAAATTTGTTTTTCTGTCATAAATAAATACTAACGTACTTTTAGGCTACTTAAACATGCCAATTTTGAATAAAATAATAGGCTAAATGTGGGTTAGGCCACTGTTGCATTTTTTTTAATTTCATCTATATGCCAAATACTATCAATCACATTATAAGGAACTTATAGTAATGTCTGAATGATTGTGGCGTGTTCATATATTTTTTTTCTTTCTCTATTTGGGTTTTTCGCCACGATCTAAAACTCAAAAAATATCAAAATATCTGTTCTTACGTAAATAAAGTAAATAAATAATCACTGAGTAAAAACAAAAAACCAAACGGAGACAAATTTTTCAGTGATTCTTTTTTGCAATAAATTTGCCTAACGAACAAAATTTCAAAAATATAAAAATGTTCTAAAAAAATATATAAACTTTTAACGTTACGTTTCGGGAAGTATTCTCCTCCCGTTCTCCTAAAAATAAAGTATATTAATTTCTATAAATTATGCAAAGATAGAAAGTAAATATATTTTTTTGTGTGTGTCAATGATACTTACATTGACAATTAGTTTTTAATGACAGTGACATACTACTAAAAAAATATATATAGGTGCGGTTTACCGTGTGATTGTAATTGTTTATTGAAATTCTAAAATGTTTTTAATTGTATTCTTTAGAATCGGGAACCATATTGAATTTAAATCTACCGAAGGCATAGCAATACATTTATTTTTATTTAAATTAATTATAGCGGTTTCTTTTACTCTTCTGTATATTGTTACCGATTCTTTTAATACCGTTTTGGAATTATTCCAATTGATTTTATGACCCGATTCCCATGCGTGTTGACAAATTCTAGATTTATTAAAATCGCTCTTTCTAAGAAGGTTTTTCTCTTTTATTCTAACATCTAACGGTGTAGATGTCTCACCTATATAGAATTTGCCACATTCGCAGGGAAAAAAGTACGTTAAAAGTTTGTATATTTTTTAGAACATTTTTATAGTTTTTAAATTTTGTTCGTTTGGCAAATTTATTACAAAAAAGAATCACTGAGAAATTTGTCTCCTTTTGGTTTTGTGTTTTTACCCAGTGATTCTTTATTTACATAAGAACAGATATTTTGATATTTTTTGAGTTTTAAATCATGGCGAAAAACCCAAATAAAGAAAGAAAAAAAAAAGGAACTTATAGGTGTTTAATGACCAAAATACAAATAGGTATGTTTGATTACTTTTATTCAAAACTGTAAGACATATATTTTCGAAAATAAAAAAGTAATTTTAATACATTTTAAATATTTTTTTAATATAAACTTCAGAAGCCTTCCTATTTTTGAAAATAAAAAAAGTTAAACCTAAGAAAGATAAAAAAGTAATAGTTTGTAATAGTTTTATATAAGTGGATTTTAAATCAAAATATTTTAAAAATAAAAATATCAAAACTCTTCACACTCGTTGTCTTCTAAATTTATGTGGATCTCGTTGGCAGCTTCAGGGATGGTTTGGAGGTTTTTTAAAAAGTCGTGATATACCATAAGTTCGAGCAGATCTTTTTTTTTTCTTTTCTAAACTAATAAAATTTCCTGTTGGGTAATAAAATCTCTAAATTGGTAAATACTTCTGATGTTCTTTTTTGTAAGTCAAGCACTAGAAATGGTACTGCTTGTTGGTTACTATATTTGTATTTTTTGTAAAAACGCACAGACTCCTCAATTCTTAGCCACTGGATTTTTTCCACTCCAACATTTCTTTCGTTTTGATACTTTTCTTCTCGTTATGTTCTTCTCTAAACACTTTGATGAAAAGAAGTCTTCCTTTTTCATTGTAACAACTTGGAATGGTTTATTCTTTCTTGCACTTCTTAAATATTGGGGTGAGACCTATCATGTGATCTTGATCAAATGGTAGGTAGAAATGCCCACTACATAAAAATTTGTGATCTATTCGAGATACTGTACAGTCGGGGCTTGTAGTTATATTACTGCATATCAAAGACAGCTTTATATTTATATTTTGCTCCCACCCTCATTGATTTGAACAAAATTTTTAATATAGCGAATAAGAAAATATATTTGGGTGAAGAGGAGAGAGGATAAGAACATGTTGGAAACTGCAATAAAAGATTATTTTTCTGATCAAAGATCGATATATATTTTTCAAAGGAGTTTGCTTTAGTGGAAGGAGAAAATGCTTTGCGAATCCCTTTGACAATCATTGCAGAAATTCTGTCGGATTGCGTTTGTACCTGCCTACACACCTGTGGGAGATGATCACTCGATTCCGTTTTTGGTCCACGGTGATCAAACGCGGCACCTATTGCACTAATAGCTTTCTTATGCCCAAATGTTTATGTAGGCTATTCCGTGCGCGTTGGTCGGAGATGTTTGTCATCTCAACAGTCTCTCTAATGCAATGAATCAACACGATATAATGGATTGTGTTTACTATTTCCTCAGTTGTGGCTTTATTAAGACATACTAAGAACGAAATGTTAGTCATGCTGGTTCTACCATTTTAAAATTTAGTAAATATATTATGAACCATGAACTGTAAGGAATCAGAGGCTCCATAATACTTTTCCAATGTTTCTGCGGTTAGTTTTTCCACGTCAGAAGTAATGTTTAATCAGCACACAAAAACCACCACTGGTTTTCGTGTGTTGATGGAATCCACATGAAACCATCGTGACCAATGGAAAAAAGCATTTTTATGATAGCAAAAATATCGAACTTATCTGCTTTCGAAGATACTCAAAACAAAACTAAATGTTACATCGGGCTTAAAATTCAAGGAGCGTTACTAAAGGGTGCGACATCTTGTGGTTCCTTTTTTAATTAGCGGCTATTGTGTCACTCATAGCCTCCACTGTCATCTGTGAAGTGACAAGAGTTCAGTGTTATACATAGTCAACATCCGAGCACCTCCACCCGCCATCGCTCACAAGAATTGAACATCAGCGATAAGACTGTGCGAAGAATTTTAAACAAAGACTTCGGTATGAAGGCCTACAAAGTCCAATTGGTTTAAGAATTAAGCGCGGTTGATCATCTATTACGTTTTCGCTTCGGAATGGGCCAATTATCAGTAAGAAGAAGATGAGCATTTTTGCCAAAAAAGCATCTTTTCCGACGAAGCTCATTTTCGCCCTGGAAGTTATGTGAACAAGCAAAATTGACATATTTCGGGTAACGAAAATGCACACGTGACAATTGAGAAGCCAATGTACTCAAAATGACTGTACGGTGTGGAATATAGTCCAAAGTCACCATAGGGTCAATTTTCTTTGAAAATGGGTAAGGAGTCGCGCTAACAGTCAATAGCGACCGTTATCGTGACTTTTTATTCCCTACGATTGAAGAGGAAGACTTGGCCGGTATTTGGTTCCAACAGGATGGCGTCACTGCCCACACATCCAACGCTACTATCGCCGTTTTGCGCTCTATTTTCGAAAATCGCATTATCAAGCGAAATGGCGATGTCAACTGGCCATTTAGGAACTGCGACATGATTCCATTGGACTGTTATTTGTATGGATTCGTCAAGGCCTGATGTTCTGTCAATCACCCAGAAACGATTGATGCTTTAAAAAGCGCAATTAAAGTGGTTTTTGGTGAAATTGAAGGTCAAACGATTAAAACTGTACCGAAAAATTGGGTCGATAGAACGTTAATCAGTAAATGTACTCTCGAAAATACGTATAAATAATTTAAAAATGTTTGTTGCATTTTTATTTAATATGCAACTTTAAACAGAACTAAAAGTTGCTGCACCCTTTAGAAAGGAAGTTATTTTTCAGAAATGCGATCACGCTGCTATCTACCGAAAAAAGATATGACTTTTTATTCTATCCTAGTATAACTCAAAATAGTTGTTTTTATATATTTCTACTTATTAGCTTATTAGCATATGTTTACTTAGTAGCGGTCTAAAAATTAAATATTTTGATTCCAATGATTAATTTAAAATAGTAAAGTCACTGTTTGCTATAACAAATTGGCTATAACTAAAAGAGAACTATAAGCAAGAGAAAACAATACGATTTTAGAAAATAAAGATAAGGTTGATTTTAACTTGACTATATGTAGGAAAAGAAACACTCAACACAAACAAAATAATTCTTAATTAATACAGGAATATAACTGCCACAAAGAAACATTGGCAAATACTTTTTAAAACTGTTATTACATCGATTTATAAAACATTGAGTGTAATATTTATGAAGTCGATTTGGTTTGCATTAATTTTCATTTTAGGTTGCCAGCCGCATTTTGTCGTTTATGGAAAATGTTTTTTGCCACAAAAAAAATATATAAAAGAATTAACCCCTCAGAACCTGACTCTTTATATTTTTTTAAAAATATTTTTGATTATGTGTAATGTTAGAAAACATGCCAAAATAAAAAAAAAATGTTTGAACGAAAAATGTATAGGTAGGGTGAATATAGGGCATCTCTAATTATTCATACGCTAGGTATGAATATTATAAGCAAAATACAAAATTAAAACCTCTTTTTGCGTAAATGATAAGCTTTAAAACAACCGATATGAAGTCCAACATTGCATTTGCTGCATATAAAAGTCACGCACTTATGAAATTTTGTACATCGTCGCTGAGTAGAATTTTTATCGGCCAATAATCCAGGCGATCATACCTTACTTCTTCAGGAATATTTGAGGTTTTCTGTGGCATAAAAACACGCATTTTTGGAGTTGAAAGTATTGGTAGCACAATGTATACAAGTACATAAGTCACACAAGTACATAAGACACGCAAGAACAGAAGTCACACAAGTACATAAGTCACACCAGTCAACAAGTCACACACTTATGACATTTTGCACATCGTCGCTGAGTAGAATTTTTATCGGCCAATAATTCAGGCAATCATACCCTCACTTCTTCAGGAACATTTCAGGTTCTCTGTGGTATCAGAACCCGCATCTTGGGAGTGGAAAGTATTGGCGGTACAATGTGCCTGATAAAATCAATTTATTTTATACAAGATCCTATTTTTATGAATAAAATCAACGAATTAACAACGGATGCTTTTAGGCAGAAGCGAACGATGAGTCAGTGCCATTTTCGACTTCATATATTTATTCTGTGGCGACCACGCCATTGATCGAATAATTCGACACCCCCATGCCGTAGTTGCTAAATTGTTATTCTTTGCTTTCGAGTTTGACTGTAACGTTTGCATGTTGTAGTTTTGTTGACAAGTTCATCGATTCTGTTGGTAACAAGTGTAACTTGACTATTATCATACTAACGGATTAAAGTACCATTTGTAGCTTTGTCTAGAAGGCCAATGTGGATCCTCCGGTTTTTTTTTAATTCGTTAAATAGTTTTTTTCTATGCGATTAGATCGAAGTGTTCCTGTAATTGTTATGTTATGGGCTTTCAATTCTTTAAGCAAGTGTAAAGAATTAAAATAGTTATCCAAAAAAATTCACTTTCCTCAGGGGCATATCTTAATACCATTCTCTTTGTAACTGAACTTTCCAAGGTCATAGTTGCATCTTTTTGGCTTTTTCGTTCGTAAAACTCAACTTGCCTTTTTATGTTTTGATTCAAATTTGTCTTCTAAAAAGACTTTGCCTTTTTATTGGATTTCGGAAAAAATTACCCGAAACGAGTTCAACTAGCGAACACATAGCTAGAAGGCCAGGACCCTACAAATTCACACTGTCAACATTTACTATATTTTTATCTTCAGCGACCTCGTCGACGTCTGTATATCCGCCCTCTTTAGGTGGAAAAATCATCTAGTTCTTCGATATTGCACGTAAAAGGCAAAGGTAAAAGGAAAGGAAATTGAACATGTCGGTTTTATAAACTACGCGAAAGCTTTGAATTCTTCCTACGTCCTGCCTAGTAGCAAATGCTGTTATATACTCTATTACCCGCAAAATTTGAGGTAGTTTACGAAAAGACCAAGTTAGTATTGCAAGAAGCTAAATCAGTAACAATGACGACAGACTGTTGGGCTTCTTGTAACAATGATGAGTTTGTACCGGCGACTTCCTCTTCCATATCAGATTCTTCCAAACAAGCTAACAATTCTTCTGTTGTAAGAGGTCTCCTAAACATAATAAAAAATTACATTTTTCAAGCAATATCTTAGGCATCCACTACACATATATTGATATTTTCATAGAAGCCTAAGGTATGAATACGGCCGACTTTGCTACCTTATAATACATGATTCTAAAATTATGTAAATATTTTGCTTCTCACAGGTCGCTGATCAAGTTGATTACAATATATTTAAATATAAAACTAAGTAAATTTATAATATTTAATATATCTGTGAGTTAAAAACTTATTTCATGTTCAATTTTGTCAGGGTTTTTGGTTTCATTTGACTTTCACCTGACGTGGACACCATGTTTTCAAATAAAACACGACCAGCTTTTAACAGCATGCAGAAAATTCTTTGTCATCCATATTTTAACTGGCACAATATATACTAACACTACAATTAGGAATATTTAAACGGTAGATTCTAATTGGTTAAGACACGATTTTAACACATTATGTGAGGATTGCTCCAGATGTTTTCGGTCTGATATTGATATAGGGCAGGTATAACCAAAATATGTTGATTTTTGTTAAATATGAATGTAGTATGTAAATTCGAGACATTTGTGCATCTAATTTATTTGCTTATTTGTGGTGATTTTGGCTTTTAATGGCATTGGATAGTAAAATCGAAGTGTTATTATTTCACACGCCATAGGTTTTGATATTGTTTGACGGAAGGAATTTCTGCGATTACTTGGGAAAAAAATTGTGATATTGGGTTGTGTTTTTTAAATTTTGTTAAAGTGGTAGAAAATAAGAATCATTTTCGTCAGACTATACTTTATTATTCCGAAACGATGTATACGTTGAGAGTGCTATATACGATTCTACGTAACCATAAGCGGTTCTGAAAGTTTCCTCAAAACAATTTTAATCTTCGCAATGCACCACATTCTAGTCAATCGGCCTAGGCTGATGGCAATGAAATATTTGAACTAATTGAACAACTTTGGAAGATTGGAAATGTTCTTAGACCCAACACGATAATAGCGTCAAGCTGATTACGTCAACTTGGAATGGACAGCAAGGCTGATGCATAGCTGCTGAATGAACGGCGATTCTCTATTGAAGCGCAAGGAAATTGAACTATCTAAAGTGGTTGATTACATGTGATGAAAAATAAATTACACTAGACTCTTAACTATCAGGCCTAATGTGGTTTGCAGCTAGTCCGGATAACGTAACAGCCGGATAAGCCGAATGTTGTTAACTGATCTACATACATACGTACATACATATATATGTACGTATAAATTTGTACATGCATACATACGTATGTATGTACATACTACGTACTAATACTGTATCTACTTAATTTTGTTAAACAGATGTATTTCAACTCAGAACTTACAATTTTAAACATACATGCAATGTAAACATGTTAACATGTTATGCATGTAATCATGTTATACAAACACATACACACATACATTTTTGATTAATATTCTTTAAATAAGTCTTGTACTATTGTCTGCTTTGCTCTCTGTGTTCCTCCACATTCTTAAATAAATTATATGATACCAGCGCCTCTTCCTTCTGTTGACTGATATACACGAGGGCTCCTTCCATCATTTTTAGACCTATAGAATGTGGAATGTTATTTAATTTTTCTTGTTCTTCACTCTCTTCCTTGACAGTCTCGTTTCCAACCGCCATTGTCACAATATCATCGTCGGTTACGTTGTCGACTTTATCACTGTCAATCCAGCCTGTTATGTCGTCTAAATTCACACTCTCACAGCCGGGTAATTTTGCTATTACAGAAAGAAGCTGTTGATTTTCACTTGCTCTTTCAATTTCCTTGCGCACATCACTTTTATCATCAAGTAACTTCTTCCATGATCGTTCCAGTGTCGTTGAAGTTATCTCCTCCCATCTTTTGGATACTTACCTTATAACATTCAGTTTATCAATTTTCTCAAGGAAGTTATGCAATCACTGTCGTTATCATTGGACGTTATTAAAAAACTAAGAAGCCGGCGCCAATATTTTCTCTTCAAAACTTCACAAACGCCCTGATCCATAGGCTGACATATGGAGGTTACATTAGGTATAAACAGAGTTCTGATATCTCCATCCTGCAATTCATCGTGCGCAGGTGTTAAGGGCCATTATCTAGAATAAGGATAGCTCTCCGGGGCATTTGGTAACAGCAAGATGCTTTTGGATACAAATTCGTTCTGAAACCAAGCTTTGACAATTTTCGAGTTCATCCTAACTTTTGTCTGATGTGTATACCATAGCCGGCAGAAAATCTGGATTTTTTAGTTTTTTTAACGTGTTTACTTTCTTGGATTTTAATAACTTGGCTTCTAGGAATTAAATTTGTGATTGCTAGTAGCATTACTGCAGAAGAGAACAGAAAAATGCTTTTTACTTTTTTAGTAGTCTGGAGCAACAGCTTCTTTTTTTGATGCAAGGGTTCTTGTCGGCATTATTTTGTAATTTAACCCTGTTTTATCGCAGTTGTACAACTACTCACGAGAAATTTCTTATTTTTTAAATATGCTGGAAAGGTGGGTTTTAAAATCAGGAACAGCATCCTCGTCCGCGAACAATGATTCACTACTGATTGTTATTTGATGAATCCCAAAACGCTTTTTCCATCGGTCCAGCCAGCCGTCGCTCACTGTAAAGACTGTGTTTTCTTCTTCGACTGTTTTACTAAAATGTAATGCTTTTTCCTGCAATAAAGAACCAGTAACTGGCAAACCTTTTCCTCGCAAACTTTTGTACCATAAAAAAGAGTCTCCTCAACTTCTGAAAGATGCCTAAAAACATGAGCGTAAAATACAGTTTACATTCAAGAAAGGTTGCGCTATACATTTCGTCGAAGGGAAAGTGACTCGCATATTATGAGCTGTTATCTGAAAACCAGACTATTTATTCGGATAAATACGATTCATAAGAAAGTGAATTAATTGGGACCATAAGCGGCCTGAATTAGCTAACAGAAAGAGCATTATATTCCATTGAGGAAATGCTACACCATACACGTCTCTGGCTACCCAACGCCACTTCCTCCATACTCTCTCGGTCTTACGCTGTCTGACTACCATTTATTTCGATCGCCTCAAAACAGTTTAGATAGTAAAAACTTTACTTCCTAAAAATACTTGAAATATCACTTAGATAAGTTTTTAGCTAAAAACCTGAAAACTTTTATGAGCCTGGGATTAGGAGCTACGGGAGAGATGGAGAAAGATTGAATATAATTTTGGTATAAATTTAAAAATGGTACGAAATTTTGATTGATTAATGAGTTTAACAATATGTTAACATTTGTAACATTTGTTGCTGCTACATTTAAGAGCTGGAAAATACGTGAGCGTGAAAATACTCTCTCCTGGAGTTACGTGATACGTTAAAATTTGCACACTGTCATCCACAACGTCAACCGCAGCTTTTGTGGCATTGTAAAATTTAATTATCTCGGACTTTTTAGATTCCCCAGTTATTTCATCAATTTTTCCATTATGATGCATTGTAGACATAAGAATCAAACTCTTGTTTTCATTTGGCACGTACGACCACTAAAGTGCTGTTTTTTTGGAAGCTAAATATGCTACATTTCTCTTTATTTTTGGGGTTTATGAATATAATAAGCAATCGTGGCTTATTTCTTTTCACAGTATCGATTATTGTTAGGTCGTGTTTTACTGCTAGGTTTGGTGGCAATTCGATAAAAAGTCAATCAGTTGTCCATGGTTACATTCCTTGGTTGTCTGCCGTAGTGTAGTTTATCTTAGCGTCAACAAGAACATATACCTTTATAACATATTTAGCCGGCTTATTTGGCATACATAAAATATATATATATATATATATATATATATATATATATATATATATATATATATATATAAAGTTATATGAAAATTAGGAAAATTAGAACTAGTTAAAGACAGCAATGCCCACGGAAGAGCAAATACCAGATATCCTGCTGGAAGAAGTGACAAATGCCATAGAAGCGCTGAAGAATGGAAAGACTCCAGGAAAGGACAATGTAACGATTGAAATGTTGAAGGCTGGTGGTCGAACTCTACATAAAATACTGGCAAAATTGTACTCAATATGCCTCAAAGATCAAAAAACACTCAGTCTATGGAAAAATGCCGAAGTGATTCTTCTTCATAAGAAAGAAGAACAGGAAGATTTAAAAAACTACCGCATAATAAACCTCCTATCAGCTATGTACAAATTTTTTACCAAGATAATGTCTAAAAGAATATTAAGAACACTGAATGGCGCAGAACCAAGAGGGCAGGCAGGATTAAGAAGTGGATTCAGTACAATGGACCATATCCAGGTTGTCCAACAATTGATACACCATGCTACTGTGCTTGGTTTTTATTGACTATGAAAGGCATTTGATTCAGTATCAATGCAGGCCATAATGGATGATGCATTGCTTAACCAAGGGATAGACAGAGCCTATGTGAACCTACTGAGATCCATGTATGAGGAAGCTACAGCTGCAGTTCACATGGATGACTTTGAAGTTAAAATCAACGTAGAACGTGGTGTATGGCAGAGTAACTCTATATCGCCTGTTGTTTTCTCAGCCTGCCTTGAAGAGGTATTTCGTAATCTGGATTGGGAACAGCAGAGAATTAAAATCAATGGTGCATATCTAAGCCATCTTAGATTTGCGGATGATATCGTTCTCCTTTCACAAGACCCAGATGAGCTACAAGAACACATACGAGAGCTGCAAAGGGCACGATAACCATTTGGTTTGAAAATAAACCTAAAAAAGAGTGAGGTTATGTTTAACAAATTTGCTGTCAACAGAAGAATTTCTATTTTAGGAAGTGATTTAGAGGTAGTGGACCACTACATATATCTTGGCAAAGAATTTCAAGGGAGGGTGATACCGCTTAGGAGGTGGAACGGCGGGTTAAGTGTGGCTGGCAGGCCTTTGGCCGGCTCAATATAATATTTAAGAGCAAACTCCCACTTTGTCTGAAGAGAAAGGTTTTTAATCAGTGCGTGTTGCCTGTTTTGACATATGGAAGTGAAACATAGACACTCACATCACAATCAGTTCAAAAGCTTCGGGTTGCACAGAGGGGAATGGAAAGGTGTATGCTTGGCATTACAAAGCGGGACAGAAAGACCTGCATATGGATCAGAGAACAAACGAAGGTATGTGATATCATTGGAAAGGCGAAAGAATTATAATGGAAGTGGGCAGGTCATATATATATATATATATATATATATATATATATATATATATATATATATATATATATATATATATATATATATATATATATATACATATATAACATATATAACATATATATATATACATATATAACATATAACATTGCAACGTTAAATATACGGACTATGAAAACAGAGGCCCGATTGCAAGAACTGTTAATCGAACTTGACAACATACATTGGGATATTATTGGGCTCTGTGAAACACGAAGGAAGGGTGAAGAGTTAATCAAACTGGAACCAACTGGACACGTACTCTACACTCGAGGTACGGAAAATGGCCGATGTGGCGGAATAGGATTCCTCATCAATCGAAAGCTGAAGGACAGTGTGGTAAAATTTGAAAGTACATCCGACCGATTAGCCCAATGCGTCATTCAGCTGAATAAAAAGTTTAGGCTTCAAATCGTCCATGCTTATGCACCAACTATAAGCCATAAAGATGAGGAAATTGAGGAATTTTATGATGATGTGGCCCAGCTTTTATACAAGGAGAAATGTAGGTACAAAATCCTGATGGGTGATTTTAATGCCAGAATTGGAACAACAAGAACAGACGAAAATGCAACTGGCCCATATGGAACTGGTGAGCGAGACAATAGAGGTGACAGATTAGTTGATTTTGCTGAAGGACAAGAACTATATATTATGAATTCATTCTATAAGAAAAATATCAGCAGAAAATGGACATGGAAAAGTCCATCTGGGCTCACAAGCGAAATTGACTACATCATGACCAACGATAAAACAATATTTACCAATTGTACTGTCCTTAACAATTTTAATGTTGGAAGTGACCACCGATTTGTACGAGCAAGGGTTCGGATTGACTGTCGAAAAGAGCGCGAAAAAATGGTAAGATCAAAGAAGGGCAAGGTGGATTCTGGAAAACTGCTGGAGAGAGGAAGCGATTTTGAGATTGCTTTGTCAAACCGGTTTGCTGCGTTACAAGATCCAGAGGAGGTGGAAATATCAGTTCAATATGAAGAAATCGCCAACAATGTACTTCAAACGGCTGCTTCAATAGCACCAGAGGAAAAATGTCTCAAACAAACAAAAATCTCCAGTGAGACCATTGATATAATGAAGAAACGGCGAGCAATGAGAAATGCAGATAGTCCTTTTGGCAGGGTCGAGTACACTGAGCTCTGCAAAACTATAAGAAAACGTATCAGAGAGGACACGCGCCGATTCAATATGCAGCTAGTGCAAAAAACCCTGGAAGAAAACAAAGGAATTAACAAAGCTAAACAGAAGCTGAGAAACAAAAGAACGCAAATATATGCTTTACAGCGTGAGGATGGCACAGTGTGCAGGACGCGTACCCAAATGTTAGAGATTGTCAGAAGGTTTTATTCCCAGTTATATGAAGATCAGAGCCAGTCAGGGACAGCAATACCCACGGAAGAACAATATATAATACCAGATATCCTAGTGGAGGAAGTAACAAATGCTATAGAATTGATGAAGAACGGCAAGGCTCCAGGAAAGGATAGTGTAACTGTCGAAATGCTAAAAGCTGGTGGTCGGACGTTACATAAAACACTGGCAAAATTATACTCAAAATGCCTCAAAGAACAAAAAGTACCTGACTTATGGAAAAATGCAGAAGTGGTCCTTTTACATAAAAAAGGAGCACAGGAAGATTTAAAGAACTACCGTCCAATAAGCCTCCTATCAGTGATGTACAAAGTTTTCACTAAGATAATTTCTAAAAGAACATTAAAAAAAACTGAATGACGCACAACCAATAGAACAAGCAGGATTCAGAAGTGGATTTAGTACAATGGATCACATCCAGGTTGTACAGCAGGTCATAGAAAGGCACAACGAATACACCATGCCACTGTGCTTGGCTTTTATCGACTACGAAAAAGCATTTGATTCCATCTCAAAGCATGCGATAATGGATGCACTGCTTAGCCAAGGTGTAGAGAGAGCCTATGTAAACCTATTAGAAACGATATATGATGGAGCTACAGCCACAATTCACCTTGATGATCTTGAAGTGGGAATTAATATAGAACGAGGTGTACGGCAGGGTGACGCAATATCGCCTATTCTTTTCTCGGCTGGCCTTGAAGAAGTATTCCGTAAACTGGATTGGGAACAGGATGGAGTAAAGATCAATGGTGCAAACTTAAACCATCTTAGATTTGCAGATGATATTATTCTCATTTCACAAGACCCAGAGGAGCTGCAAAGACGCATACAAGAACTGCAAAGGGATGGCGAACCATTTGGCTTGAAAATTAACCTGAAAAAGAGTCAGGTTATGTTCAATAACTTCGCTCAGGACAGAAGAATTTCAGTTTTAGGAAGGGATTTAGAGATTGTGGACAGCTTTGTATATCTTGGGCAGAGGATTTCCATGGAGGGGAATACCGCCCGGGAGGTGGAACGGCGTGTTAAATGTGGCTGGCAGGCATTTGGTAGGCTCAACATAGTGTTTAAGAGCAGACTCCCACTTTGCCTGAAAAGAAAAGTATTCGATCAGTGCGTTCTACCCGTTATGACATACGGAAGTGAAACCTGGACACTCACATCGCAATCAATTCAAAAATTTCGGGTGGCACAGAGGGGAATGGAAAGATGTATGCTTGGCATTACAAGACGAGACAGAAAGTCGTGCGCATGGATCAGGGAACAAACAAAAGTCTGTGACGTCATTGGAAGAGTAAAACAGTTGAAATGGAGATGGGCAGGCCATATAGCGAGGCGATGGGACGACAGGTGGGCTAAGGCAATCCTGGAGTGGATACCGCTTGATCGCAAACGTCCGCGAAGAAGACCGAAAGCACGATGGACTGATGACATCGTTAAGTATATTGGACCCGAGTGGCAGAGGAAAGCCCAGGACCGTGAAGGTTGGAAGCATGCTGAAGAGGCCTTCATCCTGCAGTGGATCGATACGGGCTGATGATGATGATGATGATGATGATATATATATATATATATATATATATATATATATATATATATATATATATATATATATATATATATATATATATATATACATATATATATATATATATATATATATATATATATATATATATATATATATATATATATATATATATATATATATATATTTATATATATATATATATATATATATATATATATATATATATATATATATATATATATATATATATATATATATATATATATAGATTCGTAGAAGAAAAAACTCTTTATTCGGTTTCCTCCATGGATAGAAACTAAATAGAATAAACCACCTAAGCATTTTAACTCGATTAGAGTCATAAATATTTATATATATATATATATATATATATATATATATATATATATATATATATATATATATATATATACTAATATATATATATATTAGTATTTTCAACAATATCTGACATCATGTCATCCGTAAAAAAGAAACCAACACTCAGATACAGATGTTGCATGTTTTGCTTCACCAATAACTCCTGGTATATGGCTCACTATATTCTGTCATCTAGTGCGAACAGTTTGCAGAGGAATATCTGTCGGCCACTTTATCGGTCGGTTTTTTTTATCTTTTGCGAAGAAATATTATGTCGCCAAAAAATCAAATTTTTATTATTTTAATAATAATTTATTGAGAAAATCAATATTATTTACGAGATCTAAGTTGTAAATAAGTACACATGTACTTACTAAAGGCTTCGGTTCAGTTTCTTGGTGTACTAATTCAACTTTAAATAATTATTTTCTAAAAGTTCATGTATTCACAATGTCCTTCGGATCTGATAAATAAAAGTACTTTTTAGAGGAGCTGGTCATGTTGTAAAGAAGTCACGTTAACGGGGCTGTTGAGGCAGATTGACACATTAACAACGTTGAGGAAGAATAATACGCCCCGTTTCTGTGATATACATAACCTAATGATTGTCAGCTGTGCGGAAGGATTTAGTTTGAGGACTAGTTGAGCACTAACTTCGTTTAGTTATTACAAGTGTCCATAGATGTTGGGTCAGATTTATTCAACGTTCCCACTGCCGGATTAAACGTTGTTGTACATCAATTCAAGGTCGTGTGGACATCAAAATCGTCATAAAAATCCTTAATGTTGTATTAACTTATCGCTGACTGAAGGTACGCAAGCTCGCTGACATTGTAGGAATCTCGATAAACCGTGTCTACGACGTTTTATAAGATGTTTTGAGTAAGAAAAAGCTTTCTACTAAATGAGTGTCCCATGTGTAATAATTCATCAAAGGTGCATTCAGATAAACACTTCTCAAGAGTGTTTAAATTTATGTACATTCAGTTTCTTCGAGGTTTTATAATAGCAGATGAAACATAGTTTTACCGTTAAAGGCCAAAGCTGAAGTAGCAATCTTAATAGTGTGTGGGAGCTGGTCAATAGTGTGTGGGAGCTTCACATATAATGAAAACGGTTCAATTTGCAGAATAGACCATGGCAACAGTTTTCTGGTATTCTTACGGTGTGGTACAAATCGGTTATTCCCTAAATAAATAGTACTATCATCGGAGAGTACTGCGTTTGACTAAACATCCAAATTTGACAAAAAAAAACTGTTCTTTTATGAAAAAAATCATCTGTAAACATGCCTCGGACGGTTGCTACATAATTTTATAACACATGTTTCAAAGTGCTGTAAATATACGTATTCTATTGGCCGACTTTGTCTTGTAAACTTTACTTCCTCTTCTTAAACCTGAAGAAATAACTCGCTAGATGAAGATTTATTGCAAATGATGACGTGTAAGGAAATTTAGAACGTCGCTGGTCTAAATATATTCAATTTCATGATAATTATGTTGGTAACTGAATAAATCTGAACCATATTGTTTTCTTTGTTACGTTCGCAGTGTTGTAATGTTCGCGAGCGGCCCACGTATAAGTAAAATGGAGAAACTAAACACAAGTGAAATAACTATGGTTGGATGGCATCGGAATATAATATCAAAAGAATTGCAAGTAAATAATTATGATAATAGAAAAATTCCAAATGATAAATATTTAAGAGCGAAATCGATAACATAAATGAATAAGAAATGCGATTATCAATATATAATCGCAAATAGTTCCTTAAAATGTTATTATATCGATTTATCAAACACTGAGTATATTAGCTCGTTTATTTAGACGTTAAAATAATTTTCTGGTAGCCTAGCATCATTGGATTAGTTGTCCACAATGCCAATTGTCTATAAAATATTTTATAAATATTACTGCAGCGAAGAACGGCCAGCTAAATTCTACTGGAAATAACAACATAATAAACAAGGCTGTACTAGTGATTCTAGCCCATAACGTATATAACGTATATATATATATATATATATATATATATATATATATATATATATATATATATATATATATATATATATATATATATTGACTTCGTTGGCCGCAGTCCAAAGAAGTCAAAAAACTGAATATATATATGCATACAGGGTGTTTTGAAAGTTGAGTGATTTAATAAAAAAAAAAATATTTTACCAAAAATAGCTTTTATAAAAGTTGCAAAATAAACATTATTAACAGTTACAAAATTTGAAAACAGACATGTCTTTTTGATATTCTCGACCACTGCATAAACGCATAAAGTATTTGTTTACTGCTGATACTGGGTACGGCTAGTTTTTCATATTCTTATACGATATTTATTTTTAGTGCGATGTTCGATTTGACCAGTGGTAATATTTCCTTAATAGTGTGCGTTTAATTTTTGGATGCTTTCTGCGATTAAAGTGCCACACATTAATGAAAACAATGAATTAGTGGACATAATATTAACTTACGGGAAGGGCCAACAAAATGTAGCCGCAGCATTTCGTTTGTATGCGGAAAGGTTTTCTTTAAGAAATCATCCGACACAGGGTACGTAAAGGCACAACGAGGAGGTCACGCTGGAAGATCTTCTCCACCTGAAATGGTAGAGGTTGAGGAGGACATTTTAGAAATTGTCGAAAACGACCCAACAAGGAGCACTAGGTCTATAGAAAATCAAGTTGAAATTCGTCATAGTAAAGTGTGGAAGACTATAGAACACTTTTATCCCTATCATTATCAACGGGTACAAGCGTTACAGCCTTAAGATTATCCTAGAATAGTTGAATTTTGTCAGTAGCTTTTACATCACAACAGAAATAAAAATTTTACCAAATTTATTTTGGCTACTGACGAGGTCACATTTACAAGAAATGGAGTAAATAATTTCCACAAAAACCATGTTTGGGCAGTAGAAAATCCGCATGCCGTTAACCCATTTTCAGTACAGATTTATACTAAATATTTGCGCTGGCGTAGTAAATGGCATGTTTATTGGGCCATTTTTTCTTCCAGGTCGACTAGCAGGTAAAAATTATTTACGCTTCTTTTAAAACAATATGCCACAATTATGTTCTTTTAAATGTTAGACAAAATATAAGGTTTCTACATGATGGAGCTCCGTCACATTTTAAACGAGAAGTTTATGAACATTTAAATAATAAATTTTCTAATACGCTTTCTTGGCCTGCACACCCCTTGGATTTAACACTCTGCGATTTTTTGTGTGGCAGCGCCTCGAAAACGCATGTGATGATTTTCGTGCATACCGGGATTTTATTTTTGACGTGTGTAGTGACGCATGAGCACACCGCGCAAGATTTTGTGCTAGCGGAACAAATGGTGACAATTTTTGTAACATGTGACATTTTTGTTTTTGTTATATATATATATATATATATATATATATATATATATATATATATATATATATATATATATATATATATATATATATATATATATATATATATATGGGCCCTGATGGACCACGCGAAGTATAGTTAAAGGCGTTTATTGTTGTTAACCTTCCTGCCAACACGCTTTTGCGGCTATACTGATTTCATTCTTTCACTATGACCTTTCGTCACCTTTCGTCTGACCAAGTTGTTCCAATTGTTTTCTCTGGATAACCTCCCAAACGTTAGCCTTGTGTCTCTTAACAGTTAATTGTTTCATCCATTTAATGCTTTAATGCAACAATCAATTTAATTGTTTCTATTTGTCTAGTTAGCCTACTCGGATTCATCCATTTTATGTGTCCGAAAAACTTAAGTTTCCTTTTTCTCATATCGCTATGTATATCTGCGTATTGTTTGATGTCTTGGTTTTCTCGAAGTCGATATGTTGTGCTATTTATTTGGTTGGGGGCCTAAGATTTTTTTATATGATTTTTCTTTCTTTCTTTTCAATATCCTCGATGTCCTTCTTTCTATTCGAAATGAGTATTTCTGCGCAATATCTACATTCTGGCTTAATAACTGTGTTGTAATATCTAAGTTTTGTGTTTTTAGATAGGCATTTTTTGTTGTTTCAATGCAATCTCAATGCAGCTTCCATTTTTTGACATCTACCCTTATTGCCCGCTTTTTCCAACCCGTTTCCCATGATTATTTTACCCAAATATTTAAATTGAGAGACTCGTCTGATGTTACTATATTTTGCTTTTAGAAATGGCGTTCTTTGTATGTCGCAGGTCATGTATGGTGTCTGTTGAAAGGAAATTTGGAGTTCTATATTTTCTGCTGTTTCTTTTAGGATTTCAATCTGTTTTTGTGCCGTTATTATATCTTGAACTAAAATTGCTAGATCATCAGCAAACGCCAGAAAGTCTATTTTGATGTTGGTTCTCCCCAGTTTAACGGGCTGGTCGATATTCAGGACTGATTTTTTTACACGCTACTCCTGTATTACTTTTTCTAGAACACAGTTAATTAAGAGTGGCGAGAGTCCATCTCCTTCGAAAGGCTCTGAGATGTCACCCATGAATTTAACTTTCGTCCTTGTATTAGTTAGGTATTGTATTATCTAGTCCTTGTCCTTTCAAGATTTAGAATAAAGAATCTCGGTCAATAGAAACGTATGCATTTTTGAAATCCACAAATGTACAGACGAGATTTTTATTGTATAGTGTCTTAGGATCAACCCTAGATTCAGAATCTGTTCCGGTCAGGATCTGCCCGGTCGAAAAACTGTTTAATATTCACCAATTTTAGGTTCTAACTGTCCTTGTGATGTCTAGTAGACGTTGAGATAGAATTTTGTAACAAACTGGGAGAAGAGATATCCCCCTGTAGTTGTATACATCCATTCTATCTCCTTTTCTTAGGTAGTGGATGAATTAGAGCATCTTTCCAATCTTCTTCTTCGCCAAACTTCTTGTAGAGTTTTGGTTATTTCCTTGATTGTACCTGGGATTGAACCTGATATATATATATATATATATATATATATATATATATATATATATATATATATATATATATATATATATATATATATATATATATATATATATACTGGATATATATATACACTGGATATGGCGATTTAATTTCTAGCCTATATGACTGGTGTCCTCTTCAGTTAACTGCTTTAACTGATATGTGCTTTATCTGATATCTAATATCTGCTTTTATTTACACATATATGCCTAGTGCTTTTTTGCTTTTTCTGATGATTTTGATTAAAGAAACCTCTGAAATAGCTTTTTAACTTCCTTATAGATTAACCGCTTTCTTCGTTAGATATAGAAAATACCGGAATTGATCTACTATATATATTGATATTACAAATATCAATCTAAGTACCTATCTAAACAATAAGCCTGCATCCGCCCTATTATAATTAGCTTAAGAATCTCTTTTTCTTTCCTCATCCTAACATTCAACCGAAATTAAACCCGTCGTCATCTTTTTTTAAACTTCAGTCATTCCGTCAGCTATTTTGATGTTTTCCTTTGGCCATAAAAAAAACTGATGTAATGAATCTTCAACGTCGCGGGTCGATGTGGAGTTTGTGTTGAAGGTACTAGCTTTCGCTGTGTCTATATATCGGTTATGGGAATTGGGGACCTCCGTATGGCAGGTTTATATCAGTTGATCTATACACGGTACAGTAGATTTAAATACATCAATTATTTAAATGCCCAAAGGGAAACAAGTCGATTAAAACGATTTTAATCCTATAAATGCCCAAACGGAACTATGAACAGTTCTCAAGAGAGTTTGAACTTATTAGGTGCAATTTTGCTAAATTTATTCGACGTTTTGTAATAGCAGATCAAATATGGATGCACCATTATATGACAAACACCAAACAGAACTCCAACAGGGGGTGGCAAGGTGAAAGTGCATTAAAGGAAGCGAAAAAGGTTTCAACTGGAGGGAAAGACATGGCTAAGCTTTACTGGGATTCTCCTAGTGTGGTGCTCATAGACTGAATAGTACTGAATTGCAAGGCGACCTCGTTATAAAAAAAATCGAATATCTTGCATTTCCGTTGCCAGTTCGAGGACTTTTGTAGTAACTCTTGTAGTTATCATATACGGTAATTCTACCTCGTCTTTTAACAAACTTTATGTGTTTTGTATTTATCATTAATTCTTAATCGCTTAAATACAAATTTAATAAATCACATTGCCAACACCTATATAATGGATGCAAATCGATATAAATATATTTCGTGCTTGAAACGTTAGTTAGCGCTACGGAAATTAGCCCAATGGGAAGCAAAGAACTCAAAAAGCGATAGGCGTTTAATTTCAGATACAGACGTGTAGCGTATGGGAAACTGCATTTAAACACGTTTTACAGTTTAAATGAACTCGATGTTCTGCCCAGGGAAATCGAAAAGGAAAGGCAAGTGGCGATATTGATAGCGATACAATTAACGACCCTATTATTTATTTCATGTAATTTTATCAAAATCATGTCGTAAAATGGAGAAAATAATATAATTGAATAAAATATGAAATCATGTATTATTTAATTTGAGGAAAAACAGTTACGAAACTAACATCACCAAGATTGGTATCATCGTTATGGAGGGTTAACACTATTATAATAGCAAGAAGTTTAAAGAGGCATATATAATAAGACATAATATAAGTGACCGATGGATATGAATAACCTCAGAACCTGTTTCGAAGCCTCTACCCCTCATCAATATGATCAGCAAACTAGTGTAGCCCAACTACGCTATTTACTTTCTGATTTTACATGACTTACAAATGTGCCACGAAACTAATAAATATATTACATCAGCACATTGGTCTTATTATTTTAACATATCAAGGAAGACATCTACAGAAGTTGCCCAAAAAAATGATAGTTTGTGGAAAATCACCTTCTATTATAATGGTCATGGTCATGCTAATATTAGCATGTGTGATTTTCAAATATTCCAAATATCGTGCACTGGAGTAATAATTTATTAATCTGCTATTGCGTTATTTTAATGATTAGTACAATATTTCTGGACGCTAATTAACATTGCGTAGTAGTAGTATTTTAACTAGTTTTAACCAATACACGTTTACTCATATCAATAAGTAATCTACATAGTTTATTTTCCACTTTGTTTTAACCAAGATTCACGGGAGATGAGCATTCTGGATTGGGTAGTACTCGGCTGGGAGGAGAGGGATCCTGCTGCAGGTGTTTATTAACTTCTCCCACTATACTATTTAGTAATGGTCATACTGCTGTGGACTTGAAGGCACCGCGTGTTTGCTTACGATACGTTTGTTAAATCGCCCGTGATTAGAAGGCAACGACTTCTCAGGCCTCTCTTCAACATTAGACATCATGGTGTGATCCCCAGCCGCAATATTATTCTCAAATGGGTAACTGCATTTTGAACAACGGGATCATTAATTAAACCAAAGCCACTTCGCCCCTTTCCATCAGCCCGCACACTGTGTAATATGTATAGGGTATGGAAATCAATTCTGCGATATCCGACTTGCTCTACTAGGTGGTAGGTTTCTGAACTGGAAAAAAACTACGAAAAGTGTAAAGCATATTTAACATAAGGATTTGGGCTTTCACATATACACATTGATGATTATTCAAAAGTTTGAATGTTCAAACAATGCTTGACATGTTTGGAAAAAAGGACTTAATCGTCATCATGAACAATAAAACTTATTTCCATTTCAGTAGAATAATCAATAAACAAATCTGCTCATTTTACACCTCAGACGATAGTCCGGGAGCATTCACTCAGAGGCCACAACGAGGTGAAAAAACAACTATGCGTGGTGCTTTTTGAACCACTCGTTTCTCAAGATGGAGCCACTATAGCCGTTAATTTACGTCGGTATCGGAAAACTTTCTCAAATCAGAACTTTGTAAATGGGGAATCAACAGTAGAGATGTGAGATTCTAACAAGCTACGGCTAGAGCTTTTATGAATGTTGACCCTACTGCATTACCAGGTGTAATTCTTATCTTTGGGAATAACCGAAAGTATGCCTATATGAACGTAAGCCTCGTAGAGTGGAGGAAATGAAGAGTGCTATACGTGATCGAATCAAAAACATTGAAGAAACGTTGGAAGTGTGTAGGTACATTTTCGAGAATAACTCCATACCTGTATCGTGAAAATGGCCATCACTTGAATGATATTATTTTCCGCACTTAAGCACTGAAAATGGCATGATACATACATTGATTATTTTAATATTAATGAATATTTTTTTACAAACAAACAAAAATTAACATAAAACCTAAATAGTATTTAACACAAATCATTATTAGTGAGTAAAATAAAAATAGGCTTGGAAACTTAAAACATTAAAACGGAAAACATAATCGGAAATTTTTTTCTTTGTTTTATATATTTTGAAAATTACATTATTTATTTCCAACGAGTCTATTATAGTAACGAACTGCTGACTCGTAAGAAAATTGTGAAAATAATCACCAAAAAGGTTAAAATGCCCTATTAGCTTATTGGTAGACATAGAATTCAGATACTTTTGGAAAAAAATCCTTATCCTCTCTTCGTGGCAAATTATTCAAAACCGGTAATTTCATATTCGTCATAAGAAAAATGGGTTCCTAGTAAATGTTACTTGATGTGATTCTGTCTAAACATTGCAAAGACTGTGAAGGGCAGTAAAATGGAACCTTTTGTATCATTGGTATTACTGCTGAAATAAAACGGTTCCACTTCTTTTTTTCGTTTTTAATCTTTTTTCAGCTTCACAAGTTTTCGGAATAAGATCCAAATTATATTAACTTGTGATTATGTGTATATATGGTAAATAATCAATAAAAAGAACCCCTTTAATGTTCCACATAAGGCTAGCCATGTTCTGGCCAGGAAAAGGAGTGATTCCATATATTAGTATAATGAAGGATGAGTTAATTATCGGCAATTTTGCTTTAGTGTTTTTTTTGTGTAATGCATTTAATAAACTTTTAACATTTAAAGCACCCAATGAGAAGAGATTCTTTGAAGACCAAATTTTAGTAAACTCAAAGAGATTTACCACTAAACATGAAATCACTTGTATTCAGTTTCTCGACGTACATTTCGCTAACCATATTAACATCATCAGGACATAATTTACTCTTAACGCGTTTTTTAGTGGTAAATCTCTTTAAATTTAATAACAAGGATAATAGTTAAAGTACTTGGTATTTGTTTATTCTCTGACATATTTCGGCCTCGCGATTATCCTCAAAGAAAGTTATGTATAAATTAAATTAAAGCTTCCAAATTCTATCCAATGGAGGTGGGTTTTTTATTAGTAGACTGTTTCCTTAAATGAATGGCACATTCAATAATTGGGATTTTTCCGGAGCCTAGCTGGGTATTTTTTTAGATTTTTACTACCATATATGGCTTTTTAATGCATATATCTCACATATGTATAACATCATACATATTACATCTTATTTTGTATACTTCCGATTGGTCACAACATTTTTTTTTCTTTGCTATTATTTAGCATCGATGCAAGATTATTCTTATTAACGGAAATAATATTAATATTTTCTTTTAAAAAATGATTTGTGATTCTGGAACTTAATTTATGAATATATTTTACCACATATGCTAATTTTTAGAATCTTTTTCGGGTATTGCGGCATAAAAATGTTTGATGCTGTTTTTCTTAGTTTTGTGTTGTATCATTTTATCTATAATGCTAGGCTGATATCCATTATTCTTAGCAATTCTTCTGATTGTGTTAAGTTCTTTTTCATAGCTGTCTTTTAGAAGTATGTGTGAAGTATTCATAAATTTAGTTCCAGAATCACAAATCAGTTAAAAAAAGAAAATATTAATATTATCTCTGATCAATTCTTCTATTGGAACCTTTGTGTGAAACACTAAACTTGAAGAGATTTACCACTGAACACCAAATCACTTTTTTGAACTTCTCGATACACGTTTCGCTAACCATGTTTGCATCATCAGGAGGTGATTTAATCTGAAATTTAAATCACCTCCTGATGATGTGAACATGGTTAGCGAAACGTGCGTCGAGAAGTTCAAAAAAGTGATTTGGTTAATATGAATAGTCTTCCATCGATGCTAAATAATAACAAAGAAGGAATAAAATCTTGTAACAAATCGGGAGTATACGAAAATTATTTTTATACTAAAAGGGCCGATTTTTCAATGATAGGCTAAAAGAAAATAAATACTTAATTTTACATAATTACTGAAAGACGAGCTTTGGTGAACATTATACAGACCAGAACCATTTTTTTAACATTAATAATAAAAGCATGCCGTTAAATTACTTGGAAAATTCCGAAATTCAATAGCCAGATACGATGGTAAAACACCCAGCCAGACTTTGGAAATACCCCAATTATTGAAAGTGCCATAAATTTAAGGTGACGGTCTAGGAAAAAAAAACGACCTATATAAGATAGAACTTTGAAGCTTTAGTTTAGTTATACATACCTCTTTGAGGTATGTATAACTCCTAGCAAGGCCGAAATATGTCAGAGAATATCTTGAATATATTGTGAAACAAATAGCAAGTGATTTAATCATTATCATTGTTACTATGTTTCACCAAGAGCCAACCGCTCAATCAATCGAAACTATTTTAAATATAATGTTTCACAAAAAAGATTCCAATAAAAGAATTAATGAAATTTGTACTGAAATTTTGGCTGTCTATTCGGGTCCAGTCGGGCGCCAGTTGAGTTATGCACTCATACTCATACTCATAGGCATGAAAACTTATTAAAACGCGCTTAAAATTCTACATGTGTGGACTTGTTCACATGCTTATAATTATTTCTACTTGAATTACCGGAAAAAAGAGTGCTTGTCTCTAATTATATATAGAAATTTTATTTAAATAAAAAAATCGTAAGATATTTAAAAATGAGTTCAAAATTTAAAATAAAAGTGCTGAGTTTTTCTGAAAAAAATTAAAAATATTAATATAACTGAAGTAATTTATTTTGTGTTCTAAGCCAAATTGATTCTTTCGTGTAGTATGTTGGAAGAATCTGAAATAAACATGTCACACGATAAAATCAATTTGGCTTTGAACACAAACCAAATTCCGCAAGCAATTATTGTCCCTATATAAAACAAAGGTGACACAGCTTGTTGCAGTAATTGCCGAGAAATTTTACTTTTATCAGTGCTTCAAAAATTATACGAAAAAATATTAGAAGCGAGATTAAAAGAATAAATTATAGAAACATTACAAGAAAACCAAACAGGCTTCAGAACAGGTAACAGCAACTAGGACTGGATATTTAACATACAGCAAATTGTGGACAGAGCTATGTTATCGAACAAAAGAGAAGAAACAAGTTGAAGATTTATAAACCTCTCTTTGTCCCAACTTTGCTATATGGAAGTGTGTTTTGGATACTAAACCAAAAACTAAAATCCAAAGTAACAGTTATGGAAATGAGGATTCTAAGAAGGATCGAGAGAGTATCAAGACGAGACGGCAACTCGGTTAGTACTGTGACTTGTTAGAATGAAGGAGTGAGGCTGGTAGACTAGGAAGAAAAGCTCGAAACAGGAAGTATGTAAGAAAATATCCACAATCAATGGAAAAAAATGATGCTAAAAACTCTAAATCTAAACACTTAGCGATATAAAAAATATCCGACAACTACGTAGTAGAAGAAAAGTTTATTGTAAAGCTATTGTAAAGATCTATAATAAAAAAATCTTCAATACTTAAAATGTTTAAAAACGAGACAATTCGAGCTAGTTTTCCACTGTGCTCCAACAGACAAAAGTTGCAGGTACAGTACGCTACGAAGGCTATTTATACAGCCAGAATAATAAATAAAAACAAATATTTACCATTAAAAATGGTTTTATTGCTTTTCAAAATATTCCCCGGGATAATCGATACACTTTTTCATACGTTTGAATGAATTTTCATAGCACCTTTTCTTTCTGATTGAGATATCTCCAAAATATGCATTTTGAACGCATCAACCGCCTCTTCTGGCGTTATTATAAAATCGTTAACCACTTAGTTTATTCGTCCATACTTCTTACTTCATACTTAGCTCCGTCCATATATTCTTCTATAATCATTTCAATCACTTTTCGGTCACCTCATTCGAGGAAAGAATGCTATTGTCTACAATACCCCTGATACTGCATTTTTCCAAAAAAATTAAATGAATTATTTTTCTTCTGCATCGGTTTGATCAATCAGTTGTTGGAATATCCACCGCAGATAATAAGTTTTAAAATTTAATATTACGCCTTGATCCATTGGTTGGACTAATAAAGTTGTGTTTAACGGCACGAAAACCACTGGAATGTATGTTGATAAGCCGGACAGATGCGTTGGATGGCTTGGAGCGTTATCAATTAAAAGTAAAGATTTCTTTTCTAGTTTTTTTGAATTGGCAGTAGCGTTTTTCAAGCAATAGCAAGATTTTCCATCGGACTACCAAATTATTGGTCAAGATAATTTGGAAATTTCTTTCATTGCTTCTGGTGTTTTAGAGTGGTAAACAAGCAGCGATTTTAATGTCAAGTCTCCATTAGCGTTACCATCCAGCAGCAAAATTAAATGATCTTTGGCAGGTTTAAACCCTGATGCTCGCTATTCTTCATGGGATAAACATGGCATTCTTCTAGAAAATGCCCATTTCATAAATATTGAAAACTAATTCGCAATTCGAGGATAATTCCCTCGCTCAATAATTGCTTTCAATTTCGATGGAAATTCAGCAGCTGGTATTGTATTTCCACTTGCCGCTTCTCCAGTAATCTCTTTATTATGAAGATTCTTTCTGTTTTTGAAATCGAAAGAACCACCCTTGACTAGTTACGACATTTTTACTCACGTCGCCTTTTTCATTCTGAATATGGTAAAAAATTGTTCTTCCGTTTTCCATTATAATTGGTGGAATTGGCATATTGCGTTAAACTTTACCGTAAATCCAGATATAGAGGTTGTTTTTCCATTTCCTCAAACACATTGCTTCTGGAATGGGTAATTCTTGTTGCAGGAGTCATTGTCGTTGTTGTTGCTGATTTTTTCTTTATTTTTTTTAATTGTACGTACTGTTGAAGTTGAAAAATTTAACGTTAAAGTGCTGATATCAGATTGCCGTTCACCTGGATCTAATCGTTTGACCACCTGCGTTTCATTTTCCAGCGAAATACGTGTTCTTGTCGCTCTGCTTTTCTTCTTTACAATCACTCATTGTAAAAACTAAAAATTGTCGTATTTGTCACAATAAAATAAAATATTATCTTTACCTTTGCATATAAAACTACTGGAAGGAGCATATAATTCTGTAACTGGGATCGAATGGTAACTGCATATGGCCGACTACTGTTTCCAGTTCCGGCAGTGGCGTAGGCCAGTATAAATAAAACCAAGAAACTGATAAAAGTTTTCAGTTGTTTAAAAGAATATATTATTGAATAATTATTGTTACTGTATTAAATTAAGTAAGAATTACCAGATACCGCAGAGAAATGTAAAAATTTAAATTAATTAAAAAAATCTATTTTTTCAAAGAGTAAAGTGTCTTTTATGTGACCAATACGACAAAAAGTTATTAAGAAATTGGAATCTCCTGTCATAAAATCCTATTATTTCCAAAAATTGTTAATGTTCATATATATATATATATATATATATATATATATATATATATATATATATATATATATATATATATATTCATAAATGAAATAAAAAGCCGTAATATTCACTACATTATTTATTATTAAAATACACATATCCTTTCGGTATTTAGTTGTTCAGTGTTTAATATCCCTTAAACAAAATTAATTTTGTATATGTACTACGAATTTTTTCATCTACTAAAACGTTTTTACAAATATAATTAATTCTTATAGTGTAAATAGCCAATAAATAAACTAAAGTGTTAGATATAAACTCGAGAATAACCTGATTTGTTCACAACACCCAAGAAAAGCTAACTTTCAAGAGTAAATGCTATAAGATGTTTATCAGAATGATAAAATAAAAAATTACATGTTTTAAACAGTCCACTTCAATTGTTGGAACAGCATTTGGTAGTAGTCTCACTTTTACCTTAGATGTTCGATCAAAACAATCCTCAGCAAAATGATGGGAACATAAAAACCTACTCATGTTTGGAATAAAGTCTGGCTTTTCAGTAAAATTAATCCACTGTGTTCTTCTATTTGGAATCTTTGAGAAGTCTTGAAAAAAGTTAAACTGGTTTAATAACATGAAATCCAAATCAAAATGGAAGTAACATTTACATTTATTACTACGATACTTTCTGAAAAGGATTATAAAAAAAGATAGCACTCTGCATTATTAGTTATATTTTATAGATTATATGAATAAAGTAATAGTTTTATATGTATCAATCGTAAGCTAAAAAATAATCTGCATTTTTAAGGCCCAGTATATCAGAAAACTAAACATTTTAGAACATACGTTCAAAAATTAAGTTCTAAAAAAAGATACTCACTATGCATACCAGGCGATATGTTGGCTTCATAACCTTAAAATGTCATTCAAACGAAATATATTTTTATTTCTAAGTAATTGACAAATTTACAATTAAACTTACCTATGTATAGCTTTTATTGTCAATAAAATCAAGTATTAATATGTATTTACACTAGAGCATAGAAAAAGAGTATTCCAGTACACTTATTCGGCACTTATTATTGATTTGATCAATAATAAGAAGAAGGAATCCATGATCAAAGCATGGCTTTGAGAGTTTGTTGGACGCATTGTAACTCTTTGCCCGCAGAAATGTATTTCACGAAACTCTCCTCACGAAACTATCACTAAAGTCGGACGATGACCTCTTTCCACTTTCTTAATTTCTTCATCAGCTTCCCCAGAGCTACAAGCTTAAACTTATTTTTCTGCTTGAATTTCTTTTCAACTATGACAATTTCTTGGAAAGAATTTTTTCTTGCCCTCTGCAATCCTTCGTTCTCGTGGCTCTTATATAACGTAAAGCTACAGTCAATCACTGTCCACCAGATTTTCGGTAAGCTTTAAGCTTTAGATGTTATGTATAATGCACGACATGGTTATCGGTCTGTGAATATTCCCTAATTATTTCAGCGATCGCTTTGAATACTGTTGAGATACTGGTCTCGAAAGATCGGCTACTTTTGTTCATTTTTCATTTTTTATCGTTTCACAGTGAGATAAATGTATTTTTTCGATACTTTCGGCAGTTTGCAGATTGTACATGTACGAATGTAGCGCTATAACAGCGATAGGTGTTATATATTTCCATAAAGCAATATAAATAATTTATGTTTCATTTTTACACTTAATATTAGAATGAAAACATTAAAAAATAAAGAAAATTGCTTGAAATATAACAAATGACTGAATTATAAAACCCTTAATATTTTATCCCGTTTTATTATGTCAGTTTTATGAAAGTAGCTATAACGTCATCATAATTTATTTACGCTTCCGTTAGGTATTGCAGTTTTAGAGCATTGCATGAAACAAATACACTGCAATTCGTTTTCAAATTTATGAAAACATCCAGTGTTTATACAGTGTTAATTAAAACGAATTAAATTCGACTAAATCAATATATGAAAGATAGTTTATCTATTTTTGCGAATTTGAATTGAATTAATAGAACAAATGTAGGAACAAATAATAAACTAAATATATTATATTAATTATTCTGAAGTGAATTCTAATAAATGCGTCGTCTGGGGTAGAAATGTGAAAAACATTGTTATTGCTGAACAGTATTATTTAAAAGGTGTCTACAAAAAACTGATGAAATGATTGGACAACCTTTTTAGATTACTATTTCACCTATATTGAGTGGTATATTTTCAGTGAGGTTGCCTGAATGTTTCATTTAAGGACGATAATTGTTCTGGCGTTCACCATTAACCCTAACACCATTTCCATCATTGTCTTAAAAAAAAAAACACACAAAATAATGACTTTCTGATGATGAATAGGTAACTTATGGATCACTTCAGGGTTTTTATCGACCCTAATACTGCAGTTATGTTTGTTCGCAAACCCAATTAACCAGAAGAGCGATTTGTCAGAAAAGTGGGAGCCACCTTCCTAGTCTAGAGCCCAATGCTCAAGTCATGTATCTTTCCACGGTGGTACAGTTCAGTACACAATGTACTAAACACAGCAAGCATGACTGACATTTACATTCCAACAAGTGCTACCGTTATTACGTTTCAAAGTCCTGACACTTTTGTTGGAAAACTCTGGAAGAATCAGAAGGAAGTGAAAAGAGAGCCTGGATGACACACATTTTGATTTTATGAATGCTACAGGAACACAAAAAACTTTTTTTTGCTTTGAATAGCTTATTTCAAAAATGTTCGATATTTAGTAGTAGTTTACAAGACAGCAAACTAATGGATATACTAAGTGATACTGGTGTTGATATTAAAAATGTGCTTAACTAAACAGAAAATGAAAATATGCATATGAAGTTCAGTGGTTACTCAGATATAATTTTCAAAGACGCACTTTATAAACTAATATTTGGGGGAAAAATTAACGGCAAGGTAATACACATTGTTCGTTATGCCGACGATACAGTTATTCTAAATGATGGCGTACCAGGTTTCCATCAAGTTTTAAATGGTGTCAATATGATAGGATAAGAGACGAGTCTAAATATCAACCAAACACTCAGGTCTTCAGTCGTACAGCTTGCGACGCACTTTGTTAGTCAGTGGAAAGAAACACAAAACAAATAAAAATAAATAAAAGTATTATAATTTAAGGATTGTAACTTAATTTGACGTTAACAACTCTACAGAACCGATGAGCTTGTGCTAGTCAGTGCGGACTGTTAATTAAGCGTGTGTTCAAATTATGCCCCCCTTAACCCAGATCAACCGGGGAATAGGGGTGGATTATGAGCGCCACTGGCCTGGCCACGGAATAGGCCAGAAAATCTCAATGATGTCCAAGAAGCTCGCTCTAGTTCACCTCGCCCACTGTTATGGTGGCGATATTAACCATAAGTATACTAACTATATTGCTACGTAATACTAACTTAATACTATATACGACGTGTATACTAATTATACCAATAATATAACTAATAATAATATTGGTGTTCAGCTACGTCGCCATCGCATTGGGCTCCGCCTTGGGCGACAAAAACTAAATAAAATAAAAAGGCTCGCACAAAAGCTATTTCACATCAGATAAATCGGCGTTTTCATTCTTTAAGATAAAGGTAAAGAAAAAAAAAACGAAAACGTGGATATCAGAGACAGATTTCCCCCAAGAGTGGTAAGGAAGGTGGAGTGAGTCTTATCGCTCCACTTTCCAAACCTAACCTAAATTCTGCGTCGCCCAAGAACCGTATATTTGGTTCGGTCTAAGAACCCTAAATAAAAAATAGGATATTCAAAAATCAAGAAATAAAAAAAAATTGTGGGTTGTCCCCGTAGCCCAGAGAATATAGCGAAAATTGATTGAGGACCACGCACGTGATGTGCTAGCTTTAAACATCAATTAACCAGCAAGAAAAACAACAAAACAAAAAAAAAAGAAAACAAGGATATTACCTGTAAAAGGGTTTCAACGCTGCCCCGCTGCCCCTGCCACTCTCATACGGTAACAATAGGTGTTCCTCACAAAAGCAGTATCCATAAGACCGCTATCGTACCAACACAAAACTAAAGGCAACTCGGTTTTATGGCTGGGACCTCGAGGTGCAAATCCGTATTCCGTAAAATACTATATTCTAAATTATTACACTATGGAGGTCCTTCACCACAGAGCTCAACAGGAAAAGTCACGTTTCACTTCCAACACGAGTAGAACCAAGCCCTGGTAATCTCCTGTCAAAATAATTTCGTCCACGGAAACTGCGACAAAAGATGGTTGAGTAGTGAACCCAAGAGAGATCGGAGGAAAAATTGAATTAATCACATTCATTCAATTACTTGTTGCAAAATAGATACATGTCTCGTTCTAATGTAAGAGACACAACTATAATCTGCTCAGTAATACTTTAATGAAGAAAAACGAATAGTGCATGGAAACGGAATAGTCTATTGTACGACTGACTCGTTCTATAGAAAAATACCTTACTAAGTTTAGCTTTATCGTATGTGTTTCCGTTAAACTGTTATCTTTTTACCATATCACTCACTCAAGTACTCACACAAAATTATAAATAAATATTTTGACTAAACAGATATTTTCATAAATTGAAGTGATATCGCACGCCACGGCATGAAACGATTAATTCACTTTTCTTATAAAGGGTTATCCATTTAATGCCTCAGAAAATAAAATTTTAAAAAGCACACAATAAATTTCGATGGCAATTTTTTTATAATTTCATTGCTTGGACGTTGCCATTAAGTGTGGAATACAACATTATTTAAATGTCCACTACTTGACCGCTTGCAGCTTGCTGCTACGTGTGCTTGCCGCTTGTCCGCTTAATCCATTTGAGGCAATTTTCGATAACTTACCCGCACATTTTAGCTGGTATCTCAGCCATGACTTGACGAATGTTGATTTTTAACTGATCAAGATTTTGAGGATTGTCAAACGGCATCAAATCGCATGATTTCGGTGGTCAATTAACTTCACCAAATTCCGAAATTACGCGGTCTGGGACCAAGTGCCTATATATGGCACCAAGTGAGAAATGAGCTTCATCGATGAAGAACATTTTGTTCGCAAAATTAAGTTGAATGTTCAAGCACAGAACAACAAAAAACAGAAATCTAGGCTGAAGAATATGCCTGAATCGAGAAGAATACGAACGGCAGAACAACTATTTTGAATGACGGAAACTTGATAAATTTAGCAAGAGTAAATTAAAACTAGCAATGAAAAAAGGATTGGCTAGTATTGGTATAATATATATATATATATATATATATATATATATATATATATATATATATATATATATATATATATATATATATACATACATACATCTTTCCATTTCCCTCTGTGCTACCCGAAGTTTTTGAATTGATTGTGATGTGAATGTCCAGGTTTCACTTCCGTATGTCATAACGGGTAGGTGCAATGATCGATGACTTTTCTTTTCAGGCAAAGTGGGAGTCTGTTCTTAAACACTATATTGAGCCTGCCAAGTGCCTGCCAGCCACATTATACACGTCGTTCCACCAACCACCCGGGCGGTATCCCCCTCCATTGAAATCCTCTGCCCAAGATATATAAAGTGGTCCATAATCTCCAAATTCGTTCCTAACACTGAAATTTTTCTGTCTTGAGCGAATATATTAAACATAACCTGACTCTTTTTCAAGTTTATTTTTATGCCAAAGGGTTCAGCAGCCCTTTCTTTTATGCGTCTTTGCAGCTCTTCTGGCTCTTGTGAAAGAGCAAAAGATATCATCTGCAAATCTGAGATGATTTAAGTTTATACCATTGATCTTTATACTATCCCATTTGTTCCCAATCCAGTTTACTTAATACTGCTTCAAGGCCAGCCGAGAAAAGAATAGGCGATATGTCGTACACCTTGTTCAACATTAATTTCCACTTCAAGATCATCAAACTCATTGATTCAATATCAGATTTAATATTAAACTTACAGAAAAATTTGTTACTACTAAATAATTTTCCAGTAACGCTCCACGTATTTCAAGGCAATGTGACATTTAGTTTTATTGTAACAATCTTCGAAAAAGATATTTCGTGAGTTGATTAAAAATTTAACATGAGTTTTTGCGTGGAAAAACCATCGCATAAAAATTTCGTGATTCATAAGTCAGATTTCATGATTCATAAGTGTTTTATTGAATTACAATGCGTTCAAACCAGCGCAAGTGGTGTTCCGCATTCAGGACGCATCATTGAGATCACTACTAAAGAAATGAACATATTTCAGGAACATTTGTATTACGGACCAAATACTAAATCGGGTGACCATTTCACAGCAGTGGACTAGTATTGGTGTAATTTGTGATTATTGACAACAGTTGGATTCATCAGTGTATACCAGAAGCAAAGGAATAATCAAAACACCGATTTTGTCCTGTGAATGTATTCCGAATAAAGCGGAGACCCGAAAGATCATAGCTAAAGTTTTTTTTTGATTTGCAAGGCATTATCTTCACTGACTATTTGGAAAATAGTCTGGTCAATAGCAACTGGTTAAATTTCACGAGGAGGTATTTAAAAAGGTCTCATTTGGCGAAGAAGTAAATGTTCTTTTACCACGATAATGTACCTGCCCATTCGTCCGCCGTTGAAATAGCTAGATTTATGTTCTAAACATAAAGAAATACCATATATCTACTTTTTGTTAAAAAAAAGAAGCATGTTGTTTTTTTTTATAAAATTGTTGATTTTATTTAAAAAATATATCCGGTTGTACATATTGGGACACCTTCTATATATTAGGTGATGTAGCACTCTTGATTGCATCACACCACGACGGCGCCTGATCGTTAAAATAAGAAGAATAATTTATTTCGGAATTTGATATTATTTAAATATTAGTTATAAACTGTTGGGGGCCATATTAGTTCAGTATCATGGATGTGATAAGGTATTATTTATAACGTTATTCTTTAGAATAAGTTAATTTTTCAATTTTTCTTTGGCAAGAGTTTCTACTATACAATTCCAACTGAATATATGAAGCAAAATAGTGACCTACTTTTTATAGATACTAATTTTCCATAGATCAAGATGACTGGTACAATTTAATTAAAATGTATCTATAGTAACGAAGAAGTTGTATTTATTGGCCAAATACTAAGATGTGATGGTAAACATATATTCAAAATGCAATTAAAATCGTTAAAGTGTTAAAATTTCGTACATTTTATATATTAAAATATTTCAAGCAGTTTTCTTAATTAGTACCAATCAATTTTTTTCTAGCAATGTTGTAATATATCTATTGATAGAAAAGCAAAATATAATGAATATAAAATATGTGAGTAACAATATTTATTAGGGAAAGTGATGCTGTTATGCAAGCTGAGATATTTTCAATTATTTTAAATTATCTTGCTTGATATAAGGTGTGCCCGAAATTCCGATAGGGTTTGATGTCAAACGAACTGCGAGTTTGCCCGCAACTCTATAAATATGTGTTTCAATAGTCTGGATAATCGTAATAGAACATTTAATATCAGAACAACGCTTAAAAATTGTCAAAATTTATTATCAAATTCACTGCTACTCCAAATTTATAGAACACTTCGTGCGTGCCCAAACAAACTATGTATTCGCCGAATTGTCGACAAATTCCAACGCATTTTACCCTGCTCAAAATTAAAACAAAAACAAGACAAAAAACTGTGCGTTTTGAAGAAAATATCACCGCCATTGCTGACAGAGTTGATGAACTTCCGAATTTATCTATATAGTGGATTATTTAATTCCGAATTTAAATATAATTGATCTGGAGAACAAGTGGTTTCATTATTCCATATTAATTATAATAATTATATATATATATATATATATATATATATATATATATATATATATATATATATATATATATATACCACCGAATATATACCACCGAACCGTGACCACCGAATGGTACGAGCAAGGGTTCGGATTGACTGTCGAAAAGAGCGCGAAAGAATGGTAAGATCAAAGAAGGCCAAGGTGGATTCTGGAAAACTGCTGGAGAGAGGAAGCAATTTTGAGATTGCTTTGTCAAACCGGTTTGCTGCGTTACAAGATCCAGGGACGTGGAAATATCAGTTCAATATGAAGAAATCGCCAACAATGTACTTCAAACGGCTGCTTCAATAGCACCAGAGGAAAAATGTCTCAAACAAACAAAAATCTCCAGTGAGACCATTGATTTAATGAAGAAACGGCGAGCAGTGAGAAATGCAGGTAGTCCTTTTGGCAGGGTCGAGTACACTGAGCTCTGCAAAACTATAAGAAAACGTATCAGAGAGGACACGCGCCGATTCAATATGCAGCTAGTGCAAAAAACCCTGGAAGAAAACAAAGGAATTAACAAAGCTAAACAGAAGCTGAGAAACAAAAGAACGCAAATATATGCTTTAAAGCGTGAGGATGGCACAGTGTGCAGGACGCGTACCCAAATGTTAGAGATTGTCAGAAGGTTTTATTCCCAGTTATATGAAGATCAGAGCCAGTCAGGGACAACAATACCCACGGAAGAACAATATATAATGCCAGATATCCTAGTGGAGGAAGTAACAAATGCTATAGAATTGATGAAGAACGGCAAGGCTCCAGGAAAGGATAGTGTAACTGTCGAAATGCTAAAAGCTGGTGGTCGGACGTTACATAAAACACTGGCAAAATTATACTCAAAATGCCTCAAAGAACAAAAAGTACCGGACTTATGGAAAAATGCAGAAGTGATCCTTTTACATAAAAAAGGAGCACAGGAAGATATAAAGAACTACCGTCCAATAAGCCTCCTATCAGTGATGTACAAAGTTTTCACTAAGATAATTTCTAAAAGAATATTAAAAAAAGTGAATGACGCACAACCAAGAGAACAAGCAGGATTCAGAAGTGGATTCAGTACAATGGATCACATCCAGGTTGTACAGCAGGTCATAGAAAGGCACAACGAATACACCATGCCACTGTGCTTGGCTTTTATCGACTACGAAAAAGCATTTGATTCCATCTCAAAGCATGCGATAATGGATGCACTGCTTAGCCAAGGTGTAGAGAGAGTCTATGTAAACCTATTAGAATCGATATATGATGGAGCTACAGCCACAATTCACCTTGATGATCTTGAAGTGGGAATTAATATAGAACGAGGTGTACGGCAGGGTGACGCAATATCGCCTATTCTTTTCTCGGCTGGCCTTGAAGAAGTATTCCGTAAACTGGATTGGGAACAGGATGGTGTAAAGATCAATGGTGCAAACTTAAACCATCTTAGATTTGCAGATGATATTATTCTCATTTCACAAGACCCAGAGGAGCTGCAAAGACGCATACAAGAACTGCAACGGGCTGGCGAACCATTTGGCTTGAAAATAAACCTGAAAAAGAGTCAGGTTATGTTCAATAACTTCGCTCAGGACAGAAGAATTTCAGTTCTAGGAAGGGATTTAGAGATTGTGGACAGCTTTATATATCTTGGGCAGAGGATTTCCATGGAGGGGAATACCGCCCGGGAGGTGGAACGGCGTGTTAAATGTGGCTGGCAGGCATTTGGTAGGCTCAACATAGTCTTTAAGAGCAGACTCCCACTTTGCCTGAAAAGAAAAGTATTCGATCAGTGCGTTCTACCCGTTATGACATACGGAAGTGAAACCTGGACACTCACATCGCGATCAATTCAAAAACTTCGGGTGGCACAGAGGGGAATGGAAAGATGTATGCTTGGCATTACAAGACGAGACAGAGAGTCCTGCGCATGGATCAGGGAACAAACAAAAGTCTGTGACATCATTGGAAGAGTAAAACAGTTGAAATGGAGATGGGCAGGCCATATAGCGAGGCGATGGGACGACAGATGGACCAGGGCAATCCTGGAGTGGATACCGCTTGATCGCAAACGTCCGCGAAGAAGACCGAAAGCACGATGGATTGATGACATCGTTAAGTATATTGGACCCGAGTGGCAGAGGAAAGCCCAGGACCGTGTAGGTTGGAAGCATGCTGAAGAGGCCTTCATCCTGCAGTGGATCGATGCGGGCTGATGATGATGATGATGATGATGATATATATATATATATATATATATATATATATATATATATATATATATATATATATATATATATATATATATATAAAGTTTCATTGTCGTGGATTAAAAAAAAAATGTCAACTAACTTTGACACTTTATCTTTAAAAAAAATGTATTACTAAAAGTAAAATGTATTATTGAATGTAAAAGATGGCCCATTTAGTGAATATTTCAAAATTTTAAGTGAGATGGACAGATTTGAGAGAGTGAGTGACATAAAGAGAGACAGATTGACATTCAACTTTAAGATGGCCCATTTATTGAATATTTCAAAACGATACAACAGTTGGCATTTTTCTTTCTACTAAAAATATTATTGTTTTTTTTGCAAAAGAATTTTATTTAAAAAAACTCAACCCCAAAGGCAATGTGTGTGAATCAAATTAATAATTGGTCTATTATTTTATTAAGATAAAACTTAATCAAAATTAAACGAAAGGGATTATTGTAATATTTTTATTTATCACAATATTTTTTAACTAAAACTAAAACATGCTCTGCATCGCCTCAGAAAATTAATCAGTCGTGTGAACCTCCTCGCATTTATTTCTTCTGTTATTTCAACAATTCTGTGACGTAGTTCGGCTAGGTTTTATATTGGTTTTGAAATTTTTCTTTTATGCAGCTCCAGTAAAAAAAGGCAAAATGGTTTAGGTCCGGAGAACGAGGAGGCCAATCAATTGAACCACGGTGCCCAATCCACCTATCGGGATACTCTCTGTTCAAATAATCCTATACAGGACGATCATAATGCGCTGGGCAGTGGTACATCTTCTAACAAAGTTTGCAAATCGTTTTGGAGAAAATCCAGGCAGTTATTTCAGGTTCAGTTATTTGTCCACTTAAAATTCCGTTCCTCATATTAACATTAAATTCACGCATTAAATGCGGGTTTTCCGTTTTCCAACTATGTAAGTTATGTAAGTTTAAATAACCGTCTTTTTTAAACGTCGATTCGAAAGTCCATAAAATTTTGTTTAGAAATTATGGATCTTCATGTTATTGTAATATTTTGAAATCTACACTAAATCCGCCATCTTAAAGTTGAATGTCAATCTGTCTCTCTGTAATTCGTGGTTGAACAGCGTCACTATTTATCTCACTCTATTACATATGGCCATCCCACTTACACTAGTGAAGTCGATCTTTGAGCATAAAAAGTTATGTTTTATTATGGCATGAATTTTTGAAATGTGGTCTTTTTGCAAAAAAATAAGCAATAATATTTTTTGTGGAAAGAAAAGTTTCAATTATTGTACCATTTTGAAATTTTGACTAAATGAGCCATCTTTTGAAATAAATTGCCCAGGATAGTGTAATACATGTTTTTAAATGATGAAGGGTCAAAATTAGCTGACAATTTTTTAAACCACGACTCAATAAAACTTTTTTTTACTAAATTAACAACGTTTATTGTATGGTTTGTGACTGTGATTTATAGAAAAAATAACACTGAAAAACTGAGAAATTTGTGATTACAGTACCTAAAGATATAGCTTAGTAGTCTCCAACCTTCGGCGTTGCACTAGCAATATTGGCATTTTTAGATGTTACTATATGCCATGTGAAAACCGACTGTTGGTCAGACAGGTTTGATTTTAGTTGAGATATTTTCTTCATTCTTAATTCAGATTTAAGTTGATAGCTAGTATTAAAAGTGGTTTGGATTATCTGAAAAAGATGTTCAATATTATGTTTTTTCGTCACTGCAACACTACTGTCACTCAACAAACAAACACATTTATCTTTAAAATTGAGGAAACAATATGATGCCTCCCAGTTAATGTTAAAATTATAGGTTAGTTGTCTTTTACATCCACTCATCAAAAAACAATGAAGTTGGAGACACCACACAGTAGGAGTATACTAAAAATATGAGCATATAACTCCGAATAATAAACTAATCTTACACAGCACAAACTAACTTAGCTACTCCTGCCACTCACGCCGACCGCCGACGTAATAAGCATTTTATAGCCAAACATGTAATAGTACTGTCATAATACATATTATTTTTTTTTATCCTAGTTGCACAACGGCGGGCGCGCGTAAAATGGTCAACGGGAGCTATGGCGCCCGCGGGCATTGGGTTGAGAACTACAGGCCTAGGGAGTTGAATTTCAAGATTTAAAAAAATATGCCTATTATCACTTAACACGGCGACATGGATTTTTTTCTTATTTTTGCCAGAACTGGTATAAACTGGCCTTTCGCCCGGCACCCGCTTGACGCTGCGTTTCGGGAAACACACACACACACACACACACTCACACACACTCACACACACTCACACACACTCACACACACTCACATATATATATATATATATATATATATATATATATATATATATATATATATATATATATTTATATATATATATATATATATATATATATATATATATATATATATATATATATATATATATATATATATATATATATATAAATATATATATAATATATATATATATATATATATATATATATATATATATATATATATATATATATATATATATATATATTTATATATATATATATATATATATATATATATGGCTGCCATTGGAATTTTGACATTGCTACGCTTAATATACGGACAATGAAAGCGGAGATCCGACTGCAAGAACTGTTAATCGAACTTGACAATATACATTGGGATATTATTGGGCTCTGTGAAACACGAAGAAAGGGCGAACAGTTAATCAAATTAGAACCAACCGGTCACGTACTCTACACTCGAGGTACGGAGAATGGACGATGTGGTGGAATTGGATTCCTCATTAATCGAAAGCTGAAAGACAGTGTAGTCAAATTTGAAAGTATATCCGACAGATTAGTCCAATGTGTTATTCAGCTGAATAAAAAGTTTAAGCTTCAAATCGTTCAAGCTTATGCACCAACTATAAGCCATAGAGATGAGGAAATTGAGGAATTTTATGATGATGTGGCCCAACTTTTAGACAAAGAGAAATGTAGGTATAAAATCCTGATGGGCGACTTTAATGCCAGAATCGGAGAAGCAAGAACTGGTGAAAATGCAACTGACCCATATGGAAACGGTGAGCGGGACAATAGAGGTGACAGGCTGGTTGACTTTGCTGAAGGGCAAGAACTCTATATTATGAATTCGTTTTACAAGAAAAATATCAACAGAAAATGGACATGGAAAAGTCCATCTGGACTCATAAGTGAAATTGATTACATCATGTCAAACGATAAAGCAATATTTTGCAATTGTACTGTCCTTAACCATTTTAATGTGGTAAGTGACCACCGAATGGTATGAGCAAAGATTAAGATAAACTGCCGAAAAGAGCGCAAAAGAATGATAAGATCAAAAAGGGGCAAAGTGGATTCTGGGAAGCTGCTGGAGAGGGGCAGAGATTTTGAAATTGCTTTGTCGAATCGCTTTGCAGGACACTGAGGAGAAGGAAATTACAGACCAATATGAAGAAATCGCCAACAATGTGCTTAAAACGGCGGCTTCAATAACACCAGAAGATAAATGTTTCAAAGAGTCAAAAATTTCCAGTGAGACCATTAATTTAATGAAAAAACGCCGGACGATGAAGAATGCAGACAGTTCTTTTAGCAGAGTCGAGTAACTTGAGCTTTGCAAAACTATAAGAAAACGTATTCGAGAGGAAATGCGCCGATTCAACATGCAGTTTGTGTAAAAGACTCTGGAAGAAAACAGGGGAATTAACAAAACTAAGCAGAAGCTAAGAAAGAAAAGGACACGAATGTTTTCCTTAATGCGTCAGGATGGTACAATATGCAGGGAAGGACGGAAATGTTAGAGGTTGTCCAAAAATTTTATTTAGGGTCAAGAACAGCAATGCCCACTGAAGAACAAGTGTCAGATATCCCGGTAGAGGAAGTGACAAAGGCTATAGACTCGATGAAAAATGGCAAGGCTCCAGGAAAGGATAGTATAACCTTAGAGATGTTAAAAGCTGGTGGTCGGACTTTGCATAAAACACTAGCAAAATTATACTCAAAATGTCTCAAACAACAAGAAGTACCCAGCTTATGGAAAAATGCAGAAGTTCCAGATGCAGATTCTTTACCATAAGAAGGTGTAGAGAAAGCCTATGTAGATCTACTAGGATCGATATATGATGAAGCTACAGCGACAGTCCACCTTAACGATCTTGAGGTTGAAATAAACGTAGAGCGGGGCGTACGGCAGGGTGACAGAATATCGCCTCTTCTTTTCTCAGCCTGCCTGGAAGGAGTGTTCCGTAATTGGGAACAGGATCGAATAAGGATTAATGGTACATACTTAAATCATCTCGCAGATGATATCGTTCTTCTTTCACAAGACCCAGAGGAGCTGCAAAGACACGTACACGAGCTGCAAAGGGCTGGGGAGTCATTTGGCTTAAAGATACCAGAAGAAGAGTCAGGTCATATTCAATAAATTTGCTGAGGATAAAAGGATTTCTGTTTTAGGAACGGATTTGGAAGTGGTGAATCACTATATATATCTTGGGCAGAGCGTTTCAATGGAAGGGGATACCGTCTGGGAGGTGGAGCGATGCGTTAAATTTGGCTGGCAGGCACTTGGCAGGCTCAACAAAGTGTTTAAGAGCAAAATACCACTTTGTCTGAAAAGAAAAGTCTTTGATCAGTGTGTCCTGCCCATTATGACATACGGAAGTGAGACCTGGACACTCCCATCACAGTCAGTTCAAAAACTTCGAGTACCACAGAGGGAAATGGAAAGATGTATGCTTGGCATTACTAGACGAGATAGAAAGACCTGCACATGGATCAGAGAACAAACGAAAGTGAGTGACAGCGTTGGAAAAAGAAAGCAATTGAAATGAAAGTGGGCAGGCCATGTAGCGAGGCGATGGGACGAAAGATGGACCAGGGCAGTCCTGGACTGGATACCGTTGTTATAACTTCAGTTTCAAAAATCACTTTTTAAAAAAAAATATTTTATTTCAATTATAGGATTACAGAGTAATGAATGGATTATTATTTAGCAAAAGACAATAGTAACTAACATTAAAATGGTTTGGTATTAATAATATCGATGAAAACAATATTCTAATATTTATAGTAATTTGGATGCTTAGTCGTCATATCGCACAGTGCCTTTCCGTACAGTGACTCGGTGTCGCAATGTGCTGACTAGAATCCGACACGAGCGCCGTTAGGAAATGCTAGAATTATACAACAGTGTAAAGTTTACTTGAGGTCGCATCTAACACACACACATATATATATATATATATATATATATATATATATATATATATATATATATATATATATATATATATATATATATATATATATATATATATATATATATATATATATATATATATATATATATATATATATATATATATATATATATATATATATATATATATATATATATATATATATATATATATATATATATATATATATATATATATATATATATATATATATATATATATATATATATATATATATATATAATTTTCCTTAACTTTAGCTTTCGGTGGAACAATTGGTTTTACCCCAAATGTAAGACGCTTTAGTAAGGATTCGCTATTCATGCTATAGTAGGGTTTTTAACATTTATTTCAGGTTACGACAACGTAAAGATACTTGGCATACTTTCCGAATTGAATCTAATATTAGAAATTGTTTAGAAAATTCTTCTCACATCAGCTACACTGCTGAGGTAGTCGTTAATATGCAACAAATGTGTATAAAGCTGACCTTCTTTGCAAATAATTTAGCAGCTTTTAATTTATTTCAGGTTAATTACCTTAATTAGTTTTATAATTTTTTAAACATTTCTGTTATTATGTCATATTTGCTGAAAATTTTGTTATTTCTGATTTTTTAAATTATTTCTAATATTTTATGTATATTTGATGGTTTCACCGCCACATTTTTATTCTGAACTGCCATTTCTGAGCCTTCGTTTTCTTTGCACGCCCTCCTGCCTGAGTTAAGCTACTCCTCAAAGTAGTCCTCCCATCTTGTTAGTATATCTGCATATTCTACTGTTAGTTGTCCCTCTTAATTTTTAATGAAATAATTTTCAACTTAGTTTGGTAACATCCAATTTTTACATTCGTTCCACTATCTTTTTCCTGTTTTAATACTCTTCTCACTACTCTTGCTTTTTCCCATTCTCCATTTGCCATATTATGGTTTACACATTTTTGTTATGTTTATTGGTGTTAACTTTTAATCCCGATAAGATGATGTTAGTTTTGTTTTTTTCTATTTCCATCAATTTCAACTTATTAGAAATTTCCTTCAACTTTTCTTTGATATCTTTATTTTCTCTTTTGATTTACAGATCTTCTTTCCTAAGTTACTTATTATTTATTCCTATTTCTTTAATTTCCTCTTTACACTCCTTTACGCCTTTCTCATCTGCCCCATTTCTGTTTTTAGGTCCTTTAATATCCTATCAATGGATCTGATTTCTAATCTTTCGTTGTTCCTTCTTGGTTCTATATATTTGTTCAGTGATTGTACAATTCGACTTCGTCTTACATCAGTTGCTCATATTTGCCCATGCAGCCCAGCAGGATCACAGAGCATTTTAATGATTGACTTGATTTCTTATCGTTTTTAACCGAATTCCTCTACTACCAGATATGGGTTTATTTGTATTTTGAGTTTTTATTTATGCTTCTTCTGATAGCTTTATATCGCAATATCAGCTACACTGGTTAACTTCACCATTGAGTGTATGTTGTAATCCAATTTTTTCTGCTACTTATAAAAAAAAATATTACGTGAAAATACAATCATTTACGAATCTACATGCAATTGCCAATGCATAATAATTTAACCTATTTTAAAACATTTCATTTCGAATTTCAATTCGATTGAATTTCTCTTTTTCAAAGTAGTTCGACTATTTTACAACCTTCAATTGGTTCCTTAATAGGATGTGCAATATAAAGTTGAATTAAATCTGAATAGCACTATTAAAATTGAAACTTAGCTATTAAAGTTAAAATCCAATTTTGATATTTGGGACCGCTGTAATATTTTGAATTCCAGTAGTAAAATTTCATTATAGTTTTCGTATCGGGTTAGAAGTCACATTTTCGAAGCTAACTCAGGATAATGAGCCCTTGCTAAATTTGATTCTATTAACATCCTTAAGCCCAATGTAGTATCAGGTTTATGCTAAGTTTAATAGCCTTTTTCATATACATTATAGAATTAATAGTTATAGAAATAATTATACAAGGTGTAAGGAAAAACACTTTCGCAAATTTAACTAACGATTTTTCACTTCACTTCACTTCACATTAAAGAAACAAAGTTCCTTTCGATAAAGGTCAAAAACTTAAGGGATAGCTGATATCATGAATATATCAAACGGAAGTGGAATGGTTTACGCCATTTTGCATAAACATTTGGGAATGCATATATTGCTATCGAAATGGTTACCACATTTACTCACAATGAAATAAAAACATCAACGTATTGATGATTCTGAGCAATGTTTGGAGCAGTTTAAGTTAAATAAAAATGATTTTTCATACGGTATGTGACAATGGATGAAACGTGAATCCATCACTACACTCCGGAATAAAATCGGCAGTTAGCTAGTGGGCAGCACCCGGTGAATGCAACCAAATTTTCTTCGAAATTTGCAAAAAAGTATGTTTTATTTGTCATACTTATTGACCGATGTGTTATTTGATCACTGTAAAATCTTTTACATGAAATTTTAACTTTCACTTAAATCTTTTTTGGATTTATTTGAGGAGAAATATTGAAAGATTTCGAAGGTGGAATCATAAATTGTTATAAAGTTAGTAAACAAATATTAAATTAAAAAAATTAAAAACTAATTAGCTAGTCCATTACTTAATTAAATTAATGCATTGCTTAAAAAGATTTACCCTTTTGTATCATGTTACGGACTTGAAAAAATGGAACTTACTTTTCCTACAACTCTTAATAGTAGAAAACACCTGAAATAAATGTATAAGATGCGAACTTTCTACTAATAATTAGTATTTTCCTATTTAGATTCAGGTACATTTTCAATATGCGATTTTTTTTTATTTCAAAGTACTACAACTTATAACACAAAGATTTTATTATTAAAATTCTCTTGCTTAATACATTAATAAAATTCAATAAGAAATATAGTACACTGTCTCATAGCTCCAACGATTTAATTTTAAATTTAATTGTAAACTATCCCTTGCCATTTCTGTTTCACAAGCCATTTAGCTTTTCCGAATACCTCATTCTATATTTTTGTATAGCATAAAGTTAAATTGTGTTTTCACACAAGCTGCATCAATCGTGGTCTGATTATTAAAATTTAAATAGCAGGCTTGGAGTGTGTAGAATTTGATATAGAGAATTTCTATTGCAAAATTTCATAAAACTTTCCGAAAAGCTTTTACGATTGCATTTTTTGATGCTGCATATCATGTCGTTATCAATTTATAACAAAGTGATATTCTAGTTCATGTTTCCTCAGGGTACATTATAATTTCCTATTACTTGATTAACTATATTCAATTACAATTTTTTTCACTGTTTTATTTCCATTTAGATGAAATTTACCACTTTTTCCAAAAAACTTGTTGCCTAAAATGAAGTAGTGTAGTGTAATATCATAACATGGCAACATCTAAATAAATAAATGACAAAAATAATGAGAAGTTTAATACCATTTTATATGTTTATTTTTTGCTAGTGGAGTTTATTCTCGAGCTTCAGGTTTGTTATCGACTCTTATGTGAATATGTACATAAAGGGTCTTTCAAATTGAGCGGTTTTATTAATTCTTAAATAAAACACCAAATTTGGGTTGAATTTAAAAAAGTTTTTATTCTTAATTTAAGCATAGTATATGACAATTTTTCACAAAAGACAATATCTGCCAAATGACCACCTCTTGCAGCTCCGCAGACATCCAAACTTTTGTCAAAATTTTGGATAATTTGGATTAACCGTGGTTCTATCTCATCAATGACTCAAATACTCATCCTTTAGTTTTGGAATCCATTGTGGATTGTTCTTATAGGCTTGGCTTTTCGCGTAACCCCAAAGAAAATAGTCCAACGGTGTCAAGTCACATGATCTTGGTGGCCAATTAACATCACCGTTTCTTTCAATTTCAATGTCAATCTTTCATTCTCTGAATAAATCAATTGCTTCATTATCAAAGATAGGTGTAGCGTCATCCTGTGTAGCGCCTGGAGGTGTAGATCCTCCAGATCAATATTGACCAATTCAGCCCACAAAAATCCAGTTCGATATTATATCATGATATACACCATTCACACATACAGCTTCACCAGCAGCATTCTATAAGAAATACGGTCCAATTACATCTCCTGACCATAATGCACACAGACTCGTTTAGCATGTAAATGTTTCTCATTAATGAATCATGGATTTTCCTCATCTCAAATGAGGCAATTCTGTTTATTAACATAGGCATCAATATCAAAATGTGCTTCATCTGAAAAGATGATTTTTTGGAAAAAATCATGTGTTTATCTATTTAAACCTTATATGCCTTCAGAGCTAAATTGTTGTGAACGTCGACTAATGGAAATTTCTGGTTCTTCACCAAGATTTTGACGTACCAAATGAATATGTTCTTGTAAACGACCACTACCACTATATATTGTTCTTTTTTTACTCTTATTTTTAGTCTTATTCTTAGTTTCTTGAACTTTTTAATCACTTCTATTGATAGTGTTTCAGATGGACAATTGTGCAAACCGTAAATATCACATTTTCTAAAAACATTTTTAATGGAGGCTCATTTTCATAAAATAAAAAGTCTTATTAAGTATCAGTAGCGGCTCGTGAGGGGGAGCGTTGGGACGCCGCCCCTCCAGCATTTATCACAGTAAACAATTTTTCAGAGCAAAACACCATATTATATTTCTTTCAGGTTTTCAGTTTCTTTCCTTTAACTCATTTTCCTGGTTCACCTCCTGCATAGGATTTTATTAGCACAAAAAGTAAAAAGGAGAAAACACTGTAAAAACACACGAGCCGCCACTGGAAAATATAAAAGTTTAATAAAATAAAGAATATAAAGCAGATTTAAGAGATAGGTATATTTCAATTTTGTTTCCAGTTAGTATCTAGAAAAAAGAATTAACCTTCCTTTAGTGGCGTGTCTAATTTCTATGCATTATATTAATTAATTAACAAACAAACTAAAATTTATTTTAGATGCTTTATTTCAAAAAGGAAATAATATTATTAGATGCATAAAAACTCAAAAACATAAAAAAATAAAAGACTACTCTAATGCATGAGTGCCACTTTAAAAACACATACAACTATAAGAATTTTAAATCCTATTGTTAAATTAAAAATTAAATTTTCTAAAACAATACTCACATGGTACTTCAAGACATAAAAACTTTTTACACTTTCTACAACTAAATCATATTTTCCTATTTTTTTTTGAGTCACATATAGCACCACGTCCTGTCCGCACCACTTTTATCCTCGAATCACCTTGGCATGCTTGATCTAAGCCACATACCTCTAATATTTGATTTCTCACGGATCTTGGAATATATTCCGATGTTGCTCGGATCTTAAGTTGTTCAGATAGTAAACTGTTACCTAACTACCGAAGAAAATCTTTGCAAATGACATCTCTGCTTTTAAAGGCGTTGATACCACCAATATTCATCAAGCCGTAAAAATCAACATTGACCATCGCCTTGAATGTCTTGCGCAATTATGCATAGAAGATAATTTATCAACCGTATCCACACCGCCTTTTGTTTTGTTGTAGTGTATAATCATATCGGGTTTTTCGGTTTCTTTATCTAACGCATCATCGATGTGCATTTCAGATAACAAAAGAACAAATTTTCCTGATTTAGGTACATAGGAAACGAAGGTGGAATTTTCTCGAAAAGTAAAAATGCTTGATACTTATGGCCGAATTTTTCCGTGAATCAGTAAGGGAGGTATTTGAGCTTTGTTTTTACCGTTTAATTTATAGCAAAAAAATGAAACCTAAAAAGCGAAGTGGTAAGTGTAAAGATTTCGATCGAATTTTTATCAGTTTTGAATAAATCATCGGACCTTAACATGGTTGCTTCGTTTAATAGATGCAATATATAATAATCCAAGTAATACTTTTATCTCCGCAATATTAGTCGACTTACAATTTCGTTCACGGATAAAATTTTCTTTACTTTTTTTTATAAATTTGTTCATATTTGAAATAATTATTTGTATAATATTTTCGCTAAAAATAGTTTCCAAATTGCAACTGGATCATAGATAGCTCTGTAGTTATTTTTGACGCCTGGAAAATGTTTGATAATGTTCATAGATCTTGCTCTAATGTTGCTTTTCTCTATAACCTGCATTTCCCATCTTTTCTTAGAAGATATGGTCTCTCTGGTACATCGGTATCTGTGTCGCTTTCCACCTCCTGTTCGCTTTCACAATCTTCTTCAATTTCAGGTAAAACTTCTTTTATTTATATTAACAGTCGCTGCTGTTCCCATTCGTAACCCATTACTAAAAAAGAATAAAATATAAAAAACCTACCCAAAATCTGTAACAAAAATGTACCAGCCTTGCTAATCGTTTTAGTGGCGTCGGTGTCCGAGACTGTAAACGAAAAAAAAAACAAATGCATTATTTAAGATATTCATACTGTAACTGTCGCAGCTTTCTTGTGTTTATTAAGATGTACATGGACGCACGCCGCTTCAGTTGGTCCCCCTCCTTTTTTATTTGAACATTTTGGTCTGGCCAACTCGTGAGACTGCCCGCCTCTAACGAAAGGTTAATAATTCTTTTCGTTTCGATTTTCGTATACTTACCCTGGCTACTTCTATAACTATATTTTTATACTACGCTTTGTTTGATCTTCTATACAAGGGTAAGGTAAAAAGTTAGATACTTTTTAAATGAAATATTGGTTTTTGGTCGAAAATCTTTCAACTTAATTTCCTTATAGTTCGATACACTTCACTCAACGATTTTCAATTTTGTTTATGCTTTCAAGAAAGTGCGACTTATCGAATTCTTTTCAGTAAATGTCAGTCACTCAAGTTATCCATTTTTAGTTCGGTTGAACTGCTTTCCAGCCAACCATTTCACTATTATAACAGCGGATGATTGGGCGGGTGCATTATCGTGGAGCAACATGACTTTTTCCTTATTAAATGAAGGCATTTTATTGTCAGTATCATATTTTTCTGCCATCAGTTATCTTTTTTCTAAATAGTCGATGAAGATTATGCCTTACGAATCACAGAGAACAGGAGCAGTGTCCTTCTCGGCCGATGGAAGTCATTTTCGCCTTCATCCGGGCACGTTGGCCGGGTAAAATCCACTCTTTGCACTTTCGATGTGCACTGATAAATCAAGTTCCTTCCGCAGTTAAGAACAGTCGCTGACACTCCTTTATATCTGTCTAAACACCACTGTGTAGAGTATCCTCCATTCCGTTTATGTTTGTCGTCTCTCTAACCGTCACTCTACGATCGGTCAACGGAGCGTTCTGAGTGCAGAGTATCACTCGTGCCTGTTCAACCATATCGAAACTAAATAAACTAACTTTAAACCAAAAAAAAATGTAAAGAAGCAGAGTTTTCGTAATGAATTTTCAATTGTCAATTGAAATGTTCAATTTGAATTGTTCAATTTATTATGCACGATGGGTTTTCCAGGCAAAAATTAGTATTTAATCAACACATCAAATTCTTCTTTTCTATGATTGCAAAAATATCGAAATTCTGCTTTTGAAGGCAAGTAAAATCAAAAACTAAATGCCATATCAGTTTGAAATTTAAGAAATGTTACTAGAAAGAGGCTAGGTTTCATCAATACGACCACCTTAGCGATCGTACCGCTATCTGTCGGAAAATTATCTCACTTTTCATTATATCCTCGTATGTTTTCTATCTTACTTCACTTAAGCTAACCTAAAATGTTTACATTTTGATCTACACAATATAACCTAAGTTGTCGTATCGTATCATTTAACCCAGTGGCTTATTAAACCTGCTCATTAGGGGGATATGGAAACATCTTACCTGTGTGGTTAACTAAAAACAATTTTGACTTAGTGTTATTCAATTCTAGTACAATATACAATTTTGTTGAACTAACAAGAAAAATTCCTATCGATCCGAAGATTGTCACACTGATTGGCGATGCAGAATAACTCAGAAGTAAAGAAGAAAGCTAGATTTAAAAGAAGCGCTCCATAATTTTGATGATGGACCCTTGTTTAAATTCAAACTTTTAGTTTCAGACCTATAAACTTCTTTAATGAAATGGTGCGGGTCCATGTCTAATAACTCTAAACTGCCACTTTTCTGACTCATTATAGATTATTAACACGTTTGTTTTAAACTAATTCGCAGAACATTAAAAAAGCATTTCTAATAAAAAAAAATCCCTATTAAACTTTGATAATTAAGAACTATAAATTAATTAGGAAAATTCCTTTAATAAATGAGGAAAATTTCTGAAAGAATAAATAATGTAAGGTTATTTTAAGTAGGTTTAAGAAAGTAGAAACAGCACAAAAGATTATATTTTAAGCGCATTACTAGAAACACAGTCTAACTTACAATAAACTGTTTTATAAATTGCCATAAAGAGATGCCTTTTACTGAATATTTCACGAGTCAATTTTCAGTTGTTTAAACAAAATTATTTGGCTTTATTTTTGTTCATTTTTCATGTAACCACATCACATTTCCTGTAAATGTGTTTGAAAATCCAAATTTGGTTAAATATGTTCTTCTCTCTTTATATGTATTATAATCAGCAACCACAAACTCTTATTAAGAAGATAAATAATACTGTTATATATAGGTATACGGTTCCCTTATTCCTATTTTCAGCATTCGCACATTAAGGCATTGTAACCACTTCTTGTATTCGCGGCTAATAATTTCTTTTTTCGCGAATTCAAAACTAATGATACATATTGCATTTTTAGAATAGTACAAATTTATTTACCAGTTACTTTCAAAAGAAATAAATATCAAAGTATTTATAAATAAACAAGTCTTATTGTCGCTTGGTCGAAAGTTCTTTGACAAATAAGTCGCCGTCGCCGTACGCGCTGCCAGATCATGCGTGATTTTATGGCTTTTGATATAAGCTGCCTTCGCATCATCGGTGCCGAATCCTATTTTATATTGTTTTAACTTGCCATTCGTCGCAATAACTTTGAGTAAATCGTAAACCACGTGTCTCTTCTGCTTTGTTCGCGATTTATAATGTCGAGTAAAAGCAATGGAAAATTAGTTATTACACGGAAACCGCTCGTGCTTAAGGTAAATATAGAAATGATTGACCATTTGCGCCTTGGCCAGTTATTTGCTTCTATATCAAGCTTTTTTAGTCTCAATGGATCAATTGTACGATCCATCAAGAAATCAAAAAAGAAAATAAGGAATTCTCCAAATTTAACCTCACTATCAGTAAAAATTGTTCGTGATCTAGCAATTGAAAAAATGAAAGCTGCATTAACATTATGGATTGAAGACTGTAGCCAGAAGGGAGTGTCTCTAAGTGGTGCTATAATCCGTGAGAAAGCTAAGTGTTTTTACGGATATTTTAAAAAACTGAGGGTATCTGGGTATCAAAATTGTTGCAGCAGCAGCACCACCATATCCAGAAGTATTTTCAAAGTTAATACCTGATAGTGGATACAAACCTAAGCAAGTAGTTAATGTAGATGAAACTGCCCTGTTTTGGAAAAGAATGCCAAACAAAACTTATATCCAAAAGTGAAAAGTCCGCCCCTGGTTTTAAGGCAGCAATAGATAGAGATATACTGCTGATCAATGCATCAGGAGATTGTTCAATTAAACCACTTATGCTTTACAGCTCGCTAAATCCTCATGTTTTGAAAAATCAAAACAAGGACAACCTACCAGTGTTTTAGCGTTCAAACAAGAAAGCATGGGTTACAATTGTCATTTTCTGTGAATGGTTCTGGGTTTGTGTTGTTCTTGAAGTTAAAACTTATTTAAAAAAATCTTTGGATTTCATGGCAGTTTCGAGTTGTGGACAATGTTCCAGGTCACCCTCGTGAGCTTAAAGCTATGCATAGAAATATAAAGGTGATATTTTTGCTTCCTAACATGACGGTCTTATTCCAACCTATGGACCAAGGAATAACCTTTAAAATCATACTAGATGCCATGAAATGTGATACGATTATGAACGTTACGTAATGCTGAAAAATCTTTAACATAGCAAAAGAATCATTGGAAGCGCTGAAGCCATATTTGAAGCCATATATTGAAATCATGTTGGAAAAAAACTAAGGTCTGATCTCGTGCAAATTCAAACATTAACTGAAAACATTGCTCAAATTGCGAATGGCATATGACGAGAGGATTTAGAACAGATAAAATTAAGTGATATTCAAGAAATGCTTGAATTGCAAGATAAATATTTGACTGAAACCGACTTGGAAGAAATGCTTAATCTCCATTCAATTGAAGAGGAAGCCTCACCGAACATTGAAAAGGTGACATTAATCTGAATTATGAAGGGGAAATGAGCTTTTTCTTCATAAAAATTGATCCGTCTAGGGAAAGAAGTCGTATTTTTTGAAGGCAAATTGTTGACGCCGTAGCTGAATATCAGTCCGAATTGAAAAACCTTTTAAGAGGGGCAAAACAGGAAAGAAATCTTCCTCTTAATGTGCGACAGAATATGTATTCGCAGCTAGACGGTGCATCCATCCATAATTCAGCGATTGTTCATCAATGGCTGAAGAAAAAAATTCTATGCGCTGGATAGGAAGAAACAGTCCTTTTGAACGGTGGCCTCTTCCGATATTACACCACTCGATTTTTATTTTGGATTTATATTCTGAACAACTTTTTTCGATATCTCTAACGCGAAGTAAAATATCGAAAATTGACCCTGTTTGTGAATTCGTAGAAAGCTGAATTTAGAGTTTAGATTTCAGTTGAATGAGTATGTTAAAAATTGTGGGCCATCACATGACTGTGCAAAAATTTTAATGTGTATTCCTTTAAATACCGATAATATGGGGGTGTCTTCATCTTAAATGAATGTAATTTACAGAAATCTTTCATCCTTACTTCCACGTATCTCTGCTCGCTTCAAATCAGCCTTTACCATCACGTCGAGGCAAGTACCTCCCAGGGCCGGTTTCGGGCCTCACAGCCGTCATCAGCTGGGCTCGGGTCCAACGCAAGGAGACTGCTGAATAGAAACGAACAGTGAAAGACAAACTCAACTGGTTTTTTTCCAACTGAGTTTTTCTCTGCTGATATTCTAACTTTTCATATTAACAATAATTTCATCCACGTCCAAGCGAAATGTTTAAAATAAATAAATATGTCAACACTAACGTAACATGAATATTAGTCATGAGTATATACAAAATTACCTTCATACAACTGTTTCCAGAATTCTGTTGAATTTTCAACAACAAATACTTATTTGCACACCACACTCAATTTGTTTATCCACTATTTGATTAAATTTTAATTACTAAACCTGAAGAGATTTACAACTAAACACCAAACCATTTTTTTTTAACTGCTCTCATCAAGATCAAGTTCTCATCAACGCGAGGAAAGACGAAAAGTTACTTTACTTAAGTGAATGTACGTCCCTACACATCAAAAAGGACTTTGGACACGATCATGCTTTTGACTGAGAAATTTTATCAATATGTTTCTCCTACGGATTATCTTCAGACCTGTCATGTAACATAATTGATATATTAAACTTGAAGAGATTTAACACTAAACACCAAATCACTTTTTTGAACTGCTGGACGCACGTTTCGTTAACCATGTTAGCATCATCAGGAGATAATTTAATAACTTCACAATTCATGATTTTTACACGTTTCATTAGGTACGGTTATTATATAAATAGAACATAGTCTAGTTTTAGAATTAGATGAAATCATGTCCTGATAAATCAAAAAAGTGATTTGGTGTTTAGTGGTAAATCTCTTCAAGTTTAGTATTTCACACCAAAGGTTCTAATAGAAGAATTGATGTAAATTTTAATTACTTTGCATGCCTTTAATAGCAAAATACTAAATTTCTTTTGACATTTTGTACTTTATAAGCGATTTTAAAACGAATTTAATGACTAATTTGCCAATGCTTTTATTTATTATATATATATATATATATATATATATATATATATACCACTATATATATATATATATATATGTACCACTGGTCCAGGTACAATCAAGGAAATAACCAAAATTCTACAAGAAGTTTGGCGAACCGAACGGATTCCGGAAGACTGGAAAGATGCTCTAATCCATCCACTACATAAGAAAGGAGATAGAACGGATGTAAACAACTATAGAGGAATATCTCTTCTCCCAGTTTGTTACAAGATTCTATCTCAATGTCTACTAGACAGAGCACAGGGACAGTTAGAACCGAACATTGGTGAATATCAAGCAGGTTTTCGACCGGGCAGATCCTGCCCTGAACAGATCCTGAATCTAAAGTTGATTCTAAGACATCAAAAACTGTACAATAAAAATCTCGTCTGTACATTTGTGGATTTCAAAAAAGCATATGATTCTATTGACCGCGAATCTTTATTCCGAATCTTGAAAGAACAAGGACTAGATCTGAAAACGCTGGCAATTATTAACGCAACGTTAACTAACACGAGGTCAAAAGTTAAATTTATGGGTGACATCTCAGAGCCCTTCGAAATTAAAACTGGTGTGAGACAAGGGGATGGACTCTCGCCACTCTTATTTAACTGTGTTCTAGAAAAAGTAATACAGGAGTGGCGTGAAAAAAAGTCGGCACTGAATATTGACCAGCCCATTAAACTGGGGAGAACCAACATCAAAATTGATTGTCTGGCATTTGCTGATGATCTAGCAATTTTAGCTCAAGATGTATTAACGGCACAGATTGAAATCTTAAAAGAAACAGCAGAAAAGGTAGGACTCCAAATTTCCTTTGAAAAGACAGAATACATGACCTGCAACAGACTAAGAACACCATTTCTAAAAACGAAATATGGTAACATCAGACGAGTCTCTCAATTCAAATATTTGGGTGAAATAATCATGGAAAATGGGTTGGAAAAAGCGGCCAATAAGGGTAGATGTCAAAAAATGGAAACGGCATTGAGACTTACACAACATATTTACAACAAAAAATGCCTATCTAAAAACACAAAACTGAGACATTACAACACAGTTATTAAGCCAGAATGTCTATATGCTGCAGAAACGCTCATTTTGAATAGAAAGAGGGACATCGAGGACATTGAAAAGAAGGAAAGAAAAATCATAAGAAAAATCCTAGGCCCCAAACAAATAAATAGCACAACATACCGACTTCGAGAAAACCAAGAAATCAAACAATACACAGATATACATAGCGATATGAGAAAAAGAAGACTTAAGTTTTACGGACACATCAAACGGATGAATCCGGGTAGGCTAACTAGACAAATAGTCGAATTTTATGAAAATAGGAGTAGAGCTAAAGTAGAAATAATTAAATGGATTGCTGCAATTAAAGAGGACCTAAGATCAGCAAATATTACACAAAGTGAAATTCAGGATAGAGGCTGTTTCAGACACAATGTTAACGTTTGGAAGGTTGGCCAGAGAGAAAAATGTAGGAAGACTGGAACAACTTGGTCTGACGAAAGGAAAAAAGCTCATAGCGAAAGAATGAAATCAGTATGGGCTCAAAGGAAGGCTAACAACAACAAACGCCTCTAATTGTACTTCGCGTGGTCCATAATAATAATAATAATAGTAATAGTGGCGTGAATAATAATAATAATAAACTTGAAGAGATTTAACACTAAACACCAAATAACTTTTTTGAACTGCTGGACGCACGTTTCGTTAACCATGTTAGCATCATCAGGAGATAATTTAATAACTTCACAATTCATGATTTTTACACGTTTCATTAGGTACGGTTATCATATAAATAGAACATAGTCTAGTTTTAGAATTAGATGAAATCATCTCCTGATGAATCAAAAAAGTGATTTGGTGTTTAGTGGTAAATCTCTTCAAGTTTAGTATTTCACACCAAAGGTTCTAATAAAAGAATTGATCTAAATTTTAATTACTTTGCATGCCTTTAATAGCAAAATACTAAATTTCTTTTGACATTTTGTACTTTATAAGCGAATTTAAAACGAATTTAGTGACTAATTTGCCAATGCTTTTATTTATTATATATAAAAAAAATGATTTATTTTCATCGTTTTTTTTTGGAAAACTAAACATTAAAAATTTTTATTATAGACTTAAATCCAATGAACTGCTGTCTGTGTAATATCATGTTTAGACATATTTCAATTACACCTTTGCTTTATTTGAACTATAATGGATTATCGATTAAACATTAACCACCGCACAAAAGGTAAGGTAATAAAATGTTTCAATCTCGTCCTTGGGTCTTTCCAGTCGCCACTTTCAAAATTAAACCCAAATATACTGATAAAATATAAGCAATTACGTAAATATTGCATTTTATTACTTAAAATCCTCACAAGATTAACTATTAATTCGATTATTTATGTCGGTAAAGGTAAATCCAATTTTTTTTTAATTTTTAATAAATTGTATGTACAAAGATACTGTGAAATGTCGGACACTTTTCAAATGAAATGTAATGGTTTTAATAAAAAAACGAATTACTTTTATACGTAGTTTCCTTTTAGCTCGAGGAAGCTTCTCAAACTCTGCAAAATGGCCCTCTGTTTCGGTGATGGTCTCTTCATTATATGTAAGTTTTTTCCAGACAGCCATTTCTTCATACTTCAGAAAAAGAAGGGAGTCAGGGGGGTTAATTCTGGGAAGTAGGGTGCATACGGCATATGATACATTCGTAAAGCAAATTGGTTAGTTTCCCTATTACAACATTGAATGGGCAGGTGTAACACATCGGTCAATAGGCCCCCGGTGTGACAAATAAAACACATTTTTTTGCAAATTTCGACTTTGTTTATCAATATATTCTCCTTGAGGAGCAATACAATCATTGCCACGCCTTTCTAAGATCTGTACACCTTTTTTATATAACGATTTCCCTTTGTCTTCAAAATATTCTTCAGTTTTGGCAATTACGTCTTCATTGGAACGAAATTTTTTTAACGAACATTTTTTTGAGTTCTGAGAACATGAGATAGTTGCTGGAAGCCAGATCTGGAAAATACGGTGGATGAAAAATCAATTCGAAGTGAAATTCATGTAATTTAGCAATCGTTGCCAATGATTTGTGACACGTGCATTGTCTTGGTAAAACAGCACTTTTTTTGTTCATGTGGAGTCTTTTTTGTGATCTCATGCTTGAAATGGACCAATAACGCTACGTAATATTCGCTATTGATGGTTTTACTTTTTTCGAGATAATCGATGAACAATATCCCATGCGCATCCCAAAGTACAGATGTCATAACCTTGCCTGCTAATGTTTGTATTTTTGGGCGCTTTGGACGACTTTCACCGGCTGCTGTTCACTCAGCTAACCCCGATTTAACTCCGGAATGTAGGAATGGTTCTATGCTTCACTCGTTGCCACATACCGCATAAAAAAGTCCCTTTTGTTTCGCTTAAACAGCTCCAACATTGTTCAGAATCGGTGAGCAAACGCGATACCCATTTCGATAACAATTTACACATTTCCAAATGTTCATGCAAAAGGGTGTAAACACTTCCTTTCTATATTTTGATATCAGCTATCCCTTTTAGTTTTAATTTACGGTTTTGCGAAATTATTTTAGAAATTTTTCTGATGTTGTCAGAGCGTCAACATCATCGGTGCTTGCACGGCCACGTTTGAATTGAGTGATTGAGTGATGGGAGTGAACCCCACCCATCCCTTATATTAAAGGGCACATATGTTTTTTCCTTTATTTGGGTTTTTCGCTACTATCTAAAACTCAAAAAATATCAAAAATATCTGTTCTTGAAGAAGAATCACTGGGTAAAAACAAAAAACCAACTCAGGCCCATACCTGTTTTTTATTTAGATATTTAGAAAGTAAATATATTAAACTACAACATTCTGAAAACAGTTTAACATTTCTTTACAAATGCAAAGATTGTGACATAATACCAAAAGGTTTACCTTTACGTACACCTTATAACACAAACAGAAGCATATATATTTTACATAGGGCTAGTTTAGCACGTTTAAGAGATTGAATCCAACATCACATATACACTAAACAACAATTAAAGACTGATATTAATAATACATTACAACAAATATACGAAAAAGTAACTGAAGTAGATTTTAATCACATTTATAATAGTGTCTATTCCAGTTACATATATCACTTCAATATCCAAAAAAATACTCACAGTAAGAAATTTAAAAATTGAATTATTGAAAAACATGGAACACATACAAAACACATTAATACACATACAGACAAAAATTTCATTAATAAAACTGTAGTTAACCTTTCAAATAAAATATTATCTGGTTCTGAAAAGTATGTACTTTCTAAAGGACTAAATTTTAGTGTTACATCGGAAGATAAATTAAAAAAAGACACATCTATTAAAATATTGCCATCAGACAAAGGTAACGCCACAGTTATTCTGGACACTACAGAATATAATAACAAAATTATAACTTTCATTGATTAAGGAAATTACACTAAAATACCTACAGATCCAACATTAAAAACAGAGAGACAAATTTACAATACATAATATAAACACAAACGTGAATTTCCAGATCTAGAAAGATCACAACTTACACCACATTATAGTAAACCACCTCATTTCTATGGTCTACCAAAAATACACAAAACTAATATACCACTTCGCCCTATAGTTAGTAGTATAGATTCCCCATGTTATAAACTAGCAAAATTTTTATTAAACATTTTAAATCCACTTTCGGGTAGAACAAATTCATATATTAAAAATACTTCAGATTTTGTAGATAAAATTTCGAACATTAAAATTACAAACCAAAATTTAATGGTTAGTTTTGACGTGGTGAGTTTATTTACTAATGTACCAGTTGATAAATCACTTTTAATAGTTAGAAAGAGATTAGAACATGACACAACATTAAAAGACCGCACTAAACTATACATAAATACAATTTTGGAATTATTAACTCTGTGCTTAAAAACCACATATTTTCAATCAGAAAATGATTATTATCAACAAAATTTCGGAATGGCAATGGGTTCTTCTCTTTCTCCTTTGATGAGTAATATCTTTATGGAGGAACTCGAGAATGATATATTGAATAAATCTCTTAAAAAGTCATTAATATGGCTTAGGTATGTTGATCATATTTTTGCTATATGGCAACATAGCATTGACGATCTAAATATTTTTTTACAAGATATATATTCTCGAGAGCCTACAATTAAGTTTACTTTAGAGGTGGAAAAGGAGAATAAATTGCCACTCCTGGACACTTTAATAATAAAAAAAACAACACATTAAGAACTACACTTTACAGAAAACCGACAAACACAGATAGGTATCTCAATTTCTTTTCAAATCACTCAAAATCGGTCAAAATAGGAGTAATTAAAAGTTTATATGACAGAGCAAAACTTGTTTGTACCGACAGTGATACACTACAAAAAGAAACAAATCACATAAAAGACATTTTAATAAAAAACAATTACCCAAAAAATTTTATAGATAAATCGCTTAAAAATTTTGATATTAGACAAAACCGACAAGTTATTAATAACAATAATAATAACTCTCAAACAATTAACCTCACAATTCCTTATATCCACGGTATTTCTGACACAATTAAAAGAGTAGGAAATAAATACAACATAAGAACGACATTTAAAACAAAAAATACTCTTAGATCTCTATTAACAAAGACTAAACCAAACAATATACAAGAAAATACCAAAAATGTTATATAAAATTCCCTGCGAATGTGGCAAATTCTATATAGGTGAGACATCTAGACCGTTAGATGTTAGAGTAAAAGAGTAAAAGAGAAAAAAAACCTTCTTAGAAAGGGAGATTTTAATAAATCTAGAATTTGTCAACACGCATGGGAATCGGGTCATAAAATCAATTGGAATAATTTCAAAACGGTATTAAAAGAATCGGTAACAAAATACAGAAGATTAAAAGAAACCGCTATAATTAATTTAAATAAAAATAACTGTATTGCTATGCCTTCCGTAGATTTAAATTCAATATGGTTCTCGATTCTAAAGAATACAACACATTTAAATATTTGAATTCACAATCAGTACAATAAACAATCACACAAATATATGAACACGCCACAATCATTCAGACATTACTTAAAGGGCACATATTTCCCCTGTTGGTGGGTAGATTCATCAGGGTACCGACATATGCTCTCTCGTCTAGAATATGGGAATATGATGTCTTTCATGGGATTTTTTTTATTAGTGTATCATTAAAATTAATAAATTTTTGTTAGGAATACTCAGAAGTAATTGTGTTAGAATCGATGTGTTATATCGATATATCGATTTATGAACACGTTTCGCTAACCACGTTAGTATCATCAGGACATGATCTAATCTACCCAATGAAGCGTGTAAAAATCATGAATCGTGAAGTTTACTGAGCGTTACATTAATTGAAAAAGTTGAACGGAATAGGTCCTTTATCCCGGTTTATGGTTTTCTTACATGTTTCTATTTGAATACTGTCATACACATCTAAAGCCGTATTGTTATTTAGAGTTTTAACCAGCCTTAAATTACTAATATCTATATTCTGGTTATGTTCGATTGCATGTTGGGCAACACAAGATATTTCATTTCTCCCATATCGGATGTGGGCAATATGTTTTTAATATCTCGCTAATATGGATCTTTTAGTTTGCCCAATATACCTTCAATCACAATCTTGATAACTAATTTCGTAAATCCCCGACTTTTCATGTTGATCTACTTTATCTTTGGATTACCCAGGACTTCTTTTAATTTATTATACCGTTTGTACGCAACCTTAATATTCACTTTTTTCAAAATTTTGTGTATCCCTTGTGTTAATTGGGCATCAGATGGTATTACTATACATATATTTTTGTTCTGACCCTTTTGAATAGTCGAAGATTCTTTCAAGTTTAGTGTTTTACGCCGAAGGTTCCAACAGAAGAATTGATATCAAGCACTGTTTGAGCAAATATGAGGCGTTGATGAAATTTCCCTTCAGTCAATTCTTGAACAATCATCAACATAGGTGGGTAAATGCCAAAAATCTATATATAAAGTTTAGTTAAGAGAATTTTTACTTATCCCCATACCAGTTTAGAAGGGGTCTATCTAGTTTAGACGTGCTGTATCTAAGTGTTTATTAAAAATGTGCTAGGCGGAATCTCGTTGAATCGCTTTCCTGTCCCTATCGATATTTCGCGGTTTGCGGGTCAGTTGAGAGGACCTGGTGACTATGTTTTAACTAATGAAACTACCATTCGAAGTATAGCTGCACATCTGAGAATGGTCCACCATGACGTCTGATGTCAAAGTGATACCTGAAGAGACCTGACGTTTTAATCACGGGCCCACCACTTCTGACCAACATCTCGACTTAACATATAATATCTCTGAGTCGACAGACACTAGCCGCACACCCCTTTCTCTCTATTAGTTGATTACTATTCATTTCAGAAACGTCCGTTTTCGTGGACTATCTTGTATCATAAAAAATAAACGGTTTTTAAATATTATATTCTAGCTGTTTTACAAAACAGAGATATGACTTAAACACAATTTTAATTATTTTTCGCTTAGAATTTATGAGTAAGAATGTGGCTCTATTAAAACTATTATAAATTATATTAAATACCATTATACAATTTTATATTAATATATAAAAATGCCAAAGAGGTCAATTTTTTCATTCAAAACAATTATACTATCTTTCGGAAAATTCTTGTATTTCATTTATAAAAAGGCGTATTTTAATGAAGCCAGAATGGTTTTACAGACCTCTACTTTAGAACTTTTTTTACCACTAAACACCAAATCACTTTTTTTTTAACTGTTCGAAGCACGTTTCGCTAACCATGTTAGCATCATCAGGAGATGATTTAATCTAATTCTAAGACTAAACTATGTTCTATTTATATGATAACCGTACTTAATGAAACGTGTAAAAATCATGAATTGTAAAGTTATTAAATCATCTCTTGATGATACTAACATGGTTAGCGAAACGTGTGTCGAGCAGTTCAAAAAAATTGATTTAATGTTTAGTGGTAAATCTCTTCAAGTTTAGTTTATCAACTATGTTATGTGACAGGTCCGAAGGTGATCCGTAGGAGAGACATATTGATAAAATTTTTCAGTCAAAGTGCATGATCGTGTCCAAAGTCCTTTTTGATGTATAGGGACGTACATTCACTTGAAGTAAAGTAACTTTTCGTCTTTCCTCGAATATGATTTCTTTGATGGGATTTTTTTTTTATTAGTGTATCATTAAAATTAATAAAGTTTGGTTAGGAATACTCAGGAGTAATTGTGTTAGCAGTTCGAATAAACTGTAGGATACTGGGCAATACTTTGACGTTTTAACCACTGTAACCTTTTTCAAAACCACACTAACTCTTTCTAGGATATATGTTATAGATGGAAGTCTAAAAAGAGACAACATATTTACATTATTTTTTTAAGTGATGTGAATAGAGCTGGTGTTCTAAATATATATAGCTAAAGTAAATAAAACTAACGTATCCACTCGAACAGGCTCATTCTTTATTTAAATGGAGCGATAATTGACTTAATATGTAAATATATAAATATATTATTATTTTTTTCTTTATTGAGACTTTCGGTCAGTAATTAAGTTTTAATTTTTAATTTTTTTATTAACGTTTCGGTTCAACAATGAACCATCCTCAGAATAATTCTTCAATACATATAACTTTTATAAAAAACACAAACTTACAATTAAAAACCTACCAATATTAAATTAAACAATTAATTTTTAAATTTTTTTAATTAATATGTGTTAATTTTGTATAAAATATTTAAATGACATATTTGACTTTGACATATTTAACAATTCTTTCACCTTTAACTTTTTGTTTTTTATTATAACCTAATTATTTTGAATTTGTTATGTGGATGATGAGATGCAAAAATAAAAAATTATGAAAATTTATTATTTAATAATGCTATTATATATACAACTTAAATTATCTATATCATTTCTGAAATTAATGGTATTATATGTTTTTTTTTATATAAATCATTTCTTTTATATTTCTTTTTTTATATTGTTTTTTAAAATCTAGGATTTTTATGTCGTTAAAATTAAAGTTGTGTTCATTATCTATAGCATGCTTTGAAAGGGCAGTTATATGTAATAATATATTACTATATATAATAATTAATAATATATAACAATAATAATATATTATTGTATATATAATAAGATTATTAAATAATAAATTTTCATAATTATTTATTTTTGCATCTAATATCATTCCACATAACAAATTCAAAACAATTAGGTTATAATAAAAAACAAAAATTTAAAGGTGAAAGAATTGTTAAATATGTCAAAGTGAAATATGTCATTTAAAAATTTTATACAAAATTATCACATGTTAGTTAAAAAAATTTAAAAATTAATTGTTTAATTTAATATTGGTAGGTTTTTAAATGTAAGTTTGTGTTTTTTATAAACTTTATGTATTGTAGAATTATTCTGAGGATGGTTCATTGTTGAACTAAAACGTTAATAAAAAAATTAAAAATTAAAACTAAATTACTGACCGAAACCCAATAAATAAAAAAATAATAATAATAATAAACGGTCCAGAGAATATATGTAATAATATATAAATATATCCTTAAAGTATGATAAATAAACAAGCAGAAACGTACCTTAAACTATAATCATATTTAGTCCCTAATTAAACTAATAATAGTAAAATATATTTTAATCGAGAAAAAAATATTGGTTTGGTGAAATATATATTTCATGTAACGTCAAAGAAACGTTAAAATTAAGATTTTCGATGCGTATATTGTTAATATATAGAAACTAATACTGGCATAACAATTAAAAAATATTTTTAAAGCTTTCTAAAATATGTAGGGTTTTAGTTAGATAGGACACATATACTGCTAATAGGTATCCAATTACTTAATCCCAACCAATTAATTAACATCTAATTCCAATAGCAGCTGATTCGAATTATTAATAGATCTGCAGAACATTTGCTTTAAATAATTTAAACAGGGAAATGAAAATTAGTGTCCAGTAGACCGCAATATTAAACTTGTTATAAATATTTTATTAACAAGCGGATAATATATTTCATTCTTTATTAATTTTACTATGTTAACTAAAGTCCGGAAGAGTGAATAATCTGACATATCCAACTTCAAGGAAAACATATCGGACAAATAGACAGCCTTAAATATCTCGCAGTGAACATTAATAACAATGTATATCAAGACTGAAATAAAATAACCATTTGATCGCCAGAAAGCATTTTTGTTCCGGTTCTCACATTTGGCTGCGAAAGCTAGATCTTGGTAAAAGAAATTCACGTACTTGGTTATTTGTTTTTCAGTCCGTTCATTTAGCGTCTAAAACGACTGTGATTAGTTCTGTTTCGAGTCTCCGTAGTTTCTTGGAATTGGATTTTAGTGGGGACGGCTATATGGGTAGTGTAATTCACACTTGATTTGACTTTAATATGTACGAGTAAATGTATATTGCTGGCTGCATCTGCTCTGCTGCACCCGTTTCTTTCTTTTGGTTTTCAATACTTTCTCCTGAGCAGTGTGACTGCTAGATATTTGATTGTCTTCTGCTTCTTGATAGTAAATTCATTAATTGTTAGTTGGATGTCTCCTCTTGTCCCGTTTTATAACCTTAGCTTCTATATATCGAGATAGGCTGCGATATAGACCGTTTTAGGTGCCAGTTTGGCTGACTGCCTCCGTTTTTATTATTTGTTTTCGATGCCTACCTGAAATGTTCTCTCTTTCAGGGAGTTATTTTACCGTCTGACATTTTCTTAATGAGTCCTCGGTCTTTATTATTTGTTTTCAATAACTACCTGGAATGTTTTCTCTTTCAGGTAGCTATTTCACCGTCTGACATTTCCTTAACTAGTCCATTATGTCATAGCTTGTTCCCATATCCAGAGTTTCGACGCATAGTGACTGATCTAGTGGGACGAAATACATTGACCATGGTTTCTGATAAGAAATTTTACGTTTCACCTCATAATAATATACCCATACAAAGGGTTGCAAATTTACCCATTCGAGTTAGAGCCAAAAACAGCAAAAATGTTGTGAGTTTTGATGTTTTTGGCAAATAGGCAGCTAGTTGATTTTTAAACACATTTCAATATTTTTTCTTATTTTTGCCAGAACTGGTATAACCTGACCTTTCACCCGGCACCCACTTGACGATATACATATATATATATATATATATATATGACGATATATGACGATATATATATATATATATATATATATATATATATATATATATATATATATATATAATATAATATAAAACAGAATGTATCAAAATTCAACGTCATGTCGAATGTCTCGAAACTCAAGGTGATTCCTAAGTTGGATTTTTTTTACAGTGTGTAGAACAAAAACTTCTTTCGAATTCCGTTTTTTAAATATCTCTAAAATTAGACTGCAACAGTCTTTAATGAATTTGAAAAAATCAACCCCGGCCCTTAATAAAATTTAAAATAATTTAATCGATCGCCCATAAATTCAAAACGAACAAAAGCAAAGGTAATGTTTATGGTTTTTTTTGTGAATCATGCATTCCTTTTATTTTCATATCTTGTATTTTATTGCCAGTTTTAACGTGGATTTCTATCGTGACTTTTGGAAAGATAAAATGGCCCATGTGTATGAGACTAGTGAATTAGTTGATATGATGTTAATTTATGGAAAGTGCCTTCAATATGCCAATGCTGCATCTCAGCTATACGCTGAACGTTTTCCTTTTCGAGTTACCGAAATCATTTATTCGGGTTCAAAGAGCCGGAGACACCGGTGGTTTGAGGGAACATCATGGAGGGTACGCAAGAAGAACTAGAGTACCTGAAAAAGCTCAACGGGAGTAACACCTTTTTAATTCTGTCGAGGAACACAAGTACTCTAGAAATAGCACGGCAACTTGCATTGAGTCAAAAAAGGTTTTTATAACATTGCAGAAAAATCAGTTGAATCCTATTCATATGCGATTTTGGTAAAACGTCATGACTCTTCACAGCCTCAACGGATCGACACCCGGAATGATTTAGAAACATATATATTATTATTTTATTCATTATTCACGTATGGGCCCTGGGGGACCACGCGAACTATAATTAGAGGCGTTTGTTGTTGTTAGCCTTCCTTTGAGCCCATACTAATTTCATTCTTTCGCTATGAGCTTTTTTCCTTTCGTCAGACCAAGTTGTTCCAGTCTTCCTACATTTTTCTCTATGGCCAAACTTCCAAACGTTAACCATGTGTCTGAAACAGCCTCTATCCTGAATTTCACTTTGTGTAATATTTGCTGATCTTAGGTCCTCTTTAATTGCCGCAATCCATTTAATTATTTCTACTTTAGCTCTACTCCTATTTTCATAAAATTCGACTATTTGTCTAGTTAGCCTACTCGGATTCATCCGTTTGATGTGTCCGTAAAACTTAAGTCTTCTTTTTCTCATATCGCTATGTATATCTGTGTATTGTTTGATTTCTTGGTTTCCTCGAAGTCGGTTTGTTGTGCTATTTATTTGTTTGGGGCCTAGGATTTTTCTTATGATTTTTCTTTCCTTCTTTTCAATGTCCTCGATGTCCCTCTTTCTATTTAAAATGAGCGTTTCTGCAGCATATAGACATTCTGGCTTAATAACCGTGTTGTAATGTCTCAGTTTTGTGTTTTTAGATAGGCATTTTTTGTTGTAAATATTTTGTGTAAGTCTCAATGCCGTTTCCATTTTTTGACATCTACGCTTATAGGCCGCTTTTTCCAACCCATTTTCCATGATTATTTCCCCCAAATATTTGAATTGAGAGACTCGTCTGATGTTACCATATTTTGTTTTTAGAAATGGTGTTCTTAGTCTGTTGCAGGTCATGTATTGTGTCTTTTCAAAGGAAATTTGGAGTCCTACCTTTTCTGCTGTTTCTTTTAGGATTTCAATCTGTTTTTGAGCCGTTAATACATCTTGAGCTAAAATTGCTAGATCATCAGTAAATGCCAGACAATCAATTTTGATGTTGGTTCTCCCCAGTGTAATGGGCTGGTCAATATTCAGTGCCGACTTTTTTTCACGCCACTCCTGTATTACTTTTTCTAGAACACAGTTAAATAAGAGTGGCGAGAGTCCATCCCCTTGTCTCACACCACACCACCTTGTTCTTTCAAGATTCGGAATAAAGATTCGCGGTCAATAGAATCATATGTTTTTTTGAAATCCACAAATGTACAGACGAGATTTTTACTGTACAGTTTTTGATGTCTTAGAATCAACTTTAGATTCAGGATCTGTTCAGGGCAGGATCTGCCCGGTCGAAAACCTGCTTGATATTCACCAATGTTCGGTTCTAACTGTCCCTGTGCTCTGTCTAGTAGACATTGAGATAGAATCTTGTAACAAACTGGGAGAAGAGATATTCCTCTATAGTTGTTTACATCCGTTCTATCTCCTTTCTTATGTAGTGGATGGATTAGAGCATCTTTCCAGTCTTCCGGAATCCGTTCGGTTCGCCAAACTTCTTGTAGAATTTTGGTTATTTCCTTGATTGTACCTGGACCAGCGGATTTCAAAAGTTCAGCAGTGATTCCATCTTCACCTGAAGCTTTGTTATTTTTAAGCCGCTTGATTTGCCTCAGTATTTCCTCTTCATTCGGTGGTAATGAATCTGGGTTTGTTTGTTTAGGGTTTAGTGTTGGTAATTTGTTTAAGGGCTCAGGACAGTTTAGTATTTGTTCAAAATATTTCGCAAGTTCTTTGCAATTGTCTTGGTTATTTAGAGCTAGTTGTCCGTTTTCCTTTTGGAAGCATAGGCTCTGCGGTTGATAGCCTGTTAATTTAGTTTTAAATGTTTTGTAAAAGTTTCGGGTGTTATTTTTTTGGAAATCTTTTTCTATTTCATTAAGTTGATTGTTTTCATATTTTCTTTTAGTTTGTCTAATTAGCTTCGATGTTTCTTTTCTTACTTCCAAAAAGATGTTATAGTTTATAGCTGTTTTTTGACTGTTCCAACCTTTGAATGCTTTACTTCGGCTTAATACTGCTTGCTCGCAAACTTCATCCCACCACGGATGTTTTCTACGTTTTTGTAAAGGGACCAACTTTAAGGCTGTTTTAATAATGTTTTGTTTTAATTCTTGCCAGTTCTGTGCAGGTTGTTTATCAAGCTCTTCTGTTAGGGCTGGTTTTATTTTCGTTGGTTCAAACTTTGGTATTAGCAGCCCCTTTTGAATAAGTTTTCGAGGTTTTAAGCTAAGTTTGATTCTAGTCAAGTAGTGATCCGTGTCTATATTTGCTCCTTTCCTGACTTGAAACATATATATATATATATATATATATATATATATATATATATATATATATATATATATATATATATGTATGTATGTATGTATACTATTACTCCGTAGGGGAGTTGCCAATTGAGGCCTCGAGGCAAATCAATTAGATTCACTTGATAATGGCTTCAAAGGGGAAGCTGAAACGTCGAGATTTTACAAATCTAAAACGCAGTTCTACCCCAGAACCTAATATATATATATATATATATATATATATATATATATATATATATATATATATATATATATATATATATAGCAATGAATCTCAATATATTAACTTAAAATTTTTTATCATTTTATATATCATTCATATATATATATTTTATTTATTTTTAAATTTTATTAAGGAAAAAAATCAATAGGGTGAATTGAAACTTGATCCAATACAACCATTACATATTTTCGTATTATTAAAACGTAATGTCCGTAATACGAAATGTCTTTTTTTAATAACTTATGAAGCAATTAATAACTTTAAAACGAAATAGTTATATAACTAAGAAAAGGTAATACAGAAAAAAATATTTACCTAAAGGTACAAACATTCGGGAATCAGCGAGGAGGAGGAGTGCTCAGAGCATCTACCATTCTTACAGCGGTTCAAAAATCAAAGAAAAATACCCGAAACAATATATAAAAAATCACCTACGCCAAACAAGGTATATATACATTAAAAATCAATAATACATACCTACATTTACATATTAGTTTTTAAGAACTCTAATAAGTATTTTTGTGTTATATTTAAGTTATATTCTCTAAAATAGTGCTTTAGATTTATATTTTCTAGTTGAAATTCAATAAAATAGTGTAATTATACCTTTTAAGGGAAATGTAGATCTAAAAAAATAATTTTTATATCATATAAAAATGATTTTCTAATAAGATTGTCGGAACTTTGAAACGCAATAACTGCGGGATTTGGGGCTGATGGAAATATTTAAGAATATACACAATATCTTAAGCCTGAACTGATAAATTTGGATATAAACAATGTTTCCTGGATGCTTTATTTCCCGAAATAGTAATGAACTAGCCACAAAGATAATGTGATCTCACGCCCTTGGATTATTTTTTGTGGAATTTGTAAATTATCTGGTCTACAGGAATAAATTTGGAAGACTCATTAACCTTAAACGAAATATGCAAGCAACCATTCAGGTCATTATACCATGGGATAAGAGTGAAAGAGTATGTGATATTATTATTTATTATATTTAGGCAATTATTTGTTCTTCAAGATAAAATACAAATTGCCGGATTACCACTTGTAGTTATTGTGTTTCTCAGTTCTTCTATTGGAACCTGTGATGTGAAACACTAAATTCGAAGAGATTTACCACTAACAACTTTTAAAGACGTCAATATGAGTAGGGCTTTGGATAAGTATGAACGCATTCAAATAAAAAAAATATAAAAAAGCCATGAATCGGGATAAACGATCTATTTCGTATAGTCTACTTTTTCAATTATTAATGTAAAGTTCATTAGGTACGGTTATTGTGTAAATAGAACATGGTTTAGTTTTAGAATTAGATTCCTGATTCATGCTCCTATGGTTAGCGAAATATGCATCGATAACTGTAAAAAAGGTATTTTGTGTTTAATGGGAAATGTTTTTGTGTTTATTATGCCCCATTCTAAAGTTCTGACATTCTTATTGGACACCCTTTATTTTAATAGCAGAAAATAACTGAATTTAAATGTTCTAAAACAGTTGTGATCCATTGAAAATGTACGCCAAACCACTGACATTAGATATTAATATTGATTTTGGTTTTATATTTAACTGAGGCCTCCAATACTTCCTGGAAATTCATTTTAAATAAGCACACAAAGATGTATATCAAAATTTCTACTATATTCTACACAATCGTATCAGCACTTGTCCAGAAAAATACGATTAAAACGAAATACCTGGCATTTTTTATGAATTATTATTCGAAGTATTCTTCTCTCGCTTCGATACATTTGTTACATCGATTCAATAGTGATTCAAATGCGTGCTCCAGCTCATTTTGTGGAATAGCCTTCCAAGCACGCGTCGAAGCTGTTTGGATCGTCTGAATGTCTTTAAAAAAACACCTTTTCAACTTTAATTTCAACTTTGGGAACAAGGAGAAGTCATAAGGGGCTAAATCTGGTGATTATGATGGGTGGTTGATCACACAGACTTGGTTTCGGGCCAAAAATTGACGCATAATTAACGATGTGTGACTTGGTGCATTATCGTGCAACATACTGCAACAGCTGTCTGGGTCGCGATATTCTGGCCGAATGTGACGAATTATGTACATCAATCGTTTCAGGACTTCTAAGTAGTACTGCCCAGTGACAGTTTGACCAGTTGGAATGAATTCTTTGGATGAATGCCTTTGATAGAGAAAAAAAAATTAACATTGTCGTGATTTTTGAAGGAGTTTTTCGTGTTTTTTTTGCCGGTGGTGAGTTTTTCGACTTCCATTCCGCACTTTGGTGCTTAGTTTCTGGATTGTATTGAAAGCACCATGTTTCATTTCCCGTAACAATTGGTTTCAGGAGGTTTTGATAATTTTTGGCGGCTGCAACGACCTCTTTGAAATTTTTCGATCATTTAGGCAGTGCGAGCTGAAATTGGTCTCCCGTCACGTTTGTCATCCTTTAACGACACTCTGCCAGAAAAAAAAACGTATATGCCACAGAAAAACATTTTTTCTGCTTAAACAATCATCGCCGTATCCTTGCTGCATCAACAGGAATGCTTCCGACGCAGTTTTACCGAGTTTTGCGTTAAATTTAATAACAGCACTTTGTTCCATGATTTTATTTGTACATCAAACTTTTTTGGCTTGTACACAAAACGCCATAAAAATCAACAAAATATCAACCGATCGTGGTAAAGTAGTTTTCGTTAGATCCATGAATGTTCAGTAGACTAGGCCAAAAACATCGACTATTTTTTTTTTTGAAAGAGATACCGAAAATATTATTTGTAATGATGACAAAAAAAATATTGTGAAAGTTAGATCCTTTAATACTTATTTTAAGAAGTGTATCATCACTACTTTCGGTTTTTTAATAGCAATCGAATCTTTTGTCCAAAATTCCTAAACCATCAATTTGAAAAATTTAGGAATAAACATTCTTAAAGGGAATTGAATTTTCTACAAAAAAGGTCTCATTATAAATTTACTTCACACAAGCCGTTTCCATGTAATCGTGCCTTGAACACTGATATGTTTTTACAATTTTACTTTTCAAATTTGAAATTTTGTAACTAATGAACGAATGGATATTTGAAAAAATACAATTGATATTCTTAAGGGAAATTGAATGCGCTACAAAAAAGGTATCTCAACATTTTTCGCTTACTTACTCTTCCCAAAGTTATTCAAGGTTAAAGTTGAATTTAAAAGTAATTTATCACTTTTTTGCGTTGAACCTGTTTGAACTGAACGTTGTTTTTACTTGATTAAAAAATTCAAGGCTTGATATTGAAAATACTTTTTTTTTAAGTACAGTTACTAATTTTTTTCAGAATTCATAGTTTATTAAAATTTTATTTTACTTAAATGTTTACATACCAAAATTCATTTTACTGTATATAACTAACTCTTAATCTGAATCTAACTCTTAATTAAGAGTAAAAAATGTGCGGCTTTTAATTTATAAAGCATTTGTCTTTGATACTATATACTTTTATATGTATATAAACATCGAATTACGAATTAGAAATGAATAGTATTAATGGAGTTGACAGAAAAATCATTGCCTGTTTATTTATAATTCATATTTTACAAAAGAAAATATCATAAATCTCTAATTACTGACAAATAATAGTAAACTACCAATTTCAAAAAACTCTTAATTAATCAAAGTAACTTTACTATAATTTGGGATTTTTTTTTCGATATTCACTAACGACTTAATAAGTGCTGGAGTTGTTCTTCGTCTTTGGTTAGACATTTATTGTAATCTTCAATCAATGCTACACCACGTTCCGCTACATCATTCACGACAGGCAATTTTTCTAAAAATTGCTTACATTCTTGAAAACTATTAGTGTTGGATCAATTGTGTATATCTTCATCGATAAAATCGTATGGCAAATCAAATTCTATTCGTCGACGTCGCTAATAAATGTTACAAATATTTTCAACCGTGACAGTATTAAGTTTTGAAAAGGCAAAACAATAAGATAAGTTGGGTAGGGAAGCTTGAAAATGCGATTTAATATTTAAAAGTATATAATATCAAAGATAAATGCTTTATAAGTAAAAAGCCGAACATTTTTTACTCTTACAGTTAGTTAATAGTAAAATGAATTTTCGTAGATAAACAACTCTAAGCAAATTCAAATTTAAATAAATTATGAATTTTGAAAAAATTGAGTGATTGTACTTAAAAAAAAAAGTATTTTCAATATAAAACCTTAAAATTTTAATCAAGAAAAAAAATTAAATCTAACACAAAAAAGCGATAAATAATAATAATAATAATAATAATAAGCTTGATAATAATTAGGCAGGGGGCAGATAATCCGCTTGGTGAGTGGCGCCACCACCTTCCCGAGCTGAGAGGAGTAAACCTCTGGAAAAAAAAATCCCCAAGCTCAAGGTGGAAATTCATCGTGCCGAGGAGCTGAAAGGCACAGGGTTAAAGTGTCTCGAACGATGTCTCCGGATACCTAGCGCCCTCCGGTAGTAAATAGCTTTCCTAAGGTAAATCGGGGCTCTGCCTTGGGTGACCGTTTTTCCCTTGAACCCGAAAAATGTTTTTTTATGGAGACTGAAACAGATAATGGTATTATACAAGGCGGTAGGGTTTTGCGGACAAGAACCCTTCGAAACCGTCGGCAGAATTTGTCCGGGGTTGGTGAATCTGGAGCGAGTGGCAGTTCTCAACTCTATGGTACCACAAGAATGGCAACGAAAAAGGTACCCGAGCAACAATTTGAAAATCAAAGACTCGCACCACCGAGCACTTCATCACAAGATCAGTGCAGAATGCAGATTAATAATGAAATGGAAGACGGAAATGTCCCGGTTCTTGCTGGCTCGCCCCCCATAAGGAGGGCTGCCACTAGAACTGAACGCACTCCACGTATCAGATGGACACGCGAAATGAATATTGAGGTAATGCGTACCTACTATTACGTGAACCAGTGCGGAGATAAGCCGCTTCCTGGATGGAGAAATGCACTCTATCAAGTATATAAGAAGAGGTTCCCTGGAACTTGGCTGTCTGAGCAAAACTTAGCCGACCGTAAAAATATAATTTTAAATAAAAAGTATCTCACCGAAACAGAACTAATGAATGTCAAGAGAGAAGTTGGTAATGAATTACACCAGAACGTTACATATCAGCAACATGAAGAAGATAATATAGGCGTCCTCACCTTAACCACACAGGCCCAGCCTATAGAACAAACTCCTAATTTTCCACCGGAGGCCTCACCGTCTAGCAATGAGGAAGTGGCCTTACAACAGAACTTGTCTAATGTACGAGAGAAGTTTTACAGTAATTTGGCCCATTTTATTGGGTCAAATCCACTAAATAGACCAAAAATTCCAATACTGCGAAATATTACAAAAGCTCGTATTACTCTAATGCAGATCATTAAAGTTCTGGAATCACATCTGGCTGGGATACTAGATCTGTGTGATATACATCTTGCGTTGTACTGTGCAGCAGTGACTGCGATCGAAATTTCAGGCCAAAAAACATACACCCCCAGTGCGAGCAGGCATAATTTCCAGAAAAATACGCCTGCCTGGAAAACACGCCTTGAAAACAATATCGATGATTTCCGAAGGAAAGTCGACGTCATCTCAGAATACCTTTCTGGTAATCGATCAAGTAAAGTAATGAAAAAAATAAAAACAATTGCCAATAAATCTGGCATTGGCTTCGACGATCCAAACTTCTCCGAAAAATTAAATAAATCTAAAATAAAATTAAAGCTAAATCTAAAGGGGCTAGGCTAGCAAGATATAACGAGCTAAAAAAACGAAAGCACCAAAATTCAGAATTCATAAATAGTCAAAATAAATTTTATAGAGAGCTCGAACAAGGCAGTAGCAGGTCAGAACTTGAGAAAGTGGACTTGTCCTCATTTGCAGAATATTGGCAATCGGTTTGGAAAAGATCAGATGACTATGAAAAAGCGGCACCTTGGATTAAAACAATTGAACAGCACACAACTGCTCTCCCAGAAATGGAGTTTAACGATTTCACGGCGACTGACATTTGCACCGCCGTCAAGAAAACTCATAACTGGAAAGCTCCTGGACCAGATGGACTACATAACTTCTGGATTAAAAACTTTACGGCGGCCCACCGTCCACTTGCTAGTGCATTTAAAGAGGTAATGATAAATCCTGATACTTTCCCGAATTTTTTAATGGAAGGCAATACATATCTTCTGTACAAAAAGGGTGATGCTAAGCAACCCAATAACTACTGACCCATCACGTGTCTGTCAGTATTTTATAAATTGTTGACAGCCCTAATCAATGAAAAAATTTACAAACATTGTGATGAAAACAATATTTTTGAAGAAGAGCAGAAAGGATGTATAAGAGCAAGTATGGGATGCAAGGAACAGCTAACGATCGATGCTGTAGTTCTCGAACAAGCGCGGAAAAGAAAACGCAACCTAAACATCTGCTATATAGACTACAGGAAAGCCTTCGATAGTGTTCCACACGATTGGTTACTAGAAGTCCTGAAAATTTATAAAATAAGCCCTCCCATCATTAACTCCTTAAGGTACCTAATGGGGAAATTGAAAACAAATCTCTTTAACGACCAACAATGCATTACAACTGCGAATATCGAGAGAGGAATTTTTCAGGGAGATTCCTTTTCTCCAGTTTGGTTTTGTCTAGCCCTAAACCCTATGTCTACATTACTGAACAACAGTAATATAGGATATAAAATAAACATGAGGAATCCACGAAAGCTCTCGCACCTACTATATATGGATGACCTTAAACTCTATGGAGAAACTAGAGAAAAACTAAACTCCTTAATAAAAATGGTCGAAGAATTTAGTAGGGATATCAAGATGTCATTCGGACTTGATAAATGCTCTACCATTAGCATTCAAAAAGGAATAATCAACAATCAACATTCAACACACTGTAGCATACAACAACTGGCACCAGAAGAATCCTATAAATATTTAGGTATACCTCAAAACGAGAAATTTAACCATAGCCAGTTAAAGAAAGACTTTTCTACTATGTACGAAAAGAGGCTTACAAAACTTTTAAATACCAAACTGAACAGTGGAAACCTGATTAGAGCGATCAATGGATGGGCAGTGCCAACTCTGACCTATTCCTTTGGTATTGTTAAATGGTCAGAAACAGACCTTGATGGACTGGATAGATTAACACGTCGAACATTGACAAAATTCCGATGTCTGCATCCAAATTCATCTATGAAGCGACTGTACATTCCAAGAAAGTTGGGAGGCAGAGGCCTCGTGAACATTAAGAACCTTTGTCTGAACCAGGAGAGTAAGATGAGAGAACGCTTCATTAATTCAATTATATTCATGGTTGCTAAGGAGGACCGGGGTTTCACCCCGTTGAACCTAGATAAATTGAATCGTGTTGATGGTAGAACAACACTTACGGATTGTGTCCGTGAATGGAAACAACAGACACTGCATGGACGGTATCCAAAGTCACTCGAGGATGATACCATTGATGGACCATTGTCTCTAAAATGGCTGACCGATGGGCTGTTGTACCCAGAAACAGAAGGTTTTGCGACATCTATTCAAGATAAGGTAGTAAGAACACGGAACTATGAAAAGCATATACTACACATGGATGTTGTCGACCGATGTAGGAAGTGCGGTATAGTGGGGGAAACGATTGAACACCTTATCGGTGGGTGTGCAGTTCTAGCCCCTAATGCTTATTTAGGAAGACATAATCAGCTGGCGAAAATTATACATCAGCAAATTGCATTAAAGTATTCGCTATTAGATAACGCACCTGCTCCATATTATAAGTACTCACCTTCTCCCGTATTGGAATCATCTGATTCAATCCTATACTGGGACAGACCAATCACAACAGATCGAACGGTCGATTATAATAGACTAGACATTGTTCTAATTAGTAAAAAGGAGAAAAGGGCTTTTATAATTCACATCGCAGTGCCACTCTCTCATAATATCAGGAAAACCGAGTTGGAGAAAACCACTAAGTATGAAAACCTTGCGTACGATTTGAAAAACCGGTGGAAACTGCATAAGGGAGAGATAGTGCCTTTCGTTATATCCGCCGAAGGCCTAATAAGTAAGAACTTTTCAAAAAATTTGAAGAACCTTGGTATCTCAAAATCGATTGCCATAGTGGGACAACGTGCAGTGCTCTTGTAGACGTGCCACATTGTTCGTAAAATTTTATGCTAAGTGAGAGGAGTTGAATTGCTTTCTCATTTTGGCATTGTAATATAGACCAGCTTAGGCTGAGATGCTGAGTTCAGTACGAGGATAATAATAATAAAACCTTAAAATTTTAATCAAGAAAAAAAAATGAAATCTAACACAAAAAAGCGATAAATTACTTTTAAATTCAACTTTAACCTTGAATAACTTTGGGAGGAGTAAGTTTACCGAAAAATGTTAAAATATTTTTTTATAGCGCATTCATTTCCTTTAAGAATATGTATTATATTTTTTCAAATATCAATTCGTTCGTTAGTTATAAAATTTCAAATTTGAAAAGTAAAATTGTATAAGCAGATCAATATTCAAAGCACGATTACATGGAAAGGCTTGTTTGACGTAAATTTAAAATCAAACATTTTTGGTAGATAATTCAATTCCCTTCAAGAATATGTTGTCCAAATTTTTCAAACTGATGGTTTAGGAGTTTTGGGCGAAAGATGCTATTGCTAAAACCGAAAGTAGCGATAATACACTTCTTAATATAAGTATTAATGGCTCTAACTTTCACAATATTTTTTTTGTCATCGTTACAAATAATATTTTCGATGATTCACTTCTTAATATAAGTATTAAGGGCTCTAACTATCACAATATTTTTTTTTGCCATTACAAATAATATTTTTAGTATCCCTTTCAAAAAAAAATAGACGATTTTTTTGGCCCAGTCAATGTTCAAGCTTCGAGACGACGCCGCGCGTCAATAGATGGCGTGACTCGTTGCTAAAATATATCTTAAGTACTGATATTTAATGGAAGCACTGTGTATATGATTTAGTGGAAATTTAGATATAAACTTTGCTCATTTTGATTTTCATCCCGGGAAACATTTTAGAAAAGAAGCATAAAAATGACAGTTTCATCCTTTTCAAAGTTAACTGAAATCTTATGTCGTGATTGACTTATGATCTGTATTTATGCCAGGATTGTCAAAAATGTTAATGTGATGAAGCATATTTAACTTATCAATGTATTTAATGGGAAATATCCATTAGAATAGTATAGTAAATGAATAAAAACATTTTCAAAATTAACTATGATCTGTATTTATGCCAAGATTGTCAAAAATGTTGTTGTGATAAAGAATATTTAAGTTGCCAATGTATTTGATGGAAAATATCTATTAGTCTAATGAATGATTAAGAAATTAATGTATATCTTTTAAAGTGCTTATTAACTAAAAATATAAATAAGCTTTACCTTATAAAGTTAGCTTAAAAATATTTTATTGATAATTAAGTGTTTCCTAATAATTGTTGGCTAAATTCTATACTGATCGTAGCGGAAACTGAGGCAAAATCGGGAACTCATCTATCATCAGAAGAAAAAACCGCTCGACTCGGCCGATCTCGCGGATGATGAAGAAGAAGACATAGTAGGCGGCGATGACGGTGCACCTCGCGGAGTTCCCGATCCCTATTATCCTATCTATCTCCCAATCGACCAGGCGTTTAAATCCAAATATGTGTTTCACCACAAGAAAGGAAAGACGCTGCAGGAGAAAACTTATGTCTTTCTGGAACATCCCATTGGATGGATTTGTTTTATCTACCATTTTATTGTGTAAGTATTATATATAATAGATTTAATATGTTGTTTTTATGATATGTTGTATGCAGGTATTTATTTTTTGGTTCTACGAAGCAAATAATTTCCTATTAATTAATTTATTTAATACTCGCATTTTTTTTTACATTTAATCCCCTCTTGATAAATTGCATTGACATATACAAATACTGTATAGTTTTCCATGCGCTTATATAATATTCAAAATGGATACAAGGTCATGAATATACCACCTTGATCAAAAAGTTCCTGGAATGTATTCAAAAAATACAAGTTTATTCATTAAAATTAATATTGTCCCCTTCAAATTACACCTCATGGACTGTCAGGCACTTATGCCAGTGCTTGATCCAATCCTCGAAACATTTTTATACTCGGTGTTGGGTATGTCCATCAGAGCAGTTTCGATTTTTCCATATCCTCTTCTCGGCTGCTAAAACAAGTTCCCTATAGTGGTTTTTTTCACTCGATTGAACAGAAAGAAGTTGCAGGGAGCCAAAGCAGATGAATTCGGTGGCTGTTGGATGGTAATAATTCCGATTCAGCCTTGGAAATCATGTATTTTGCGTTGTCAACGCGGTTCCTTTTTTGCATGAAATTCTGGTCTTTCGGCCCCAACTTTGCTGCAATACAGCGGAAACCTAAATCATTACCTAAAATGTATTGAAAGGATCTATAAGCAATGTTCAAGTCCTCTACTAGTTCTCTGATGGTTATTTTACCATTATTGACTACCATTTTTTTCACTTTATCGATGTTTTCGTCGGTTTTCGATGTTGACGGCATGACACTGCCTTCGTCATCATTGACAAACTCACGACCACTTTTGAAGCGTTCGTGCCTATAATAAACGACAGTTTTCTTTAGAGTATCATTGCCGGAACACTTTTCTAACACTTCCAAGGTCCTCGCACCATTGAATCCGTTTTTAACGCAAAATTGAATACAAACTCGTTGTTGCAAACGCAATTCCATAAATTCCAAGTAAAAAATCGAAAACACGCAAGAGGCAAATGTACTCAAGACGACGTAACTTTTATAAATATCGGGTTATGACGCTGAAATTTCGTGGAAATGTCAATGACAGATATGGCAACCTAGCAAAAAAACAGAACTAATCGAGTGACTGAAAGCGGCACGTCTCGGAATTTGTTGATCAAGGTGGTATGTTTTATGTCTTTCTTAGAACACTAAACACCTCGTTTAGTATTATGACTAGAGCGACTTCACGGTGGGGATGTCCTTAAAATTACTTAACCAAAAAAAAAACATTCTAATTGAATGGAAGCCTTTTCCTGTCATTAGAATTTTTCGCTTCACACACAGAAAATGGTCACAAAATAGTGGGCAGATGGGGACAATATAGCAGACAGTTAAGTGTTTTCAAACCTTTTCCGCCTAAATATGAATGAATGACGCTGTTCTTATGTGAAAATGAATTGTCCTGCGGCAGCATCCAGTTTACTTGTTATAATGGTACATTCAAATTGAGCTTTTTTTAATTCTTGAACAAAACACAGATGGTGTTAAGTTGCATAGGTCTGGTCTAGGAGCGTTCAGTAAAAAATTTTTGATTTGGTACGGAAAGTGTTGCTGAAAAGCAGAAATTTCCATTAGCCGACCTTCAAAACAATTTGGACTCCACAACATGGCGTATTTTACGAAAGGATTTAACTCTGAAAGCATATAGGGTTCAAATAATACAGGAACTAATGCCATTGGATTATTTAATATGTTGTGCATTTATCAATTGGATCAAAGAGCAAACAGATAATTTTACTCAAAAGAATCATCTGTTCAGATGAAGCACATTTTGAAATTGATGGCTATGTTAATAAACAAAATTACCGCATTGATTCACGAGAAACCTTTACATCCTAAACGGATCTCTGTTTGGTGTGCATTATGATCGAGGGGTGTAATTGGGCCGTATTTCTTTCAGAACGTTGCTGGTGAAGCTATAACTGTGAATGGTGTTCGATACCGGGAGGTGACAAAAGGGTTTTTGTGGGTTGAATTGAATAATATTGATCTGGAGGATATGTGGTTTCAACAGGATAGCGCTACACCTCACTCTGTTATTGAAACTATTGATTTATCGAGAGAAAAATTTCCTGAATAAGTTATTGCAAGAAACGGTGATATTAATTAGCCACCAAGATCATGTAATTAGGCACCGTTGGACTATTTTCTTTGGGGTTATGTGAAAAGCCAGGTCTATAAGAACAACCCACTACCGATTCTTAAACTAAAGAATGAGATTATTCAAGTCGCTGGTGATATAGTGCCACGGTTATGCCAAAATATCATCCAAAATTTTGACAAAAGAGTGGACGTCTCTGGAGCTGCAAGAGGTGATCATTTAGCTATACTTCAATTATCTATGCTTTAATTATCAATAAAATGTTTTTTGAAACTAAGGCAAATTCTGTGTTTTATTCAAGAATTAAAAAAAAACTGCTTAATTTGAAAAACCCTTTACCGTACCCATAAAATTCAATTTACCATGTTTCAAGATTCAAAATAATATGATGTAATATGTAGATGTAATATGAATCTTGATGACATGATGGGATGAACTATTTGCATATGATACAATGGTGTAATGATATACTAAGATAGAGTGAAATATCAAAATATTGAGGAAAATTTGTGAAATATAAAAATATTGTTTTTTTTTTGATCGAAGATCGATCTATTTTTCAACGTAGTTTCCTTTTAGCTCAATATACTTTGCTCAAACTTATTTATTCTTTCCAAAAAGTACTACTGGTCGAATTCTGCAAAATAGTCCTCTGTTTCGGTGATGTGATGTAAATTTCTTTCCAGTAAGCCATTTTTTATGATGGTGGAAAAACATCTGTCGGCGTCGGACAAGTCCGTAGAATAGGGTGGATGCGGCATTGATTAGTAGAACTAAAGCTACGATTTTCTCAAAGAGCGGTGCCGTTATTTAGTGGCTGTAATGTAGCGGTAAATGACGTCACTAAAACATTGTATATGCAAATCAAATGGCGTTGTTTTCTTAGAGGGCGTTGGAGGTAAGCGTAACGTCAAATAGTGATGCCGTCATTTGCAGTAACTAACAGTCGTGGAACGTTTTTTTCCATGCAGCGGTGACTACTTTAAAATAAAAAATGAGTACACGCAGTAGAAAACGTCATTTGGGCCACCGAAGATGAAGAAATATTGATTGATTTTGTAAGAAATAATGAAGCTTTATATAATGTGAAGAGCACACTATAGAAAAACCCACTTAAAACTAAAAAATTGGAAAACACCCTTTATAGCACGATTTCTAAATATCTCATTCTTTTTAACTTATAATGAAAATTATTTTCAATTTAATAGTGTTTTTTACAGACAAAAGCATGGACTAGCTATGGGTTCCCCAATAAGCTCTTTATTATTAGAACTATTTTTGTCAAACTTGGAAAATAGTTTTTTTTAATATTTTGTTTTGGTTGGTTTATTATACTGGAAACAACAGACAAATAGAAAAAAATTTAAATATAATAAATCCAAAAATAAAATTTATTCAAAAAAAGTACAAAATCAAACTATAAATTTTCTGGACCAAAACCAAACAAAATAATAAACTAGAATATCTATAATATAATTAATATCTATAAAGAACCCACATACTCAGATATTACAATTACAAAACAACCAATCTACTCATCACACATAAATATGCAGTCTATAATCCATCGAGCTTTCACAATTCCATTATCCCAAAAATAATAGAAAAATAGAATTGCAAAAAATAAAACGAATAGCACAATAAGCTTCAATAAAACGAAACACGAAAGCTTCAATAAAAAAGAAATTAATTACTTAATAAATAAAAAACGGAAACAATTACTAATTCATCAAGTATACCCAAAACTAAAACAAACAAATGATAAAAAAATACTGTGAAATTACATATTTCGGTCCAATTTCAGAACCGACCGGGCTCTTTAAGGAAACATAATTTGCAAATATTGTTTAAAACCCTCCAGTCAACCAGTAAATTACTTTTTAATGCCAAAGATAAAACATTACAAAATAAACAATCTGGAGTTTATATGTTAAGTTGTAACGAGTGCAGTAGCTGCTATGCGGGACAAACGGGTTAAAAATTTCAGATCAGATTCAAAGAACACAAATCTGCGTACATATTAAAGAAACAAAGTTCTAATTTTGCGAACCATTTCATAGATACCCGGCATTCCCGAGATTACAAATTTAAAAATTTTACATATATCGCCAAAAAGCAAAAAATTAAACATTGGAAGCGATCGAAATTTGTAAATATAATAAAGACCCGTCTATACAGTTATTAAACGACCAGACAGATCTCCGAAATGCCCCACTCTTTAAAATATTGTAAAAAATTAACCCCAATAAAAGCGTAAAATTAGGTACATAGAAACAATAGTCACATAAAGATAAAAAATAAAAGTGATAGATAACAAAGTACAAAATTGTTTTATTCGGTCATTTTTGAGTTGTTACGGCCGATTTCGTACGTCCGCCGCATCACGCCTTTTCACGGCCGCTAAATAACGGCACCGCTTTCTTAGGAAGCCGTAGCTTAACTAACGAATTCAGTTGTTTTAGTTATGAACGAATGTGCGGATATATTATCGTGGTGACACAGCACATTTTGCTTCGCCCAGTGAGGATTTTTTTATCAACTCTTCGTGAAATTTGATTAATAATGCAGCATATTTTCATGATTAAGATATAGTACTCTTCTGTGATGATCATTTTTCCTTTTTCCAAATAGTCCATTATATACCAAGTAATATAGAAAAAGGATCACCAAGAACACCAAATTTTAAAAACTATTTTATAGATTTATTTTTTTTATTTTATAAATTGTTAATTAACACGAACTGTGCGATGAACATGCCTCTTCACGAAGAATTCCAGATTTCGTCGTTCTCCGCGATCTCTTCTTAAACGAGCACGGTCCTCATGACTAGAAGCGGGACTCGTCACTAAAAACAATACGAATCCATTCCGCATGCCACTGATGTATTTCTCTGCACCACTTCAACCGTTGACGCCGATGTTACGCTGATAAAGGTAAATCCAGATATGGCCTATCAGAAACGAGCCCAAAAGATCTTATTCTGCAGTAGATTGCTTGCATTCTAATTAACCTTCCATGCTCTTCATACCACTGGTTAGCAATTGACCTTGAATTTGGAAAACGGTCTCTTATAGTCAAAAGCCGAAGACGATGCTCCTGGAGTTCCGTCGTGTCAAACTGTGTCAATTGGAGAAAATTTGCACGCCTTTGCACTTTTTTAAAGAAATTAAATTGCAGTAAAACAAATCCTTGTTAAATCGTAAAAGTTACTTAAATGATGTATCTTTAAGGAAAAAGTAACAGTACTAAAAACTTTTTTATACAAACATGTGCTTCGTCGCTATGGGTGAAATTTGGAACATTTATTTCTAAGGTCACTAGAAACAAGTATACAAAATACAATTCAAATACAAACACTTTTACTGGGTGCTTCCTTTTCTATGTCACTTAGAATATATTGCCTTGTTAATCCATTGCCAGAAAACTGTGACAATGAAATTCGGAGTTCAGACGCATCTTCTCCTTCTTCAAGACAGGTTCGGCGAATAAAACCAACTGCATTAACTGCTTAACTTTTGTTTCTAGTGTGTAGTTATGATTTCACGTTTCATCATGCTCAAATGCTTGTGTAGGAGATTCCGTACACGTTCGTCCGAGATGTCTATCATCTCTTTTCTTCTCTACCTTGACTCTACCATCGGCCAATACGATATCATCGATTGTGTTGACCATTTCCTCACTGGTGACTTTAACGGGGTATCCTGTGACCGGAGAGTCACTCGTACCGATTCGGCCATTTTGAAACTCAGAAACCACATGTGATCCATGAAATGTAAAGGAGTGTGCTTTTTATAGTTGTTCAACTTTTCTTCGATTTGCACTATACATTTTCCACACAGACAAAAGTGTTGATATGCTTTGAAGGCTGCTAAAACAAAATAAATATTACGTACTAGAAAGGAAAGTACTTTTCAGAAATGCAGTCACCCTTGCGATTGTATCACCATCTATCAGAAAAGTATATGATTTTTCACTCTATACATACATGATGACCACCCTGATTATTTTTTTTAGAAATGAAAATTAGCTTTAGACAAAAAACACGGCAATTTAGATGTCGAGGGGGAAGTTCAAAACTAAAGCCCGTTATGTTGTATGTTTCACCTTCTTAACTCTAGTCACTTCTTTCTTAAAATTAAATGGCAACCCCCATCTTGTAACATATCATTTATTAAAGGTTTTGAAAATCCTAATTAAACTGCGTTTACAATAGTAAAATCGGTTGATCCGTTCTTGTAATAGAGGGAAAACAAAATTATAATTTTTTTAACGGAATCGCAGCATTATTTTTACAATGTTTTTTAAATTTTTTTAGGCGCACCATATTTCTTTTCTTAATATAAAAAGTAAAATAAGAGACTTTTAATTTTAACTCGTCGCCCACTTTTGTTTTAATGCACACTTCATTCGTCATTGCAGCTAAAATTAGAAACATCTTTATCAGAAGTGCCGATTTTCAAGTGTTTGTCAAGTGGTTTCAATGGCAGTGACAGTGACAGAATTTAACGATGTATATTTTACAAAAGAAAATTGAAATTATTTTTATTTATGGTGCCGAAGATAGGTGTGTTGGCAGAAAAAATTTACTATTCTTCAGCAACCTAACGAAGATGTTTATGACAGGATTCAGTTTTGTGAATTAACGACTGGGAAAATCCAAAAGAATCCGAATTTAATAAAGAATATTTGTTTCAATGCTGAAGCAACCTTTGTCCTTTTGTAAATAAACATAACTGTAGATGTTGGGATAATAATAATCCAAATGTGTTTCGAGAGGGTCATACGCAGTTTGCCCAAAAGATTAACCTTTGGGCTGGAATTCTGGGGAATGTAATAATAGGCCCAATTTTTACTGAAGAAAATTTAACCGGTGAATTATACGTAAACTTATTGGAAAACAAAATCGATCCACTCATAACACAGTTCTTAGAAAATCAAATTGATGAAGAAGAAAACTTACTGTTTGCAAAATTTATACTATACTGACGGCGCACCACCACACTACGCATTACATGTTCTGCAATGGCTGGATCAAAGATTTCCTGACAAATAAATAGGCAGAAGAGACGCTGTGGAATAGCTGGCGAGATCTCCAGATATAACGCCACTGGATTTCTTTCTTTGGGGTTATCTAAAGACAGTTGTATATAAAACTCCGCCGCAGGATATTCAGGACCTAAGAAATAGAATTACGAATACCTGCAAGTTAATTAATAACGACATCTTTCAAAACGTTCGAAAATAATTCGAGAACCGATTACATTATTGTTTATATAACTTTGAGTACTTAATAAAATATAACTCATTCAGAGAAACAATGGTTGAACGTCATCAATCTAGAGAAATCTATTGCCAATTTAAATCCATAAGAAAGAAAAACTAATTTAAAGTTCAAAGCACTCTCTTTCCTTCTTCCTCTAATCATATTAGAATAGGATACAAATACGGTTAGCCGGCCGATTACTGATCTGAATAGTGTTGCCGCCCTAACACAAGTTTTTCGTAGAATCGGTCATTTTTATGTTCTGGTCGTTTTTAAGTTGTGCCTTCAAACGTTTCTGAATTATTTTTACTGTATTCTTTGCTGTTTTTGCTATTTTCTGGTATCGTTTCTGTTTTTGTCAGTTCTGTAGTAAAAATTCTGCGATTATAATTGCAACTGCGAGTTTCAGCTCCACTAAATATTAGTATTGGTATAGATAGTGCAATTTCGAAAAAGTTGAAGAATAACGAAATGTTAAAATCACCGAAGAAAAAGCGTCAACACCAAAAACGAGTAACTAATCCAGATCATCTTGATGTGGGCTCAATTCGCAATCAAATCTATGAAATTTATTAAAAAAAGTGAGTAGATTTACATGGTAATATTGTATTTTTATAAAATTTTATTGAACTATTTTAGAACAAACGGTTAATCTTGAAAGTATTCATGAAAAACTAAAGAACATGCAGCTCTTTGATGGATATAAAATTTCGCTTTATACACTTCTAAAAGAAATTGGTTTCAAATAGAGTGAAAATAATCTACTTAGGGGCCTGATGGAACTTCCAGATATTGCCTTTAAACGAATCCAATTTTTGAAGATGTATCAAAATACCAAAGACGAATCTCTGTTTGATTTTGTTTTGATTTTTGTTTTTATGAAACATGGATATTTCAAAATGGTACTTTGAGTCACTCATGGCAAGATGATAACAAGAGGAGTGTAAAGACTACAAAAGTTGATGGAAAAAGGCGAATGCTATCGGTAATACTTAGGAGCCATTAAAGTCATGTTGTTATAAATAATTGTTTTAAGACGCGACAATAATAACATGTTATTGCAGATATATTGTTCTTCATGCTGGGAACAAGAATGGCTTTATTCTAGAGGCCGAATTAGTCTTCTCTTCTAAAACAAAAGGCGATTATCATGGAGGAATGAATAAAGAAAACTTTCTGTTTTGGTTTGAAAACCAGCTGTTGAAAATCTTGGAGGAGCCATCAGTTATTGTCATGGATAATACACCATATCACAGTACACTGATTGATAAATCTCCAACTAGTGCATGGACAAAATCAAAAATTGCAGAATGGCTAACCGAACATAATCTTCGTTTTGAAAACACTATGTTGAAAAGTGAACTGCTGCAAATCGTTATTCGGTGTGCAGTAATTAAAGGGACAAGTTTGTGTTTCATAATATTATGTGGCAGATCATAGGGCTAAAAAAATTATTACAATCGTCATATAGGTCGAGATGGAAGAACGATTGATAACTGTTTAGATATGTGGAAATAAGCTTTGTCAACAGTTACACCACAGATCTGGTTGAACAGCATCAGACATACAGAAGAAGAAATTTAAAGATGGTCGAATCGCCAAAGAGTATTTGATAGACTAGAAGTTAATCCTTTTATAATTTACTTAAACAGCTATCCAGATGCTGAAAGTTGTTTTAATGACACTGAATAATTAAACATTGTGTGAACTAAATGAAAAGCCCCTATGTTGACAAGCGGAAGTTTCGAAACAGATTTTTGATTAAAATTTTTAAAGAAAAAACTTTTCGTGTTACTTTTTCATTTACAGTTTTATCGATCATGCAAATGCCAAAGTCCGGGTAATTTGATGTTGATGTGGCAACATTGTAACGTGAGTGCGTCATACATTTTGATGATGTGCAACCATTATTTCTCTGTATGAGCTGTACATTTCCAACACGTGTTTTTAAAAGTACATTTATTTCATTAATTTATTTTTGTGTTTTAGTTAAAAAAAATTCACTCGCACATAAAATGCTATTTACATATATTTACTATTAATTAATTTTTCCTGTATTACGAAAACAAATCAACTGATTTCAGTTTTGTAGTTTAATAAAGATTTTCAAGATCTTTAAAATGATATATTGCAGGACAGAAGTTGCCATTTAAAATGTTTAGGTAGAGGTGGAGGTAAGGAGATGAAGCAATTCAATCAATTCAATAGCAATTCAATATCTAAATGTTTTAGATATTGAATTGCGTGTTGAAATTTAGATATTTATAACGTGTTTTTGTCTAGAGCAAACTTTCATTGCTAAAAGAAATAATAAGGGTGACTTCTTTTGCAATATATGTCAGTATTGCTTATATTTATATAAAATGGAACATTATTTGAAATGTAAAGTGAAGAATAAGTCCAAGGATGTCAAATATGATGAATATGGTGATGGAAAAACGATTATAAAATCTAATTTTATCAATTTTTTCAAGGATATTACACTTAAATCAGTGGGTGGATTGGTGAGGTGGACTTTTTGTTCTTAAACAATTTCAGTTATTGCTCTTTCAGATTAATGCAGGCTTCTTGAGAACGACCCTGTTATTTTGTATGGAAATGCTTATTCTATTAAAAAATTGAACTTGCCGTTTCTAGTTGGCCATTCCTCGCATTCAATTTGTAATTTAACTGCATTAATGTTTCTAGATTACACTAGTTATTTAAAATCTTAGTCAACCAAAAAAAAAATATTTTTTAAACATTGCTCCTTTTAGATTGTTACATATTACCAAAAATTCAGAGTAAATGTGATTTGTAATAGCATCATAGTAGAAATTCGAAGCTCAATTTGTTCTGCTTTTCAAAAAGTCAGTATTGCCATATCCATTTTATAAAACAATCGTTACTGTTTTGCTTGTAAGGTAAAAGGATTAAGGTATTAAGGTTAGAGAGGCATCAGCAACTTCAAGGCTATTTAGCAATTGAACTTAGAGCTTGACGTGAGCTCCGAACCACGGACATTAGTCACCGACAACCCAGGTCAGCACCCCCGTCGGGCTATCAAGCCTTAATTTTGTGCTTATCCAAGTGCATCAGGATGCCTACCGACTCAGAGGGCATCTGGGCGTGACTGAGGGGTAATTCGTCGTCGGATTTTACACTCTTGTCGAGAAACAATCACAAACATTTAAATGCGAGTATGTGTGTGTAAGTGTTTGTCTTTGTGTGGGGGGGGGGGGGGGGGGGGGTTAACCGAGCGAACCGTCTACCGAACCAACTGTGGTTTCTGGCACCGAAAGTGCGCAGTGGCGATAAGCCACTGCCTTACCGTCGCAGCCAACACGGCAGCTGTTTTTCGTGAAAAAAACTGAGTTAATTCCTATTTGACTTTTGAATGACTTACTGATTCGAAATGTTATAGAAATATTCCACACTTTTTACTTTCATGACATTTCGTCGGCATTTTTTGTTCGGTTCGCAGTCTAAATTAGAAATATATTTTAACAACTAATAATTAGAGATAGATTTCAACTTTTAGTTGCTGTTTCAGTTCTGTTGCTTCTTTCAGTTTATGTGCTGTTCTCTTATTATTCTACAGGATTTTTTATTTGGGCTATCTGACCTAACCCACAGCACTACGATAATAGCAAGACGTTGACTTCGGAAGAGTTTTGCATTGAAGTTTCGATTTCTGAGCACAATGAAATATAAAATATAAAAATAAACATATAACAATACTATATATATATATATATATATATATATATATATATATATATATATATATATATATATATATATATATATATATATATATATATATATATATATATATATATTTATAATGGAAAAACTATTTTCAGAAAGGATTTTTTTATTGTAATGTCAACAATAACAAGCATATGAGTATTATCAAAATCCATCATTATTGAAACCCAACCTAGCTTCCTTAGTGAAATATTCAAACCGAAGTAAAAACAATTCTTAAAGTGAAAACTGCATATTATTTTGCTTATTTTCCAAAGTAATTTAGTACGATTTATGAAGAAAATGCACGTCGTCGAGAATGATCTCTAAAAATATTAAGGGAAATGCATTCAACCGTAAGAAGAACAGCTTGAGAATTCAATAGCCCTCATCCGGAAAACGAATGAAAAGGAGTGCATAATATCGAAAATAATCGGGAAGAAAATTCAGTCGCTTATAAAAGTCGACAGTATAAATTAGATTCGTCAAAAATTTATATAAGAAGAGACAAATTCTATAAAATTTTTATTTAGGAACTGCAAGTCATGTACAGGGTGTTCAAATGTTGGGAGCATAAAATAAGCCCGATACTATGATTTAAAACCACAAAAGCGGTAAATCGATTTTTATTCGTTCCAATGTTACAGGCTTATGAAATTATAAACACTAAAAATTATATTTTAATTCGTATACCAAATAAAAATGTTTATATTATTTCAGGGATTTTTAATTCATAATATTTTGAAAATGCTCTCCTCTTTGCCGAATAAAAGTATGTGCTCGTGTGGCGATAGATGAAAAGACAATTATTATTTTGCGTTTGTTTTTTTTATAATTATTACGCATTCTCCTGAATAGGCTCCAGTAATTCATATTTGACACTTGAAACTTATGCGTACACATGTACCCACAAAAATCATAATTTGGGGGATTGTGGTCAGAGAATCTATGTGCCTATGCAACAGGACCATCAAAGCCAATCCTTCGTGGATAATTGTTGTTTATTAAATTCCGGACGGCAATTTTGACATTTGCTGCTTATATATTGTCATAGGAAGATTATAAGAACCAAGTGATGATAGCTGTCAAATCGATTCAAGCGTTACCTTAACCATAGTAATTTATTTTACTGAGCAGTTGTTGAAGTAGTATGGGTTCTATTGTGACTCAAATTGCTCAACTTAGATCTGAATGGTTTTCCGCATGCTGGAAATTTAAGGCCACCTGTTTGGCTTCTTGCGTCTGCCTTTTGTTGGGCATTTTGGCGATTATTTTTTTCATGGAACTCTATGTCGCTTCACGCCATTTGGATCTATCGCTTAACATGGAGTTCTTTAGAGACGTTTTTATGACGTCTTTGTATTTTATTTTTGAACCTCCCAGATTTCACTTCTTGTTCTTCAGTTCGCCATAGAGGATCTGCTTCGGCATTCTGGTGTCCTGTATCATTTGGCAATAATCTAACCATCTCAGCTAAGCTTTTATGATCTGGGATTCTATGCACAAACTGTTGGCTCGTTCAAGTATCTCTATATTAGTCTGATAGTTTTGCCATTTTATTCTTTAGATTTTCGGGAGGTAGCATTGAGGAAATCTCTCAAGTTGTATAATTTGCTTCCGATACCGGACCCATCATTCAGCTCTATACAGGAGAGTGGAAATAAGGATTGCATTGTAAACATTGATTTTAGAGTGTTCCGTTAAATCTCGCTTAGTAAACACCTTTCTCATTAGTCGTCTAAAACTGGCACCACCTCACTGTATGTCGGTCTATCGTTTTATACATGTTTTCCTGCTATGGCAGAAAATCTGACTTCTCAAATACGGGAAGGACGTTACATCTTCGAGTGGTTGACCATTGACAACAATATTAGCTATCTCTATCTCTCGTTAGTTGGAGTAGCTTGTTTCAATATTTTCGTTTTTTGTTCATTAATATTAAGTCCTAACACACTTTTCGTTCACTAAGTAAGGCCGATAAGTCCTATCATCTAAGTCTAGTACAACTTCTAAGTCCAAACAACACAAGTGCTATAAACACACATTCATCTGATAGACCAAGTACCAAGACGTGGATTAAGCTAGTTCAAACGTTAACAAAAAAAATTATATTGAAAGCGAGATGCATGCTTTGCTTTGAAATTTTTTGGTTTCCACTTACACAGGTTTCTCGGGTTTACGATACCGTTTCTCATACATGAAACTTTGTCTGTCTGAAGGAATCTTTTGTCTAAAAGAAAATTTAACGGTGACTGTCATAGGATCCAGGTATAATAAACTATACAACGATGATGATCCGCCTGAACCAAACCTTGCACGTTTTGTCACATAAACATAACATTGTTAATTTTTAAGGTCATTTTTCAAGGTTCAAGGTCATTTTTTGTAATTACAGCTAAATGAAGTAATAATAGTGAAGTTTTAAATTAATGGTGGAAAATAATGTCCGGCAAGTGTCGCCCCTTCTTCACAGTCACACATCTGCAATCTCTCTTGAACGTTGTGCGTAACTCTCAAAAGCATTTTTTCTGGTACTGTGCGATTTGTTGACGAAGAGCAACTTTCAGTTCCTGTATCGTGCGTGGTTTGTTAGCGTACACTCTAAATTTAACACGTTAACTGCCATGCCGATTTTAGTAGTCTACACTACCAGGGCACGTTTGTTTTTCAAACTTTATGCTCCCAGACCATATGCACTTTTTCATTTTTTATACAGTTTAGCCTACGAAATGACTGTAATTACTTATTAAATAACATTTTTATGACTCCCAGTCAACAAAATGGCGGATGTATCAATTTGATATATTGACCTGCTAATAAAAATTAGGTTAGTTAAATTCCTATTACAAAAATTATGTCAGTTTATTACACAAAGCAGGTTATTATTTTTATTGTATATAAAAAGCTCCTATTAGTAATAATAGGGCAATGAAAATAAAAAATATAAAAAAGTCTATACACATGAACTTGAACTCACATCCTATGCAAGCAGTGTGAACCTATTTGTTTTTTTTATAGCATGTGACGAATTTACTTGCTTTGTTACTCTATTCTAACATACTTGGCATCGTGCTTTTTTTCTTCTTGATACAACTTCTGACATTCGGTGTATGCTATGCACAGGCCTCGGTAACCTGTGCCTAATTTTATTTGAATTATTTTTGGCTTATTGTGGTACAGACAGTACAACATTTTCTCGAAATCAAGTAATATAAATATTCTTTTTTCTACAGGAAGTACAATCTGTGACTGTTCACCATGACTGTGTTTCTTAACAGTTTAAATGCTACTTTTCTGTACCATTTTATTCCTTTTCGTAGAGTGTTCTGGCGATATGATGATAATTAATCCGATAAGTCAATGTACCTCTTCGCGCTTTTATACTCAATTATTGTTGATGGCTTATTTTTCATTCTACCGCCAATCCCTTGGATTTCAATCATCAGAATAAGAAAAAAGAACTTCTCTTTTGTCCTTCCATTTCCCAATTATAATTTTTTACGTTGGTGTTGGAGTGTTTTTATCTCACCTATTCTTAACTTTGCTTTCGTAACTCCTGGTGCATTCAACTTTTTATTCTTTCCACAGAATTCGAACTAAATGAGTCCCCCTGGCTAAAAGTTGGTTAGCTAATTCAACACTAGTGTAAAAATTGTCTGTGAACAATGTTCTTCCTGAAGCAAGGACAGGTTTCATTATACTCATTGTTGTCTTGGTAGTAACTGTTAAAGATCCAGGTTCCCTATCTTCCTTTTCTGTATATAATTTCGTGTACCATGTTTACCCACTGAACAAGCACAGCTTATACATTTTTTACCCATAACGATGACGTTTGTTAGGAATTTATGGCCTAAATTTGATTTTCCCTCGGAATAGAATTATTGTCTTACCAATTAATAGTCTTAGCAAATTTTGTATTCATAGAATTGATAAGGTGCTCTATTTTATGAATTCGATTATTTGCTGAGGCGGCTTCATTGTCTGCAAAATGTATAAACGAAAGAAGTATTTCAAAACGATTTCTACTCATGTACAAGTTTACATCGTTTGTATATAAAATATTATCTTGCCAATAATTAGCAATAATATCTTTTTTTTTGTCTAACCCCATCCATATTAAAAGTTTGATTTCATTTTTATAGGTATCAAACCATGAATTTAACCTGGCGAAATATTTTCCTCTAAAAAACATCTTTCCCTTGATAATTGGTTTGCACAATTATTAGTTCTAACAATTCGTCTTTTATAAATAGGTTAAAAAAGTCAATCGGTGACTTTTCAGTGCCTTCCAAAAGACTAATGGATAGATAAGTCACCTTATTATTCTTTTCGCAAGGGAAAATCTCAATCAAAAAGATAAATCTTCCGAACTTACTTCTGGGCTGTATTCCTCCTAGTCATCTTCGTCAGAGACTAGAAAAAAAACGTCGTTGTAGTACAATAATCAGGTAACCATAAGTATAAAATATAACGTAACATAAGATATTTAGTAAAAAATATTATTTTTATTTTTACTGGGGATTTATATTACATAGCCTAATAACTACATATTATTTGAAAAGTTCTAAAACAATTACTGTGAGAATACATTTCCACAACATAAGTACTTCTTATAATAGCCGTGCATGAAAAAGTAAAAATAATACTTCACTTTACAGGGACCTTTCTAAATAGCATTCAAATGTATTTTTCAAATAAGTATGTAATTCATTCAAATAAGTATGTAATTTAATTTTTAAAAAAGTGTTTTAAAAAAGTGTTTACTTACAATTTGGGTTTTTCTTCATAATTTCCAACAAATCTTGATCGTTGTAATAACGTCTGTTAGCCATGATTTCCAAGATAAATGCAACAACTATTATTCAATTATATATTTTAAAAATGTTTTAAAATTATTCAAATAAAAAAATAAAATAAAAATATAGTAAAAACTGATTAAAAACATAAAAACACACGATGTACAGAAAATATAAACAAGCCTGTCCATAAGAACCTTCCGTTATATATTTTACTTTATCTTTATTTGTTTAGGAGGGAAATTCAAACGCCAATAACCGAAAATTAACAGCTGGAGGCCAGCCAAGGACAACTCCCATTTCAACTTGCTTTTAAACCTTGTATAGATATGATTCAAATCGACTTAAACTTACCCTTTCCATTTGTATCAAAATGATACAGTAGCCTCAGTGTGTACACTTTTGTTTCTATCAAACTGATACAGTGACTTCATGGCGTACACCTGTTTTGTATCAAAATTATACTCGTGGCAGTTAACGTGTTAAGATAACCCTACAAAAAAAAAGTCGCATACAAATAAGCCTGGAGAGCGTGGAGGCTAAGAAACATAGCCGAAATGGGAGATCACATCTTGAGGAAAGATTTATAGAACACATTCCATTGATGCTCTCGCTGTGTGAGCTGTGGTGCCATCTTGTTGGAACAACAGTTCTCTCATGTTTACTTGTGGCCGTTGAAATTGCAACAGAAAATGTTGTAATATGTCAACATAACGTGCTGAAGTAACTGTTGTTCTTTCGTCTTCTTCAAACAACTTAGGACCGATGATTCCTAATTTGGAAATTCCGCACCACACTTTCACATTTTTACTATGGAGAGGTCTTTGGTGCGGCCCTTGTGGATTTTCTGCCGCCCATTTCCTATAATTCTGCTTCTTTACATATCTATCTAAATGAAAATATGCTTGGTCACTCATCATTATCACGGCATCGGGGTCATCACCAAAAACATATTATTTTACAAAATTATTGTGTGGGAATGAAATTTGAAGTCATCATACGTCAGAATTCGATGTAGCGATCGACAGGACATCGATCTATACTTACAGAAAACCGTTTCTTCAGATTGGACGTGAGGAAGATTTGACCGTCTGCCAAATCTGTGATATATGTAAAAAAATGTTAACGTTCAGCTTACTAGGTTCCTTCATTTAATATGGTCTTTCCAAAGTGCTTTAAATATTTTGGGATAGTCGTTTTAGATAATTTATGATCACCATGCATTAAGCATGTCAAAAAACCAGATACTTTTCGACAAGGAAATATATATTTTATATATTATATCAAGCATCTTGATTAATTATTATCTGTAAATTTTGGTATCTCAAAAATTCTAGACTAACTAAAGTTATTACAAGTTAAAATTCTGCGGGTTTAAATGTATAATTTAATGACCATTTAAAGAGTGTTTCAATTGACAGGGACAAGTATCATACATTTTTTGAAGTAAGTGAAAAATAAAAAAAAGTTTGGACTGGTCTTTAGGCAAAATGGGTCTGAAAATGTAGGCTTGTAAAATGATAATTTGCGGTCCCAGTATAAATACTTTAGAATAGATAACTTAGGTAAATATGGGTCCTTTCACATGTACCCCATTTATGTTAAATGCGACCGTAGGCATACCCTATTATTATATTTATGTAGATCTCACACAGCAATTGTAAGGGCTAAATGTTAAAATTTTCAAATAAAGGATTGTTCCCATATATTACTGTAATTATGAACATAGAGTGAAAAATCAAATAATTTAGTGACAGATGAAACTGTTCGTTCGCAAAAGTGACTGAATTTCTAAAAATTAGCTCCCAATTTGGTAACGCTTCATGGAATTCAAGCCAATATGATAATTAATTTTGTTTTAACAGTGTTGAAAACAAAAAAAAGTTGTGTGAACAGCGAAAACTAGAATAGGTGTTTCAGTTAATAACATCGATTTTGTCGCAAAATTTGAGCATTTATCTCCATTACAAAATATCTTAATAATTATCTTAATAATTATCTTAATAATTATCTTAATAATTATCTTAATAATTATCTTAATAATTATCTTAATAATTATCTTAATAATTATCTTAATAATTATCTTAATAATTATCTTAATAATTATCTTAATACTTATCTTAATAATTATCTTAATAATTATCTTAATAATCAAAGTATCGGCCATCGTTAGCTGTTAGCTTTTCCGTGATTTCCGTTTCAGTTATTGCTTTTACGTATGGTAGCAGGACCTTTGATGCATGTGTTTCCTGATCCTCTGGTGAATGACCTTCCTAATACAATTTTCAAAATTTTCTATTTTGTCTAGGGGGGGGTGGACATTTTTGGTAGTTCCTCGCTTCGTGTAGTCTTCGTGTAGTAGTGTTAGTAGGAAGAATCTGGAAATCAAGGTGTTCGCTACTGCTTGGATTTGAGAAGAGTGATGACGGGATTTAACGTTGAGGTATCGATCGGTATGAATTGGTTTTCTAGTCACTGAGTATTCGAGGGTTCCAGAAAGTTGTCTTGTGATGAGGATATCCAAAAAAGGGAGTTTTCTATCCTATACGACTTCCAGAATTCTGGGGTGGATTTTGTTCGTTTTCGTATTATATCATCATCATATTATATCATCATCATATTATAAAGATATCATCTAAGTAGCGCTTCCTAAGTTTAGGTTTTAAGGAACCTTGGCTAATGATTTTGTTTCGAAGTCTGCCATGAACAGGTTGCCTATAATGCGTGACAGAGATGATTCTATTGGGGCACCGTCGGTCTGTCCGGAGATCTGCTGATTGAAAGAAAAATATATATTCTTCAAGCAGTGTTCGGAGAGTTCCTCCATGTTTGGTGGAAAGTTTTCGTTCATCGAAATTAGGTCTAGAGCTTTGTCTGTGGGGATACTTGGATATAGTGAGACAATATCCAGACTTGCCAATATCTCTGTATTCTCTAGTTGAAAATCTTTAATTATTCTTATCAAATGTTCTGAGTTTTGAACATAGGACTTGCTAGATATTTTTCTAAATTTTGTGTTGGAGAGCCGAAGGCACTTTCTATGGGCCTTAATAGGATTTCTGGTTTATGTATTTTAGGCAGACAGTAAAATTTACGACATCTGCTTGACTTTCCTTTGGAATTATTCGTAGTTCGATGTCCGGTTCTAGTATCCATGCTTTGATTTTACTTTTGGTTGTTTTTTCTAGATAGGTTGTTGGATCTCTATTTACTGGTTTATATGTTTTTTCTAGTAAAATGTTCATTATCTTTCCCATATAGTACTCGGTGTTCATTATGACGGTAGCGTTTCCTTTGTCTGCCGTAATATTGTGTTATCGGATAATATAGTGATATAGGAACGTTCAAACGTTCAAACGCGGTTCTACCCGAGAACCTAGTAATTCTATCATTACCGAGCGTGGAAGCCTTTAAGCGTAGTCTGAAAAGTTTCCAGCCTCAACATGAAGAAGGCGTTACTCGTTAAACATATTTCGGTAATAAAGGGTGTTGCAATAAAAGCGTAAGATTTAAATTGCGCGCCATTTTGGCTGTCATTATTCGATAGGTCAAGAATTGTAACAGGTCGATAAGAGATAGATATAAGTTAATAAACTTGGAGCGCTACGAGTGTACTGCAATGCGTCCTTATTGATAAACATTACTATCAAAATGGTAAAAGTTTAGTTGCTACGATGCGTAAAGTTCATTTTGGTGACCACATTTGACTGCTACGATCTTGCGATTTAACACCTATTGACTTTTTGTGGGATTTTTCTGGTTTACACCAACAAGCCACCCAAACACTGAAGGCTAAAATTGAACATTGTATCAACAAAATGCCGCCACATTTATGCAAAATCCTTACTGAAAATTTCGCTGGAAAAATACGCGTCTGCCACCAAAGCCATGGAGACTATTTACTGAATGTGTTGTTCCATACATAATTTCTAAATGTCTATATTATTAATCAATCAATATTTCAAGACTTCATTACAAAAAACCATGTTTCATTTTAAAAATCACATGTTGAGCTCTTATTGTAATACCTTTTATATGTCAAAATACCACTATGAAATGATTCCATTTTTGTTTCGCAGATAGCAAGCACTGCATCCATCCGTTGATTATTTTCGTCCAAGTCATTTGTCATATTTACATTCTCTCTAGCTTTTATTCTACGATCGGCCAATAAGATATCATGTTTTTTTTGTTTTCTTTTGTAGTGAACCTGAATGGGAAATTCTGAATGCTGAACATCACTCGTTCTGACTTGACTATATCGAAAAACCATTTATGAACAATACAATCTGAGAGTACAGAGTACCCAAGATGCTTTTTTAACTATCCTTCTCTTTGTTTGATTGTTTTTCCACACAGAATATAGTGTTTAATGCAAACGAATTTCGCTTTTCGATGATAGCAGGAATGTCGAACTTATCCTGGTACTATATAGGAAACTACTTATTAAAAATGCAAGGATATTTACGATCGCACTGCTATCTACCGAAAAACTATCTCACTCTTCATTACAATCTTATATGTAGCTATATATTTATTATTAGATTGCAAATTAAATTTTGTGTTTCTAATGGACACTTATAATTTATCCGCGTCTATATATTATTCAAACTGTGAAAACATGAGAAATTCCCATGTGAGTAATCGTTCAGCATACGTCGTTTCGAAACCTATTTAAATAATGTTTAAATTGGGCTAAAGCAAAGAACAACACACATAGATTAGCAACGAAATAAAAGGAAACTTCTATCCGTGTTTCAGGTTATATTTTTATTTCTTATTCGCATTAGCGTGAATAACTGTCAGCATTTGAATTAAATACTTTCGTTCAGTTTTGAAATGTTTAGAAAGTTTTAAGCTATTTTTACATGTCATCTCTAAACATCATAATGATAAGCATCTCTTAAATATCTGACATGGGTCTTTTTTCTTACATTTTCTTAAATTATCTTTTTCTAGAACTAGCTATTTGTAGCTATTTGTAAATATTCTTCAGAGTTTGAACAATTGAATATTTTAAAATATTCATAAAAATGAACACGATGAAAAAGTTGAATACAGTTCATCCGTTAAAAGATTACCCGTGCGTCTACAATTCATGGCCATATCAACGACATTATCTCAATATGTTCTGTTTATTTTACCCAACGAGAGAGGGAGATAAAAATATAATACCGTCTTCGTGTATGAATATATTCAAGCAGTACGTTACGACAACGTTACAGTATGGTAGAAAGAGAAAGTAAGATAACTAATTAAAAGGTGTGTGTTCGTAGTGCCAGTTGAAAGTTCATTTATTGATTTTAGCAATCCTGTGTTTTGGTTGCCATTCAAGTCCAGTTTTATTATAAAATAAGTTCTTATAAGAACTACTGGTATTCTAAATTAATACTAATTCTAAAAAAATGCTGAAATATAAACAACAGTTTCAAAATAATAAGAAGTGCTAACTTCAACCAAACCAAACCCAACAATTTGTGCTCAATGTTTATAAGTATTTTAAAATGGAGAAAAGGAAAAACGTAAAAAAACGTATTTTAATAAGGCCCTAAAACAAATATACACTTTCTAAAAAACTAATCATAGTAATGTTTTCCTTTAGACTTGCCTAAACTAAGAAAATCAACAAAATTAGATATGTTTTTAATAAAAATCCAATAAAACTATACTAGACCTTTTTTCCCGTCTGGGGTTAATAAGGCCACCACACAAGTTCAGTTATATATTCTTATGTTAATCCCATACACTATCGTGGTACCATCTATGATATTTGCCACACTGTTGCATGCCTGATAAACGTTCTTCCTTGTATGCATGAAAATACCAAGCAGCTTCTGCCGAGATTTTAGCCATCTCCTCTTTTCCTTTAGCCTTATAAGATCCCGGTCTTTTCTTTAAATTTTTAATATTCTTGTTGGCTACTTTATGATCAGTTTTCCTTGTTATCTTTGATTTTTTATTTTCTTTCGCTTTTTTCTTATCCTCAAAAATGTCCTCCGTAATTCTTTGGCCTTTGTAATTAATTGCCTTTTTTCTTTAGCATAGTTAGGTGTCGGTAAAAACTTTTGAAAACGAGACTTATATTCCTTAGTTTTAAGATTAACCAGTGGTATGTCATCATCTGGACTAGACACGATATCTTTTTCCTCTTCAGAAAAATATATAATCCTTTGGGTGTCAGAAGATGTTCTCAACAGTAGCTGAGTTATCTATTGGTCAGTATTTGTCTCTATATCTGTCGCAGATTCTATCAACTGCGTAAAAAGCGGACAACTTTGAAGATACGTACTTTCTATGAACTACTTATAACTCCTTTAGTGGTATTTGATAGCCTTTATTGCAGCGCTGTATGCATTATCTGCAAAATTTTCAAAATTTGTGTCGATGTCATTATTTTTTCAGAATTTGCGACCATTCTTGAGAAGTATTAATAAAGCAGTGTGGACTGGCAGTATGTACAGAATCATTGTCATTTCTTACCAATGCTGAATCAGGCTTATTATCCAAAATTCATGGCGAGTCACCGTTATTATAGAACTGCACTTCTACTGGTTGATTAGGGGTTTCGTTATCTAAATAGTCAGTATCAGAACCATTTGCAGCTCGTGGTTGCTGGGGCGGCATTTCTGTTAATAAAAAAGGCGCAAATGCCTCATTAGGAAAAACATCTGGATTTAAAGGATTCAATGCATTAAAACTAGTTTTCGCCACGCGTATGTCAGGCTTTTGGTACATGTATGTTATAACTGTACAGTCAGCTAACCGTTCTACTGTAGCCATAGCTGCATTTAAGCTTTATTCGTATCACCTAGCACGCTTTGGAAGCCTTTTAATCGAACCTGCGAGTAAAATGAAAAAGGTTCAAACAGACTAGAATACTTGGTGTCGTGTTATTAGTTAAGAAGGATAATAAGACCCATGGACTACTCTAGTGGGCTTTATTAGCCCTATATAATTACTCATTCATCAAGATAAACATAATTCTGGATGAAGATAAACACCGAAATAAACAATTACAATACTTTAAAATAAAACAAGTTGCTATATATGAAAACAGTAATTTAACAACAAAATTTACTATTTTGTTTCGGAAAAAAGCCGTCGCATTCCCCTGGGCGATGCACCGTTCGCTGATGACAATACGACTGCGCAACCAGCCCCGCAATTTCACTGAGCCGTCGGCTTAATACACGTGCGCATAAAGTCAATGTATTACAAAGCGGACTTTATTTGCCGCAGGTACCTTATACTTCTTTACGGAAGAATGATTTCGGACTATTCTTTGCCAGCGTTCACTATTTCTGGTTTCTTTGGTTGCATATTATCATGTTCATTTTTTTGGAGGTCTGCTGCGTGATATAGAACCCTCCATCCGCTCCTGGAATACCAGTCTTTCTAGGTTGCATCCATCTAAAACACATAAATTACTTGATTCCCTATGTAAATTCAGGCTACGAAAATCGTTCAGAAAGTTCTGAGTCTGACACAGAGATGACCAAATGACTACGATATTTGTTAGATATGATTCCTTTAATGGCGGGCTGCAAAGTTTCAGAGGCGTAGTACGACTTGTTGCTTGTTTGTGATGAAATCAAACAACTTGTGTCCACATTTTTTGAAATTTGTTAAATTTAAGGTTCGAGTTGATATCAAGTACCATAGCAGTGGCGGTTCGTGAGGGAGGGCGTTGGGGTGCCGCCGCTCCAGCATTTATCACAGAAAACAATTTTTCAGAGCAAAACACCTTATTTTATTAGCCAAAGATTACTGCATGCTTGGAAACATATTTTGTCGGACTTCAAGACGAGTCAACAAGAAACAGCCCGAGACAACGAGATCATTCTCCACCGAGGCAAGCCGTGCAACTGGTAACGGGTCCGCAAACACGTAGCCAAACACGAACTCTTATTGGCCGGAATCATCCGGACATGGCAGATCGACCGGCAGCATTAGTCGTCAAAACACCGTGGAGTAAATGCTTTGAAAATGAAGGATGAGATTCCATCGAAACGTTCAGCTAACACGGGATAGCCGAGAAACTATCGTTTATATCGTAACCTATCGTGTATATATATATATATATATATATATATATATATATATATATATATATATATATATATATATATATATATATATATATATATATATATGAACACTCTTGTTGGTTGCTTGACTGAAAACGAGCCCCACCCACCCCTCAAACTGGATGGCATATGTTTCGTCTCTCGATGTTCAGACTCTTTAGGGTGCCGACATATGCCATACCATCAAGAATAAGGAGAACCTATCCACAGCCAACAATCCATATTTTTGGCGACTTCCCGTCGGAGGGCGTATATATGTAGTGTTGAATTTCCTTAGACTGCGCCCAATGAGACAACAGTAGCAGAATGTCATCATACACCCAACTATTGGGTCCCACAATCTCATGTGGAACACACAACAACCTGCGTTTCCGCTTAAATGAACACGTTTGTTGGTTGCTTGACCGGTATCCTGAAGAGTATGTTGGTACCCTGAAGAGTCTGAACATCGAGAGATGAAACATATGCCATCCAGTTGAAGGGATGGGTGAGGCTCATTGCCGGTCAAGCAACCAACAAAAGTGTTCATTTAGGTGGAGACGCCGCAGGTTGTTGTGTGTTGTGATTATGGAACCCAACAGTTGGGTGTATGATGACATTCAGCTACTGTTGTCTCATTCGACGCAGTCCACGAAAATCTAACACCATATATATATAATCATTCAGCCATTTTTAATCCACTGCAGAATGGAGCCCTATTCAGCATGCTTCTAATTGGCGCGGACCTGAGCTTTCGGGTCAAATATTCGGGTTAAAATTATAGGCTTTCGGCCTTCTTTGTGGACATTTATGATCAAGCAGTATTCATCACAGGATTATTTGGGTTCGTTTGTCTTTACATTACCTTGCTATATAGCCGGTCCATTTCCATTTCAATTCCTTTATTCTCCCAGGGATGTCATATAATTTGATTTGTTCTTGTATGCATGTGCAGATCTTTATCTTCGCTTTGTGGTACCGACCTTTACACGAAGATTTTTGAGCTGATTGAGATGTGAGTGTTCATGTTTCAATTGCGTATGTCAAAATGAGCAGGACGCATTTAACAAAGACTTTTCTCTTCAGACAAAATGGGAGTTTGTTGTTAAACACTATGTTGAGCCTGCCAAATGCCCGACAACCACATTTAACACACAGTTACGTCGCAGGGGGTATCAACCTATACTAAAATCCTCTGTCCAAGATATATGTAGTAATGCACAATTTCAAAATCCCTCCTTAAAACCGAAATTCTTATATATCCGTCAAATTTATTGAACTTGACCTAACTTTTCTCAGGTTTATTCTCAAACCAAATGATCCTACAGTCTATGCAGCTCTTGTATGTATTTTTATAGCTTATCTAAGCTTTATAAAATGAGGACTATATCATTTAAGGTGACTTAAGTAGAACTATTGATTTTTATCCTATCCTGTTCCCAATTCAGATTACGAAATATCTTTTTAAGGCAGACTGAGCAAAGAACAGGTGGTATTGCATCATGCTGCCGTAAACTCCGCAATATTAATTCCAACTTCAAGTTCATTAAGGCTGTAAGTTCATCATACCGAGTATGTAAATATGAAACCGGATTTTTGTGTAGAATAAACACATTTATTGTATGAAAATGATAAAAAATATTATTTTAAAAAGTATGGCCCATCGCTAGCTATACCTTTTTCGCACCTGTCTAACAACTATTTTCTTCTACGTCCTGCCACTTTAATAACCCACGAGCCGCCACTGTACAGTAGACTCTAAATTATCCAACTCGCAGCTATCCGAACCACCAGCCACTGCAGAGGCAGGTTAAACAAAGCGCATTTATAATTTTTGAGAGCAATTTGTTTTAATTATATCATTATTAGCAATAAAAGAAATAAAGTTGTGACAACTGAGCAAAAAATTGAAGCGATAAACGATTAGAGATTTGAGAATCAGCTAAAGAAATAGGTTCCGAGTTTGAAGATGGTAAAAGTACTGGGGGTGACTGGAAAAGGCAACGCGCAGAAATTGACAAAAGGTGTGCTCACCAAGCTGGTGATAGTGGTCTTAAGGTGAGAAAAACAATGCAAAAGGGTAAATATTCGGAAGTTGAGAAGGCTTTTTTGTGGTATGAATGTTTGCGAGGTAAAGTTTTGTCAGTTACTGGTCCTTTACTGAAGGAAAAATCGAAGGAGAAGACACAGACGGCTGGCTGGACCGATGAAAAAAGCGTTTTGGAATTCGCCAAATAACAATCAGTGGTGAATCATTGTCGGCAGACAAGGATGCTGTTCCTGATTTTAAAACCCACCTTTTCAGCATATTTGAGAAAGAAGAAATTTTTCTGTACAACTGCGATGAAACAGGGTTAAATTACAAAATAATGTCGGCAAAAACTCTTGCATCAAAAAAATTAAGCTGCAGCTCCAGACTACAAGAAAAGCAAAGACCGTGTTACTGTTCTCGCCTGTAGTAATACGACTGGCAAAATATATTTTTCTTCAAATAAGAGTTTATCTCATTTTAATATTGAAGTTATACTGTCTTAAATGGTGGTAAATGCTTTCAAAATGCTTCAATTATAAAATTTAATGTTAGGATATGTAAGTTTGTATACAGGGTGTTCCGAAATTTAACGTCAAGCGGGTGCCGGGCGAAAGGGCAGGTTATATCAGTTCTGGCAAAAATTTTTAAAAAAAACATGTCACCGTGTTAAGTGATAATAGGCATATTTTTGAAAATCTTGAAATTCGAAAAAAAATGTATTACACTACCCTGGGAAAGTTGTTTCATGAAAATAGTCCATTCAGTTAAGATTTTAAAATGGTACAATTGGCACTTTTCTTTCCTCAAACAATATTATTGCTTATTTTTTTTGGAAAAGGACCTCATTTCAAAAAAGTTATACCAAGATAAAAAATAATTTTGTGTGCTCCAAAATGAACTTCACCAGTGTAAGTGAGATGGTCAGATGTGATACAGTGAGATACATCGTGACACTTGGAGACGAATTGGAGACAGATTGACATTCAACTTTAAGATTGCCCATTTATTGAAGATTTAAAAGAATTAATTAAAATTATTTCAAGAAAACTCAACCCAAAGCAATGTGTGCGAGTCAAATTAATAATTGGTCTATTATTTTATTAAGATAAAACTTAAACAAAATGAAATAAAAGGAATTATTGTAATACATTTATTTATCACAATATTTTTCTTTAAAACTATGCTCAAATGCTCAAATTGTTTGCCTTCGGCACGAATACATGCTCTGCATCGCCCCAGAAAACATTTTTTTACCAGTTGTGCGAATCTTCTTGCATTTATTTCTTCTGCTGTTTCAGCAACTATGTGATGCAGTTCGGCTACATTTTGTATTGGTTTTGACTACACTTTTTTTTATTCAGCTCCAGTAAAAGAAATCAAGGGGGTATAGGTCCAGAGACCGAGGCGGTCACTCAATTGAACCATGGCGCCCAATTCACCTTTCGGGATACTCTCTGTTCAAATAATCCTGTACAGGACGACTATTACACAAGCATAATGTATCTTGTTGAAACCACATTTCTCTGTAGGTATTGAGTGGTACATATTCTAACAAAATCTGCAAATCGTTTTGGAGAAAATCCAAGTAGTTGGCGGCATTGAATGTTTGACGTAGCTCAAATGTTAAAATAAGTAAAAAAAATGTAAGTTTAAATATCCGTCTTTTTTAAACGTCGATTCGCAAGTCTATAAAATTTTGTTTAGAAATTGCGGATCTTTCACTTTCCTCGTCTCGTTCATTTTCTCGTCAACGTTGTACTGCAAAAATTATTCTGCTAGTGTAGTCACGAGATTGCAAACTTTGTACACATTGCACAAGATACGGGTGATATTGGTATCGTTTTTAAATTTGATGAGCAATAATTTACAGTATTCCACTATTTCTTTCAATCGCACGTACTAAAGTGGTGGGGTTATTTTGGATTTTATTTAAAACCGGGCCGTCGTCGTGTCCTCGAGTTCTCCCATCGGCCGTACGAGCACTAAGCAATCGCCCTTGCGAGTATGACATGTGTACATAGATGAACACGCGGTGATCTGGGTGACGCTCCGCATTGGGGTACATCTTGCGATAAAATCTGGCTGCTGCAGAGACATTACAACGGCATTCATCGTAGATAAGAAACATGTTCACATATTCTTCCGCTGTGTACTGATACGTCATTTCGCAAAACGTGTTAGTATTGCTAAATGTCTAGTATTACTAAATAACTGACTAACACAGTATGCCCAACACAAATTAAGTTCAGGGAAACAAAGCCCAAGTCGGCAGCACAAATGCAATATCAAGTCCAGAGTAACACAAGCCATCGTCAGCACGTACAGTAGTAAAGTTACACAAATAAGAGAAGAAGCGCAATAAACGAAGGAACGTAACGTACTGAATTATATAAAAAAATAAGCATTTGAGCAAACAATTGGGCATCGGCGTCACTATCTGTCTCACTCACTCTAAAAGTTGAATATCAATCTGCCTTCGTCGTCGAACAGCGGCACTACCTATCTTACTCTATCACACCTGTCCATCGCTCTTACATTGGTGAAGTCCATTTTTGAGCACACGAAAGTATTTTTTATCATTGTATGAATTTTTTGAAATCTGATCTTTTTGCAAAAAAATAAGCAATAATATTTTATGGATAGAAAAGTGCCAATTGTACTATTTTGAAATCTTGGCTAATTGGGCCATCTTTTGAAATAACTTGCCCAAGGTAGTGTAATACATTTTTTTTTAAGATAAAGTGTCAAAATTATCTGACATAATTTTTTAAACCACGATCAAATTAAACTTTTTTTACTAAACTAATAACGTTCATTGCTTGATTTGTGACTGTAATTAATAGCATGGTTATTTTGAATCACATTATAAAAAATAACACTGAAAAATTGGGAAATTTATGATCATAGTACCTAACGGTATAGCCTAGGGTGTCGAATTTCAAGATTTTCAAAAATGTATTTTTTGTTTTTTTTTTGACGAATGTTTTCACTTGTGTTAGCTGAATGTTCACTGGTGGATGGTTTCGCTGACGTTTCGATGGAATCCTCCATCTTTTTCAAAGCGTTTACTCAACGGTGTTTTGATGACTAATCGGTCGGTCTATCACATCTAGTTTTGTGTGCTGGAGACACAATTGGTCGGTTTATACCAGCCACCAGTGGACATTCAGCTAACACGGGACACCCAGCAACTATAGTTTCTATAGTTCTTTACTATAGTTCTATATATATATATATATATATATATATATATATATATATATATATATATATATATATATATATATATATAAGAACTATAGAAACTATAGTTGCTGGGTGTCCCGTGTTAGCTGATATATATATATATATATATATATATATATATATATATATATATATATATATATATATATATATATATATATATATTATAGAGTTTTTTTGACTTCTTTGGACTGGGTCCAATGAGACAACATTAGTTAGGAGTTATGCACCCCCGACCGTTGGGTTCCACAATCTCATGTGGAACGCACAACAACCTGCGTCTCCGCCATATTGAGCATTGGTTAGTTGCTTGACTGGGAGGAAGTCCCACGCATACCTTACATTGGAAGGCACATGTTTCGTCTGTTGGTGGTTAGACTCATCAGGGTACTGACATATGCTCTCTCGCCAAGAATAGGGAGTCCCTCTCCACAATCAAACAACTCTAACTTTCGCCGACCTCTCGTCAGATGGCCTATTCATCGAGTTTTTGACTTCTTTAGACTGCATCCAATGAGACAATAGTAGTCAGAAGTTACATACACCCCAACGGTCGGGGATTTATATAACTCCTGGGCAATTATCCCCGTTTTAGCGATCAGTAAAGTCAAGAAATGTGGTCCAATTGCATGATTTCCAATTACTCCTACCCCAACATTGATACTGAATATTCACTGAAATGACCTCTGTCTTTTAACTCCTGGGTTCTCATATCCCGACGACCAGTGGTGAAGGTTGTGTCAATTAAGGATTCCTTCTTATTATTTTCAAGACCTGCAACCAATATAATACGCATAAGAATGCTTTACTATTGTCAATATTTTTTATTTAATTTGAAAGTACGTACGACTAGTGATAACACGCGCCGTGGGAATTCATCTTTAGCCTGTATGGGTTGTATGTTCAAAAATTACCTACCTTGTACCGGAGTGTAATGAAAAGCATGTTTCTTATTTTGGCAAAGTACTTTCCACACCTTCCAGATAGAAATTTTGAGTAATGAAGTTACATTTCTGATACTTCTAGCAGGTTTTCCGCGAACAGCCCCAAAATCTGCTCATCGATTTCCACATTGTGTCGCGTCACAATCCCTATTGGTTCATTAATGTTCAAATTCCCAGTTTCGCGTAAGCGTCGGTATATGTTTTGGAACGTGTGGCGGGAAGGTAAGCGCCTGTTAGTAAAGTGTTCTTGGTAGATTCTTTGCGCTTCTCTTGCAATACCATTGGAGCTTCCATATGTCATCAAAATGTCCGCGTATTGTTCATTAGAGCCATTAGCAAATCAACAAAATGTCACAAAAACACTAAAAAAGTTACAAAAGTTAACACGATTCAACAAAAACAAATAACCCAAGTAACAAAATTAAAAGATTAGCGGCGCTGCGTTGGAACAACAAAGGCGTTAATCAACAAGGACAGTCAAATCTCGTCTAAAAAACTGAAACCACGGCGCACGTTTTTTGAGCTGGTTTTCCGTTTACCTAATTAAAGAGAGAGAACGATGATTCAATTTTACTTTGTATGAGGGAGATGACAGTTTTTATCTTCTTTGCGCGTGTTGTTTACACCAAAACAAGTTAGCAAATTAGTGAAGTTAGTAAAACATTTTTAAGGCATGAATGTATACCGTTAGAAAAAGGCTAAACCAGATTTTTTTTTAAGAATTCGAAGATCATGATACCTTTTAGTTTTTCTTATATGCAATTTAAAGTTGAGCTTTAAATTTATTTTTACTTCTTCCATAAAAAGTCCATAAAAAAACTAGATGTCGCTTGCATGTAATTTTCAAAAGGCTACAATATTACACATTAAAATAAAAAGAAATAAGTTCGAGGATATACCAATAACTTTTTTTTAATTCAAGTTTCAATGCTGACTTTTGGAATTTTTGAAAAAAAAAAATAAAAATTAACATAAAAAATCTGTGGGTCCAATAATGCTTTATGTAGGCTGATGCTTGCAATAATGCTTTATATAGGCCGCTCCTATCGGCCATTTTAATTTGTCAAACGTTGCATCAAACACTCTATATATATACACATATATGTTTGTTCCTGTCAGTTTGGAAATCGATGCCATAGAAAATTATACTTTATAAATATTTAATCAGACTTCTAAATATTAATCTGGTTTCATATGCAATTATATCGGAATTTATTAATCTTAATTGAAGATGTTTTCTTATAGCCCTGCATAAGGAATATTTCAAAAAGGCAATTTAAATGCTCAAAACTTTAAATGGCACCCTTCAAATGTGAATAATCTCGTCCTGAAATGTGACTTGGTTTGAAGTTTCAATCTATCCGAAGGGAATTTGGAACAACTCACACCCGTCATGTTAGATAAAACTACTTTAACACCGGCGTTTGCAGCCGCATTTCTCTTTCAGGAAAAGCTTGGATTTGTGGCCCAAGGGGTACCATTTAATTTAACGAATGCAAGCAATAAGAATTATGTAAAATGTCTCTTGTTATTTCTTTCACCACTAACTTGTTTAATACAGAGTTTATTAAGAGTTTATACAATAGTCTGGTTATAAAGGTTTTTATTTGCTTTTTTTTTAACATGACATGGGGGATATCCTTAAATGAATAGGAATTACAGTAAATTAAAAATTTGTTTTTATGCTGAATTTCAGATAAATTGATAGGTTAGTTTTTTTTGACAGCCAGTTGTATCATTCGTGTTTTGTATATGTAAAAAAGTATATATTTTGTATATGTAAAAACATATGAAGAAATAAACATGTGAAAAAATATGCAATATACGAATGATACAACATTTGTGTTTCGTATTTCTTGATAAAATGGAAAAAGAGCAATATCGATCCGTAATTCGTTTTTTATTTTTGGATGGAAAAACATCTGAAGAAATAAAAGTGAAATTGGATGCTGCCTATGGGGACACTTCACCATCTATGACAACCGTGAGATATTGGTTTAACGTGTTTTAAGCGTTTTTAAGCGTGTTCGTACAACTGTTTTCGATGAAGAACATGCCAGGACGCCCATCAGACGTGGTTACCTAGAAAATAGGTAGCCTAGAAATAGGTGGTTACCTAGAATATAGTAGCTGAGGCCGTAGGTGTCTCGTACGAAACGGCATTCAAGATTTTAAATGATAAGATAGGTGTGAGGAAAGTGTCGGCCTGATGGGTGCCACGATTGCTCACGGTGGACAACAAACAGGTAAGACTAACAATGTCAAAGCAGTGTTTGAACTGCTTTAAGCGAAATCCGCAGGACTTTTTACGTCGAGTCGTCACCGTTGATGAAACCTGGATACATTATTATACGTCAGAGACCAAGAGACAGTCAAAACAATGTATTTTTTCCGGGTGAATCTGCTCCGAAGAAAACAAAAACGGTTCCATCACCCGGAAAGTTTATGACCACGATTTTTTTGGAATTCTAACTAACTCAGGACACACAGACTACAGTGAGTTGTTGGACAGATTCGATAAGAAATTGATGGAGACACACTCCATTTGGCTAAGAAAAAAGTGCTCTTCCATTACGATAATGCACCGGCATATTCATCTTTAATTGTCGTGGCCAAATTGCACGAACTGCGTTACGAAATATTGCTTCCGCACCCACCTTACTCGCCCGAACTGGCACCCGGCAACTTTTTTCTATTCTCTAACTTGAAAATATGGCTCGCAGGAAAAAAAATCAGCTCAAATGAAGAGGCTATCGCCGAGACAAAAGCGTATTTTAGAGACTGAAAAATCGTATTTTTTAGACGGCTTAAAAAAGTTGGAGAAACGCTTGGAAATGTTTATAGATTAAAAGGAGACTTCGTTAAATAAAAATAAATTTGTGAAAAAAATTACATCTTTATTTCAAATAACGGTACTTATTGACTCCCCCCAACGCTACCCTCGTACAAGAGTAACTCAATATACATAAATTTTATTATATCCTTCTTTGAAGTTTATAATTTATAAATTCCAATATATCGTGCTTTTGAACATATACTTTGAAGTATGTAGTTCTGATAGTGAATTATGATTTCAATATTTTTTTAATAGATCTTTTATACAGTTATAAATTATAACTTATAAGTTTATTTTATTCAATAAAATTTTTATATTCAAAATAATCGGTTTTGTTTCTTAGCCTTTGTATATTTTGATCTTAGTCTTTGTACAAGAAGCAATAGCGGGTTCAGCGGCAAATAAGGGGCCGTTAAGACAGTCAAAGAGGGCGGCTGTGGCGACCTATTCATGAAATTAATATAATAAAATACCTACTGTTTTTAGAAATAAATATTTTATCTAGCTATCTAAAATTTGTATCTTATTGTTATCGCGTAAATAAGCATTAAAAAATTTAAATCAGTATTGGGTATACGTAGACCTAAATAGGTTTATTGTCGGTGACAAGTCTCTACAAGTTGGTAAGACGCGATTCACGCAATTAAGCATGTTTCCACAACCTACTGGAATGACTTGCGCACCGGCATAGCAAACAAGCAAAGGCTTACAAGTTGATGCGTGCACGAAATCAAAGCTATAAAAGGAAGGGGTAGCTCTAAGAATGTCTTATTATTTTTGGATGCTTTGTCAATACGTCATGTTCGTGAATTATAAGTGATTAGTGAGTCATTATAGTCATTATTTTTATAACTATCTATAAATCTTTTGAAAAGATAAATTAGTGAAACCCTGAAAAATTTTGTATTTCAAAATGTCTGAACCTAAGAAATGCAGGCAGTATAGTATTGAGTATATAAAATATAAGTTTACACATTCTCCAACGAATCAATCATTACATATATTTATAATTTACCAAAAAGTTTTTCAAATGAAGCCATGACATCTTTTAAGCTACAAAAGCATTTGAATGAAATGCATTCTGAAAAAAAGGACAAAGATTTATCCTATTTTCAAGAACTGGAAAAGAAATATTTAAAACAGTGAATTATATCGAACCTTTTTGCATCGTCTTCTAAACAAGAAGATGATGGACTACGAGCTTCATATAATATTTCATTGTTAACCGGAAAAGCGAGAAAATCACACACAATTGACGAGAAATAAATCTTGCTGGCAGTCAAAAAGGTAAATAAAAACTGTTTTGCATGATAACATACCGTCAGATATAAACAGGAAAATTCATCTGAGTAATAATTCATTGGAAAGAAGAATAGATGAAATGGCTAAGGATGTTGAAATATCATTATGCGATTACTTAAAGGTTGATTTAATTCAATGAATCAACTTTATCAAATATCGAATGACTCCTCTTATCATACGTTTAAAAAATTTGAAAACTGATATAAAGTGAGAATCGATATTTAATACCACCACCACGTTTTTTCAAGATAAATTTTTAATCGTAATATTTTGCCACTTGCTCCTGATGGTGCCCCAGCAATGACGGAGCGTCATAAGGGTTTCACAGTGCATTTGGAACAAGCAGTACCAAAAGCACTCGCTGTACATTGTGTTATTCATCGTTAGCATTTGGTTATAAAAAATCTGCATGAACGTCTGCATAATTCACTCTATTACGTTATTAGAGAAGTCAACAAGATTAGAAGTATTTCCCTGAATGACAGATTTGGACAACTTTGTAGTGAAAATAATACACATCAAGTTCGCTGGTTCTCAAAGTAGTTTGTTTTTTCAATCTATTTGACTTAGTATTGGACTTCCTTGAAAAACCTGATTATTATCTTGAGAGACGAAAAACTGCTTGAAAACCTGATTATATCAAAAAATGACATCGCTTATTTGACAGACCTGTATAGAATATTTAATGAAAGCAATTTACAATTGCAAGGGGATGAGTTGTATTTAATTAAAACAAAAAACGTTATAGCTGCGTTTGTAGGAAAACTTTTTCTGTTTAAACGAAATCTAGATAGAGGTGAATACAGTCACTTTCCCACATTATCAGCAGTCTCGACCGCACATATTGAAAAAACTGTACGTGTTACAGTAATTAGCTTATCATTTTCGGATTTAGGACTACAAAATACTTCATATACACATATTTTCATTAATATTACCTAAAAAAAGAGGTCAAATTTTTTGTCTAAATTTGTCGATCTGTGTAATAGCAAACAATTTATATTTAAAAACAAGAACAAAATGTTCTCCAAAATCTGTTGAGTTTTATTCGCTTCTTCTTGTAAAGTGTTATTATTTAGCGTGTCCGAACTTCTACTAGGGGTCGCTGTCAAACGAACTGTGAATATAAAAATTATTCAGTATGGCTTGGCAAATCATCACTGAAAGTTTAAGCAAATGTAAATTTCGTAAAATTCATTCGCCGAATTATCGACAAATACCAAACGCATTTTTTTATGCTCGATATTAAAACATAAACAAGACAAAAATCTGTGCGTTCCGAATAAAATGTTGCCGCTAGTGCTGGCACTGTTGATGAAGAAAAAACCAAGTTTTATTGGAAGTCGTAAGTTTGGATGCACTAAAAAAATCACCCTGTGGTAGTAATACACCCCCTTATGGATATAAAAGCAATTTCTGTATCAATAAACATATTTAACAGTTTTAAACCAACCGTCTTTGATAATATGTAAACCTATTGCAATAACGATCTTTGATATTCTGTAAACCTATTGCAATAACCTATTTTACGATGATAGGGTACAAGGTCAGACACTTTTAAATTAAATACTGACCAATGATACAACATAATACTTTCCAGTGATTTTCTTTTCGTTTTCAAAATATGCTTTGCGAATCCTAGATGCCATGTTCTTTCTATCCTATAGAAAACTTTTCATTTCCTTCGGAGCACAGTCGTGGCGTAAAACCCACTGTTTTGACTATTTTGTTCCTGCTGTGTAGTGATGATAGCAAGATATATCATCAGTCACGAATCGCCGTAGTAACTTATTAGAATTATAATTAAGTTTATGAAAGGTATACCAATAAGAACTTCAAAATGAAATAAAACAATTTTTTTGCTCAAAATCGGTTTTGATTGCTTTATTTAAGAGATTCAAATATGCAATTTATGATTTAAACAATATTTCAGCTAAATGGCCGCCGTGTCTCTTTTTGCAGATACGGATCCTCTCACGCTAATTTTCGATGATGCCGGCGCCCACTTCGGGCTGTATGGCAACTATGGCTTGACGAATATTAGTTTCCAAGTTGCCTATAGTCGCGGGTTTATTACTATAAACCTATGCTTTCACATGTCCCCAGAGAAAATAATCTAAAGGAGTTAAACCGTGTGATCTCGGCGCTCAAGCGATAAGGCCATTTTGTGAAATTAACGAGTTCCCGAACTTGGTTCGCGCTAAACCCGTGTTTACTCGGAAAGTATGAAATGATGCACAATGCTATTAAAGATAAAGATCATTCGCATTAATTCCATCAAATTCCGGCAAAAAAATCTTCCAACGTGGCCTTATCGTGCTCGGCATTAGAGGCAACGGTGGCTCCTTCCTCATTTTTAAAGAAATAAGAACCGATAACTCCTCCCTGTCAAAATCCACATGAAACTGCGGCAAAAGATCACTTTTGCGGTTGCTCTTATGTATCACGTGTGGATTAGATTCGCACCAATATCGTCAATAGTTTATTGATGAACTCATTGAGCCAAAAATAAGCCTCATCGCAGAAGATGCGACGCGTGATAAAATTCGTTGTCGTCTTCCATTAATTCGAGGGCCCAATCGGCAAATTCACGACGAATACGATGATCGGTTGGTTTCAATTCTTGTACCAGTACCATCTTATATGGAGACAAGCCTAAGTCCAGCCTCAAAATTCGCTAGGTTGTTATTGGCGACAGGCCTAACTCTTGAGCGGCGAGAGACCGAGACGTTATAATTTTCGGTTATACTTACTTGAACGGCGGCAATATTCTTAACACTTCTGGCTTTTTTGTACAAGCATCAAACTATCACGGAGAATAAACTCCCTTTAAAATTTTCTAATAACATGATCAACAGCCTGTTCAGAAGGACTACCACGACGAGTACCTCGATGGTTCTGAATTGCTTGTTGAGTAGCAAGAGGGTATCGCGAATTTGCGTAATATAACTGAACAATTTCGAAACGTTCTTCTAACGTGGGCGAACCATAATATAATTGCAAACCTCTGACAATGAAAACAACTGACAAATAGGGTCGTCAAATTGATGATTCAGTTCTTGGTCCGCAGTGAGAAAAAGAAGAACCCACCGCGCTGATAGCTTTCCATTGCACAAATGTTCCTCTAAAATGTTCCAAACACGTTCCTTCGAGAAATCATGCATCACACACATCAATCACGAAATCATGGATCACACACAAGTTAGATCGACTATATTGAAACTCAGTAAAATAGTGTTAGACCAAAAGTAAATATCGGCTTGGAATTCATAAACAAAGCTGCTTTTTAGAAGAGCGATCACCTTTGTAATTGTAGCATCATCTCTCGTAAAAGTATGTGATTTCATTCTATCCGCATATACTGAAAGAAAAACTGAAAAAAGACAATCCTGCATGGCTTTTTCATTGTTCTGCCCTCCGTTGTGCTGCTACATATAGATTATTTATGGACACGCAGGAATATTCCTTCCTACAAATTTGGCACGTTAATTTGTTTTCCCTACATGAATTAAATAATTTAAATAAAAGTAACCCTAATCTAATTTCAATATTTTATTCTGAACTTGCCTTTGAACCTAATATCTTATGTAAAGTTATATGAGTATAAGGTCGAAAACAGCACAGAAAGCCAAAATAACAATTAAAAGCAAGTATATTTTCAAATCGCTAGCAAACGAACAAATGCCGTCAAAGATATGGGTTAAACTTACAGAATAATGACTAAGATCAGTAAATTAATTTATTTACCCGAGACTCCGATTCTTTCCGAACGTCATTTCGGAAAGAGCGAGAAAGAAAATTTTGGTCTAACCGAATTGTTCCGAGCCGACCCGATATTGACGATATTGGCTTTCGTTACCATTGCACCAGGTTTAAAAATGTATATTCATTTGATATAACTTTTTAATTATAAGGAAGGAAAGAAAAGGAAAAATAAAAATAATAATAGTTTTGTAATAAAACTTATATATGATCTTTCTATTTATGACAAAAAAAAATGTCTAAAACCCCAATTAAAACAAACGTTGAATTTCTTATATTCATATAAGTAGTCGAATTCTATCACTTTCCATTTGATTGTTTTATTTAATATTTTTAAGAAAATGAACAAATGTTTAGGAAATATTGCTGAAGCCCTGGTATACTGAAAATATTTATAAACCTAGTTTCCTAACTTTTTACCTAGCTGACCAACATAAACTAAAAACTGCTTTAAACATACCTTTACTGGAAACTATCCATAAAGCCCTAAAAGTTTTCTGTTATACCAGTTTTAGTAATAATTAATTTAATTAATCTGTGCTCTCGATATTCGATATATTTTGTCAAAAAGCCATTTAGCATAGGTAATATTTTATCTGAGGTGCCTTTAGTAAAAAAGCACAAAAGCCAAAGAAAATGTCATAAAAAGTGTCTTTACTATAACGAGAACGCTAGTGATACCATTAACAAACAACTGGTTAATAACCTGACGTTCTCAAGTTACGAAAATAGAATGATCTATATGTGAACACATATAAATTGTTAAACAAGAACAATATTCAATTAGCCAAAATTAATGAAAACATTTATAAACATTGACAGTGACCTCTGTTATGACCTCCTCCAAAAAGAAACGGTTTTCGGCTATGATGAAAGGAATACGGACATTTACGGATTATGCCCTATGCTGAAGAATTTTTTCGGTGTACATTTCTTCTTGTAAAAAGTTGCTTTTTAATTATTTAGTTCACGTCCCCTGATCGATCAGTATCACTCCATATATCGACTACTTCTTGAATATCAATGATTGATCACAAATATATCATAAATGAAGCATTTTATAGTCCTAAATCCGAAAATGATAAGCTAATTACTGTAACACATGCGGTTTTTTTGTTACGGGAGTCGGTGGTGGGGGAAAAAAAGGAGACCACATATTTTTACAACCTAATATTTATTTAATATAAACATGTAAAACGTGTTAAATCTATGCAAGGACCTTACTAAGGATTATGTGAATAAAACATATATTATGAGATACAGCGACAAAAACATTCTCTTTTTCCTCTTGTGTTCTGTAGCATCTTTTTAAAAACCGGCTTTTTAAAAAAGGCCCGTATTGAGGAAATAGCCAATAAAATCCATCATATCGTGTTGGCTAATCGCATATTGAAGGTTAGGGAGATTGTTGACATACTAACTACCTCTGAGAAAGGCGTATGTACATCATGCATGAACATTTGAGTATGATAAAGCCGTAAACGTGGTGGGCGACGTGTTTGCATCAAAAACAGAGACCGATTGACATCTTTACAGTGGTGTATAGACCGTGTTAGACGATTCGAGACGGTAAGTGAAACCTGGCACAACACATATCAGAAACGAAGGAAAAGTCAAGTAGATTTTGCCCCGAACAAGGTAAACATGCTTCCATCGATCGGAAGGGTCATGGCTATTATTTTCTCGAATTCGCAAAGCAGTATCATCTTCGCCTAGTTGGAAAACGGAAAGATGGCCACAGGAGAGTATTATGCTGACTGCATTATTGAACAAATTTATGAAGAGTTAATGAAAAAAAAACGCCTTTATTTGGCGAAGATGAAAGTGTTTTTTCACTACTGCACTACACCCGCCCATTCGTGTGCCATTGTAACAGCGAAATTTGTGAATTTGCCCTATAAATTGATGCCGTATCCGCATTATTCTCCGGGTTAGGCCCCCTCCGACTTCTGTCTCCCACCAAACATGAAGAAATTGTTGGCTGAAATGAAATTCACATCAAGTGAAGAGGTCACCACTGAAATAGAGGACTATTTTACAGTTTGACTAGCTGTAGCCTTTGGAGGTTATAAAAAAGTTTAAAAAATATTGTGCGAAATCCTTCCTTCGTATAAAACTTTGATAAATACAGTATATTGTGATATATATGAAATTTTGGTTGTTTATGAAGAAAATTGAAATGCTAAAACAAATCTTGAAATACAATATTTCTATTACTCATAGATTTCCTCTAACATGCTATTTTATGTTTTGCAATATGCAGTATTTCGTGATCAGTGATGAACATAACTGGTTAATACCTGTTTAATCATATGTATTACTTTTACAAAGCATGGTTTCTATACATATTTCGTCTATATATAGGCAACCGACTTTCGAATGTGTATTTGCTATGTCGGGTGTAGTAGTATGGTTTTTAAATTTTACGCAATTAATGTTTTTGAATTTACATGGATCGTGATAAATACAATGTCTAGGCAGTCCGTAAATAGTGCCAACAGTTTTTATTTTGTGAGCGGATAGTTCGCCTGTAAATGGCAAAAACTTCACCGGGGTTGTGCGAAATACTCACGAACTTTATTTCGGAATTACAGGCCCAGATAAGGCATAGGCCTTTTATATATGTTACAAAGCTTATCTAATATTATTATCAAGTTACTTGAAATATTCAAATTGTTAAATGCGGTTTACTGCGCTATCGATTTGAAGAGAACCGAAAGTCCACAATGTTACAAATTGCTATTTTTTTCCTTATAAATAACTTTAAACTTTAAAGATACCTTACAGTACCTGATTTATAATCAGCTTTACGGCCCGGGAAAAATAGAGACCTTCCTGTTCTAAAACCATCAGAATCTTGAATTTTAAATAAAGGAGAACCTGAATCTCTTGAACCTTTAACTGATCTTACAGAATTACAGAATGTCTAAAGATCAAAATCGAAGACGATCCTTTATTTCATATTTCACAATGTTTAACTGTGATCCTTTATTTCATATTTCGCAATGTTTAACTGTGCCGCATTTGATTTCGCGGCCTGAACTTAATGATATAGTTCGAGAATTAAAACTGGCAAAGTCACAGTCAAAACTCTAGCATGCAGATTAAAAGGACGCAACCTCTTTATTACTTAATTGATTAATTAATTAATTAATTAATTAATTAATTTATTAATTTATTAAGATTAATTTCACCAAGATATTTCTGTAATGGTAAAAGGAGCACCATTTAACCTGCTGATTTTTGCTGGGCATTAATACTATATTGCTCAAAAAAACCCATCGTAAAATATCAGCAACATTTTAAGGTGAGGTTATACTTAATTATTATATGTAGATCGCAATTGTTTATTAAAATGCAACTGTACTTTATAGCAAATATATTATACGTGATCGAACTGAGGTTTTTTTCTCTTTCTATATCAAACTTTATTTGAGATGCACATGTCTCGTTCAAGTCACAAACATGTACTCATTTTTTTAACTGGCCTAATCAATATATGCCCTTTTCAGTATTTTAGAAATATTCTTTTGATATTACCAGCGCTCTTCTTGTGGTGGTCCTATACGGTGGCTTATCTTGACAGATTTATTTGTACCTTATTATGACTGACCAAATGTTTCATTACAAGAGAGTATATTCTTTATAAACTACTCTAATCTGTTAGTGGGCATGCGGATTTCTAAATAATTTATTTTCCCTATATAAAGTTTTTAACTGCAATGATTTTCTCACGTGAATTTTCTTTTAGTTACGGAAGGCACAAAGATAACGCTCACTGTATTTTTTTTGTTTGACTAAGAAAAATCGACAAATCTCTCGAATTGCCCAAGACCCTTATTCACCATGTATGAGGTCTGCTGACTTTCTTTAATTTTTGGACAATAAATACCTCTCTGGACCTTTTATATACATTGCAAAGTGTATGGTAGTGTTCAGTCGATTGTGGCTGAATCACTGTTGCGATTGGGAGTACTTTTAATATATTTTATATTTACTTTTGCACTGTTTAAATAAAACCAAGTTGCCATTACAAATCGTCAGCAATCCCGAATCGCTGTCTTACTCAGACAATTTCTTAATAACAACTGTTTTTCTTCGTTATTATTTTGGTTATGTTGCCCTCCTTCCCGTACAGCGTCAGACACCGATTCGAGGTTGCCGTCTTTACTTTTATTTCAGGTATATACAACATTGAATAAACTATAAATATGTAAATACGAATTTAACACAAAGCTTGTCTAATATTATTAACAAATTACTTCAAATATACAAATTGTGAAATGCGGTTTACTGTGTCAACGATTTGGAGATAATCAAAAACCCACAATGTCACAAATTGCTATTTTTTCCTTATTCATAACTTTAAAGTTTAAGTATGCTGTGCCGTATCTTGATTTACCGTTAGCTTTACGACCCGTGAAAAATAGTGATCAACTTCGTTTTCTAAAACCATCAGAATCTTAGACTCTGGATAAAGGAGAACCTGAATCACATAAATCTTCAATTGATTTAACAGAATTGAAATCGAAAACGATCCTATATTTGATATTTCACAGTGTTCAACTGTACCGCGTCTGATTTCGCAGCTTGAACTTATTGATATAGTTCGAGAATTAAAACTGGCAAAGTCACGGTCAAAACACTAGCATACAATTTAACTTGCTGATTATTGCTGGACATTAATACGGGAATCCTCAGAAACAAAATCCCAGTGCAAAATATCAGCAACATTCTAAGGTGAGATTATACCTAATTACAATATGTCTATCGCAATTATTTATTAAAATGCAACTATACTTTACAGCAAATAATTTATGAGTGTTAGAATCTGAGGTTATTTTCGGTATTTAGATCCAACTCTACTTGAAATGCACTGGTTCATTCAAGTCGCAAAAAAATGTAGTGTTTTTTTTAGCAGCCTAATCAATATATTTATTCTTAGTCTTGATGTGGTCATATATTGCAATCTATCTTCATCAAGAGATTCGTGTGTGTTCTAAATAATTTATTTTCCCTATATTAATTTTTTCACTGCAATGTTTTTTTTTCCACATTAATGTTCTTTTAGATAAAGAAGACAACGATAACGCCCCCGGTAAAACTTTTCTTCATGTTTTACTAAGAAAAATCGACAATATCTCGAATTGTCCAAGTCTCTTATTCACCATATATTATGTCTGCTGACTTTCTTTAATTTTTGTACTATTAATACCTCTCTGGGGTTATAGTTTTGAATCAATACATTCCATAAAAGATAATCTAGTGCATCAATTGTGTCATTATTATCTGCTACTACGGAATTAATCGTTAAACATGAATGATGATCCATGGGAAACAGGTTTTTTAAAGAATCATGACTCATTTTTTTAGTTAAAGAATATTTATTAACATAAAAATAACGCACATTAATTTTTACTGCCTAAATGCCGAAAATAAAATCATTTTCTTCTTTGAAAAGAAGTGGCCTGAAAGTTCCGCACTTTCCAATATCATATCAGACCGTTGCTTTTAAACTATGTAGTGTAGTAATTCACCAGATTTTTGAAAGCCCAACATTCGCAGTTTTAATTTATTAATTATCCCATTAAAATAATAATGAGCTTCATTCCTTATCATGATGGTTAAACCTTCGATATCTTAAAATATGTCAAGCATTATTTGAGCAAATGTACGGTGTTGTTGATAGTTCCCTACATTTAACTCGTAAACAATTATCAATTTACTCATGTTTCATACTCATTTGTACTCATTCCCAATTCAAAAGTGTACCGCCTAGCAAAGCGAGTGGAATTTTGCAGAATTGCCTGCTACAGCGTGCTATTGCCTACTATTGCCTGCTACCAAATGGCCACCTCTTGTACCTTCACAAACGTCCACTCTATTATCAAAATGTTTTATGATATATTGACATAACCGTGGCTCTATTTCACAAATGACTCCAATAATTTCATCTTTTAGTTCAAGAATCGATTGTTGATTGTTCTTATAGACCTGGCTTTTCACGTAATCCCAAAGAAAATAGTCCAACGGAGTCAAATCACATGATCTTGGTGGCCAATTAACATCACTGTTTCTTGTAATAAGTCGTCCAGGAAATTTTCTCTCAATAAATCTGTTGTATTATTAGCAGATTGAGGTGTAGCGTCATCCTGTTGGAACCACATAGCCTCCAGATCAATATTATTCAATTCAGTCACAAAAATCCCGTTATCATCTCATGATATCGAACATTATTCACAATTACAGCTTCACCAGGAGCATTCTGAACAAAATACAGCCCAATTACACTTCCTGATCATAATGCACCTCAAACAGTGACTCGTTTAGGATGTAAAGGTTTCTTATCAATCAATCGTTGATTTTCCTCACCCCAATTGCGGCAGTTTTGTTTATTAGCATACCAACCAATTTCAAAATGTGCTTCATCTGAAGTGATAATTTTTTTAAGAAAAATCATCTGTTTGTTCTGTTTGTTCAGTTGGACTATTGTTCAAATCGTAAATATCACTTAATTTTCTAAACATATTTTTCATTGAAAGCCTATTTTCATAAAATAATTATAATAATTTTAACGCGTTTTATTGTGTACGACTTAATTTTTATAAATACCACACATTACACTTCTGAAATGAGATTAGATTTAGGTAAATTGACAACGCCATTTGTGTTTATTCAATAGTTTAAAGAACCAGACTATTTGAAAGACCCGTTATCTTGGAGGATATCTGATATTTAAAACTGAGTGACGCAATCTGATATTTGAATTGAAGATCGTAATACGCAAGAATTTAATGAAGAAACGTTGAGAAGAGTGAAGGCAATATATATCGAGAATAGTCACAAAGATGTTTTAATAAAAATTACCTTAAATCGTATATTCGCAAAAATCACTTAATTGACATTTCCGTAGTAGAGCATTGAGCATATATTTTACACTGATTATTTTTATATTAATAAATATATTTTTACGAAAAATTAATGAGTCCTGCTTTTTTAGAAATCCTCCGTTTCGCGATGAGTACCTTGAATAATTAGATCGGAATAAAATTTTTATCTAACTTAATGACATTTATTACTTTCACGTACAGATAATATTATTTCTGGATTTAAATATGCATATTATAATATGTATATCAAAATATTCATGATGCTCTCTATTTTTTGTGGCAAGCGTAGGAAATATTATGGATGATATAAAGAACAACGTTATGTTAGCTTTAGACATTTTGATTTTTACTGCACTTTCTGATTGAAAATAATTAAATTCACGATCTATAATTGCTAACTTCCCACTTTTCAGTTTGATGTTAAAGTTATAGTGGTTATTGAATTCGAAATTTCTCGGATTCAGATGGTCCTTAGAGAAGACGTTATCCAATTTTACGACACGTTCAAAAAGTTTCTATATACGTGACAGATTTGCAGAATTACGACCATTTGTGCCGTCATAATGACTACAAGGGTGGTTCTGGAATTATTATCCATAACATAGCAATATTTGTTCAATAAATGAATATATATATATATATATATATATATATATATATATATATATATATATATATATATATATATATATATATATAGAGTGTTTTTCTTTTCTTTTTTGTACTTGGATTTTCTTGGACTGCGTCCAATGAGACAGCGATAGCTGAGTGTCATCACACACCCAACTGCTGGGTTCTACAATCTCAGGTGGAACACACAACAATCTGCGTCTCCGCCTAATTGAACATTTTTGTTGGTTGCTTGACCGGGAAGGAGCCCCACCTATCCCTTCAACTAGGTGACATATGTTTCGTCTCTTGAGATAGGGAGACCATATCCACAGCCAACAACCCATGTTTTCGCCGACCTCCCATCGGATGGCGTATATAGGGATAGGTTATATGTGGATATATATGGCACGAGGATTTAGCGATCTGTGAATCATAAACGGCTTAATTAAACAATCTCTTGATGTATTAGAACAGAGCAGCAGTGTAACTCTATCTTTTGCTGCCTTAAAATCAGAGGCAAACTTTTCACTTTTTGATTTAAAAGTTTTGTTTAGCATTCTGTTTCAAAACAGAATAGTTTTTTCTAAATTAAACACTTGTTCGGGTTTGTATCTACCATTAGCAATTAACTTTGAAAATTCTTTTGGATATGGTGTTGCAGCTCAAATGTCTGCAGATGTAGTTTCTCCAACAATTTTGCTGTTATTCAGTCATTGTCGCACCTTGAACTTATTAAACCAACCTTACGATGCTTGAAATCCTTCATTCGTATGTTCATCACCAGGTTCTTTAAAATGTGCACAAAGACGCTTAGCTTTCTCACGGATTATAGCACTCTTTTGCCCCACTCTCTTCTGGTTACAGTATTCAATTTATAATTTTAAGACAGCTTCTACTTTTTCAATTACCGAATCACGAACAATTTTTGCTGATAGTGAGGTTGAAGCTGTAGAATTCCTTATTTTGTTTTCTTATGTAGAGACTCATTTTTTTTTACTCGACATTATAAATTACGAACAAGGCAGAAGAGACAGGCGCTATTCACTTGAAATTATTGATAATAAAACAAAAGATTGGCACTGATCGTGCGAAGACGGTTTTTATCAAAACCCATAACGTAAAGCGACACCGGCCGTGGCGACTTACTTGTCAAAGAACTTTAGGATAAGCGGTAAAAAATCCTGCTTGTCTATAAATCCTTTAATACTTGTTTGTTTTGAAAAGCAACTAGTAAATAAATACATAATATTCTAAAAATACAATATGTATCATTAGTTTTGGATCCGCCAATAAAAAAAAATCAGCCGCGAATACAATAAGTGGTCACAATTTTTTAATTCGGGACTAACGGAACCGTCGATAAGGAGCTTTGATTATTAATCATGATATTAAGCAGGATTATTAAGCATATATCAAGATTGTTACATTTCGTCTTAGTATGGTCTGAATGATTGTGACATGTTCATATATTTTTTTCTTTTTTTTACTGTCAATGTAACACTATACATAATAATACAATGTAATATAATTTACAATTGTCAATGTAAATATTATTGACATATACACAAAAAAAACATTTCGTCTTATTTTAAAATAATCTTTTTACTATTCAACGGAGCATAAAGTGTATATTAGATACGTTATCAATCAGTACTACAGTTAGAGAGAGCTTATTTCAACATATTGCAATAAACTCATGTAATAATACTGGGGCAACACATTAACCTGGATACACTTTAATTAATTTTACCATAATTAATGGACACATTAAAGTGTGGCTTTCATTATTAAATGGAGTGTAACATTAATATATATTTTATCTACATATATGTTATCTGCAGAAAATTTAGTCACATTAATTATCAACATATTTTAATGAAATTATATTTGGATATATATATATATATATATATATATATATATATATATATATATATATATATATATATATATATATACACACATTCACATAACATCTAATATATGTTGTTGTTTAGAGAGAGCTAATTTTATTTTTATTTCTTTTACTATTTTGTAAAATTTGTTTTTTTTGCTGAACAATTTTTTACGTTGTAAACTGGCCGAGATCTAATTTTATTTCAAGGTGTAATGTATGACATTTATAAAAATGAAGTCTAATTATGAAAATAGGTGTCCAGTGAAAATTGTTTTTAGAAAATGACGTGATATTTAAGGTTTGCACAATTGTTTATCTGAAAGCACTATCAATAGAATTGTTTAAAAAGTTCAAAAAACTAAGAATAAGAGTAAAAAAAGAACAATATATAGTCATAGTGGTCGTTCAAAAGAGCATATTTATTTAGTACGTAAAAGTCTTGGTAAAGACCCAGAAATTTCTATTAGTTGACGTTCACAACAATTTAGCTTTAGCTTTGAAGGCATGTAAAGTCCAAATAAACAAACATATCGACGATTCATTCATGAGAAACATTTACATGCTAAACGCGTAAGTGTGCATTATGGTCAGGAGGTGTAATCGGGCCGTATTACTTTCAGAATGCTACTGGTGAAGTTGTAACTGTGAATGGTGTCTACATCGTGATATGACTGGATTTTTTTTGGCTGAATTGGTCAATATTGATCTGGAGGATATGCGGTTCCAACAGAATGGTGCTACACCCAACTTTGTTAACAAAGCAATTGATTTATCGAAAGAAAAAATTCCTGGACGAGTTATTGAAAGAAACGGTAATGATAATTGGCCACCAAAATCATGTCATTTGACACCGTTGGACTATTTTCTTTGGGGTTACATGAAAAACCCAGTCTATAAGAACAATCAACAATCGATTCTAAATAAAGGATATAATTATTTGAGTCATTGGTGAGATAGAGTCAGGGTTATGCCAAAGTACCATCCAACATTTTGACAAAAAGGTGGACGTCTGTGGAGTTGCAAGAGGTGGTCATTTGGCAAATATTGTCTTTCGTGTATAATTGTCAGATAATATGCTTAAATTATCAATAAAAAGTTTTTTGAAATCAACCCAAATTTTGTGTTTTATTCAAGAATTAATAAAACGAGTCAATTTTGAAAAACCATTTAAGTACATATTCACATAAGAGTCGACAACAAACTTGAAGCTCGATAATAAATTCCACTAGCAGAAAATAAATATTTTGTAGGATGCATATGCACGCATAGAGTAAAAAACACAGATTTGACATGAAGCTGCAAGTCATCATTAAAATTTATAGAAAATCGCCAGTTACAATGACCAGAACATTTCTAGATAATTCAAGTAAGTAAAATGAGTGTAAAATGCAGTAAGATATCTAGAAAGAATATTTAAGGCCCAAAAGATACGTGGAGCAGCAAAGTAAAACTGATTTTATGATTCAGAAACATGAACTGGACTAAGGCCAAAATAATAGTATCAGATGTCCAGAAATATCGTTGATATTTAATTACTTGTTTACTCCTACGTGGTGCAGAACACGCTGGTCGTATTAACTTTACATCGAAGCTTGGTTGAGGAAAAATTAGTTGCCATGGAGCGTTTCACTGAATAACGTGGTTTCTGTGTTCGCGTTTGTCGTCTTTATAGGGCCGAGTATAATTTACACGATATAAACGAGGCACCAAGTGTTAATTTAATAAAGAAATGAATAAAAAGGTTTGAAACTACAGGATCAACCATAAATTTACCGTCTACAGGTCGTTCAAGGTCAAGCAGATGTCTAAACAACATTGAACGTGTGCGTGAGTCGGTTAGAGAAAATCCATCGCAGTTCGTGTGGAAGCGAAGTAGCCAGGTACACATTAAGAAATCTTCACTGCATATCTTATTAAAAAAAGTTCTTTGTCTTCATCCCTATAATTCAAATTGAACAAAAAATGAAAGAAAACTGATTTTATTACGCGTTTGACATTTGGCAATGAAATGTTGGAAAGATTTAACAACTTTGACAACAATGACAAAATTATTTTTGCTAATTAAATTTCCAAGCACTATACTATAATGTCATAATAATAAAATTATTATGCGTAAAATTGACTTCTATTAATTATACCTACAAAAATAAACAATTTGCCATGCTTTATAAAATTTTTTGCCATGCTTTATTAAAAGCATGGCAAAAAATTCGTCAAAATATATGTTAAATATGTTTAAAATAATAATTTTGTGTAACATAATATTTAGCAATTGTAACAATTATACAACATCATTGGTTATATAACATCATAGTTTCCTAAATCTTACTTTCCAATTGCATATTTTCTTCGGACCATCAGCTGCCTGAATGATGCAATTCAAATAATAGCTTTTGAAGAGGGTCAACATATTGAGTACAAGAACAATTCGCCTTTTCCGAACACTGATTTTGTCAGTAGTGCTGCATGAATTAGACGGATGGACACTGAAACATATCTGACCATCAGTCAACAGTACACAAAATTATATAAAAACACAGACTGCGAAGTTTTAGCAATGTATGCCTACACTTACATCAAACTTACAGATAAAGTTGCAAGTTGGAAAATACAACGGACAGCACCAAAGAAATCATGGATAAAATATATTAAACACACATTCGAATTCAGTACCTAACCATCCAAGAAGTTAAAACTTTGCCACAAATCGTGAGGAATAGAAACACACTCTGAAAAATATACCACAGCAACATTTGACACTGACAACATCCTGCTGGTTTTGAGGATGCCCGTCTGAATAGCCGGAAGCTCAGAACTAAAAGAGATAGAAAATTAATTCAGACTAAATACTAAAGCGGTATGTCGTAAAGCATTATTGACATTGGAATTATTCAGAAAATATCTGCTTATAAAACTAACTGCTCGGAAAAATGAAGAAATTATATACCAAAACAACAATCTGTGGAGGAGTCATTTGATAATTCATAACATTTCAGAAAGTACTCATATACAGGAAAGTACTATGGTTTTCAAAGTAAGTATTTTTTTTCGCATTGAATATATAGGGTGATTTTTTTATTAGATGAGATGATATTTTAGATTTTTATGAGATGATATTTTAGATAGATTAGATTAGATAAGATTTTCCAATTAGATGCCTTGAAACTGTTTATTTTATGTGTAATAACATTCAACGGCATTAATGTTTGAAACAATTTAGGACAAATGTCGGCTGCTACTGCTTCGGACAAAGCGCAGTCTGTCAATCCAATTTTCGACTACTTTTTCGAGCAATTGGGGTTTTATGTTTGAAATTGTCCGAGTTATGTTGCCAACAAGGAAAATAATCTCATGATCTTAATGGCGAATTGACAGGTCCGTTCCTCGAAATAATTTTCTCACTGAATTTTTTCCTCAATAGATCGATTGTTGCGTTGGCTGTACCAGAGGTGACTCCTCCGGATCAAGACCATTCAATTTCGGAATTAAATAATCCACGGAGTCGAATAACAAAGCGCAACTTTCTGCGAACGGCGACGAAATGATAATTTTGGATCTTTATCAATACTGCCAGCAGCAATGGCGATATTTTGTTCGGAACACGCAGTTTTTTGTCTTGTCTTTGTTTTAATATCGGGCAGCGTAAAATTCAATCAGAATTTGTCAACTCGGCGAATACACCACGAAGTTCAAATTGACGAAGTGCTCTATAAGTTTGGCATGCCGAACACTAACTTAAATATTAAATAATTAAAATAATAAATTTGAAAAATTTACAAGCGTTGCTCTGATGTTTAACGTTCCTTGATAATTTTCCAGTCTAGTCAGACAGATTTACAGAATTACGCGCAAGCTCACGGTTCGTTTGATAGCGACCTTTATTGGAAGTTTGGACACACTAAAAAAAACACTCTTTATATAACATTTAACATATTTTATAATCATTTTTTCTATTGAAACCTTTGGTGTGAAACACTAAACACAAAAGATTTACCACTAAACACCGAATCATATCATAAATCATTAGATTAAATCATCAGGAGATGATTTAATCTAATTCTAGAATTTAATTATGTTCTATTTATATGAGGACCCTAATTGCTAACCTACTACCTAGGAAGCGTACTACCTACCTAATAAAGCGTGTAAAAAAGGATACAAAAAAAAAGAAAAAAAAGGCGAAAAGAGAACAAAAGAAAGAAAAAAATGAACTGTAAAGTCTACTGACTCTTACATTAATAATTAAAAATGCTGACTGAAGGGAATAGGTCCTTTATGCCGCTTTATAATTTTCTTGATTTTTTATATTTGAATAATTTCATGTGCATCCAGGGCCCTATTGTTATCTACACTTTTAACCAGTCTTAAATTACTAATGTCTATATTGTGGTCATGTTCGATTACATGCTGGGCAACACAAGATTTTTCATTTCTCCCGTATCTAATGTGGGCACTGTGTTATTTATATCTCGTTAATATGGATCTTTTTTGTTTGTCCAATATACCTTCGAGCACAATCTTGACAACCATATAATAAATTAAGCGAAGTCGTGGGTAATCCAAATGATAAAGTAGATCAATATGAAAAATCGGGGTTTACGAAATTAGCTGCCAAGCTGCAAAAGTTATAAAAATGGGTATTGCATTCTTCAAGAAGTACTAATAAGTATTACAGTTTAACAATTGGTGCTCCTTGATACTTCACGTCCTATTTGGACTTGTTTGCTAACCATGGATCCATTACAATATAAACCAAATTTAATATTTATCATCAAAAGCACCCTAGGTGAAGCATCATAAACGGAGTAACTAAGAATAGGTTCTATAGTACGTAACTGAAAAGTGTACTTTATTTTTATTTTAGAAATGGTTAGTCACAAAAAGAAATGTTCTCAATGCATGCAAACCATAAATATAACTTCTTAGATAGGCTAATTTATCTTACTCAATATTCTTCCCACATATTTCCAAAATAATTCAGATATATATTCCAAAATATTCAGATAATAATTCCAAGATAATTTGAACATCGTTTTATATTTTTTTAACATATTTCTCAACTTAATTTGATCTTGAGCCATTTCTTCAGCTTTCATCTTCTAAGCCTACCTCTACTATTTTTTTTTCGGTTTTTCCATTTTTAATTTTCTTTTAATCAGTTCTTTAATTGGAGCCGTCCTTTATTAGAACAGCTTCAAAAGTTCCTTTATTGGAACTTTCGATTTGATACACTAAAATCAAAGAGATTTACCACTAATTCACCAAATCTGTGGATTGAATGAACCATATCCTGATGATAGTAACCTGGCTAGCGGAACTCGCGTCGAGAAATTTTTAAAAATAACGAAAAATTTTAGCTTTATAGTCAAACCATTTTAAAGTACTTTCACGTATTCTCTTTTCAACCTATCTTACCCCTAATGTTGCCCTTAATTTTGTATTTGGCACCTTGTCAATCAGTTGTAACCCCTACATTCTTCTGATTAACTTTATTTCGTTTGCTTGTATTTTTTTTTCTTAATTAATGTCATGCCATAGTTCATAGTTCTTAACCAAATGCTAGTGTTCAAGCAAAAAGGGAATTATGTACCCTCGCCTTTGTCGACTTTGTCAGTTCTTTTTGATTATTTGCTTTTTTTTTGTATGAAATACACTGTCGCAGTAGCTTTCACTCTTTTAACTATTTCCGTTTCCATTTTCCGAATTTTTTATAGTTGTCCATAAATATTTGAATGGTTTAATTTTCTTAACTATTTCGTATTCTACTGTTAACTGTTCTCACTCAGAATAGTTAGGTGCCAATATTACTTAGTTTTGTTGCGATTTCTTTTCAGTTGAGGTTTTTTTAATTTCTGGTACCAAATATGCAAATTATGTTGTAAGTATAATTAATTTCCTTCCTTTTCTTCGTTAATGTCGCCTGTAAATACTGAATAATTTAGTACTGTTTTTTCCAAATTGCAATATCCTCAGAATGTATGTTTAATTTCTGTTTATAGTTTTTTATTAATTCGTCCATCAAAATCGTAAATAAGTAGTAACTAGAATTTCTTTCTAACTTTGTTTCAGATACGCTGGTGAAATTTCTATGAAAGATCTATGGTGAAAGGTCTATTTTTCAATTTTTTGCGTTTCCATAATTTAATATTGCTTATAATTACTTTATACTATTTATGTTCCATTTTCCAGTATCTCGTTTGTTATATGAATGTAGTAGAGGTATATGGTTCGTTTGTATCTATTGTTCTTTCCACCAGTTAAATGGCAGCGTTGCCATGAAATAGAAAGTGTATTTAATTTTCCATACGCAATACATTGCTGTAGTGCAGTAGGCCAATGAATATAGGTGCATAGAAATTTATTTAAATTTTTGAAAGTTAGGTGATGCACTTAATATGAAGTACAAACAGTGAACTGATATTCCAGTCCTATAAAAGATTAGTATAATTAAAAATATAAATAGAGGTTAACTTATAAAAACTAAATGACATAACATTTCTTAGAATGTATAACGGCCCTGTCAAATTTCTAAAAAATATCTCGAAAAGATAGAAAAAAAAAAGAAAACTAGTTTAACGAATCTTCGGTACGGTAATAAATAAGTATAGGCCGTCCGGGAGGAAGAATCGAGTAGCTTACTTTACGTGGAGGGCCAGAAAGCAAGTCGATAGATATTTTACTGATGAGAGAACAAAGAAAAGATTAGTAGAAAACACGGAAGGTCTTTTCAATCTGAGTCAAAAAATACCTAAAACATGTATTAAGAGAAGAGATGAGCGGGAGGATAAAAAGAAATATATATTTCATTTATTGAATAACCTTACAAGAGAATATAAAGAACATATGAATGAAGTAATGTAACTGCGGGCAAGAAATTTGATTATAAAATAGGAAAATAATGTCATTTTTAGTTATATAGTGAGACAAAGATTTAGATTTTGTATAGAAATATAAAATCTACTACGATTACATGTTTTATATATAACTTTCTTGTTCTTAGACTAGAAAAACTTTTTGGCACTTTCCACAATTTCTCTCGCATTTTATAGTGCGAAAAAAGCTGGTAGTCGGGTGAAAACTACTGGTAAAATATGAACGGAAAATGGCGGAAAATATTGCACAGCAAAATATTTTCCGGTTTTATCTTGCAGTTTATGGTTTCGTATTGTTCTTCAACGTGGTATATCAATAAAATTTTTATGGCCATTAACAAAAACTTCGAAATTCAGTTCCCGAAACTCAACCTATTCAAGTGCTGTTTACATACTTACGATATATATATACAGTTTTTGATCCAAATTTATTTAAATATATTTTTTTTATTAATTAATAGTAATGGGAATTTACAATTGTTTACGTGATTTTACTAAATAGAAGACTAATAATCTCACTTTTACCTTGATGATTCCTTTCCACTGAGAAAATCTCCTACACCTTATTAAGATTCACTTTTTCATCTTTTGTCTTCGGTAGTTTTTCTTTTATATTAATGGTTTTATATACATGTTGGGATTCTACGGTGTTCATGTATCATTTGATTGGTATCTACCCCGAAACATTACTTGAAGTATTATATAATTGTTTGAGATCTCTGAACTATAGGGATGATAGATATACTGACGCAATTCAACAGTTCATTATTGTATGCCCGGATAAGAAAGAAAGGAAAATCAGAATAAATGCTGAGTTTTATACATTAAGACATATATATTATAGATTAAATTTTGTTTTTCACACACATTTTTTTCCTTTTCTTTCTTTTAACTTTCTGCGAAGCAGTCAGTATATTTCTTTAATTTTTCAAGTCTATTTGTTTACAATTTTTCAATATAGGTTCTTTCAAATTTAGTTTGGAGTCAAAGTAGCCTTCATGATGGATCTCTGAGGGAAAGTAACATACTGAGACTTTTTTTTTTGATTTTAATTGGCACAATATCCAATTGTATAAAATCAAACATTCTGTTCCTGCACCATACTATATTCTAATTAAGTTATATCTAAGAAACAGTTACAACGTGTGTAAATAAAGTAATGAGAAGTAGTGGTGGCCTTAGCATTTGATCTGGAAGCACTGATGGCTTCCCCTTTGGAGAAGAAGCACGCCAACGTCTGTTGCATCTTCAGTGGAAATTTGAACGCACTAGAATCACTTGGTGGTCCGTAGCAATTCTTTTCGTGAACTTCTTTCGTGATATTTCTTGTCAGTTCTGAAAATAAGTGACAACAATTTCGAGCAACGATGAGTCCGACAAATTAGGGTCATTTTTAGTCCGTCCCAAAAAGCCAAGACATTTTTCCCGCCTGTTTTTCTTCAACCCCAAATCATTGATCAATTCTTCTATTGGAACTTTTGATGTGAAATACTAAACTCGAAGACCTTTACCACTAAACACTAAATCACTTTTGTTAAACTTCTCGACGCGCATTTCGCTAATCAGGTTAGCATCATCAGAAGATGATTTAATCTGCTGATTAAACTGAAAATCTGGACCCTGAACGATCTAAACAGTAATTGAATAAAGTTAGAGCAAATTACAGATAAATATCTAACATTCTCTAATAAAGTTATACTTATGTATGACCGACATATCTCGTTTCGATTGTATTGACTTTTACTTGATGGATGATTCTACTTGAACTAAAAATGTTTTTCTCAACATTCCGATGAAGCTACAGTATCAGCGAAATGCTGAAAAAAAATAACTATAACAACGTGGATACTTGTCAAGAAAAGAACTTCATTATACCTTTTGTGATGAATTTCCATTAAGGAGAGGAAAATCAAAAATGATGCTTTCTTTAAGGGGGGAAATACCTTTAGAGGCCTCAAAATGAGTCATTATTCAGGAGTGATTTTAAAGGTGATAAAATAATTGTACCATTTTAAATATCAATATTTTTTTTTCGGGCGTCCCTGGCGGATGGTTTAAAAGTGCTGCACTCGTCAATCTTTTTCTATTCATCTGAAACAAAAAACAAAAATTGCATTCTACTTCTAATATACGCATGGGAAGGATAAACCTAAAAAACAATAAAAAAGTATTAAATTAAAAATTAAGTAAGCTTTTAAAAAATATGTTCAAATTTTATACTATTTTTTCGACATTTTTATCCAAAGAAACTAGTTTATTTACACGAAATCTTTAAAATTCCGATAATGATGTAGAGGAACTATTCCGATAAGGATATAGAGAAAAGCCTCCCAAAATTTCAGCCAAATCGATCAATAACTTTTTGAGTTACAGAGCGAGCAGTTTTTGAAAACACAGTTTCGAGATAATCGCGTTTAAAGTTTCAGTACGATAAAACGTTTAGTTTTAGTGACTTATCGATGAATCAGCGATCCCAGGCGCATATAATAGACTTTCAGCCTCTTCGAAAAGCTGGTTTTTTTCAACCTGCTGCTGTTTTCGGGCTCTACGAGCTGCTTTTGTCTTGGAAAGACTCCTCCAGTTGTCTCGTTAATCGCGTCTCATCGGTGGTTTCGGCGAAAATTTTGGCATAGGTGCCAATAATTATACTTTCACTATACGCACAAATACACTTGCACTATCACTTGTACTTGACCCGAAACTTTTTCCGTGTTTAATATTTAATATTTTTATTCTTCCTCTTGCCAGTATACTTTCAATATATTATATTTTCTAAATATGAAAAAAAAATCGATTTTTTTAAATTTCTAAAGGGATTTTCCGACTTAACTTAATTAGGGAATTCAATTGCCTTTTAGCATATCTAAATAGCATAGCCTCTAGTATCGTTAAATTGAATAAATGTTTCAGACAAATCTTATGCGAATAGATCTGCCTTTTCATTACTATGGGGTGAGTTTTTTAGTGCGTCTGAACTTCAATTCCGAGATTCCGAAGTCCAAAGTTCAAATAAGGCAACAAAAAAAATTAGATATCTTGAAACTATTTATTTTATGTGAAATAACATTAAATGGCATTAATGTCTGAAAACTATTTTGGACAAATGTTCGCCGAAGTTACTTCTGACAAAGCCCGTTCTGCCAATGCAATTTCCGACCATATTTTCAATCAGATGGGGTCTTATGTCCGCAACTGTCCGACTTATCTTGGCTTCTAACGCGTAAGGTGGTTTATAGGCATAGACCAAAGATTTAGTGTAACCAAAAAGAAAATAATTTAAAGGTATTAAATCATCATGGCTTTGGTGACCAATTAACAGGTCCATTCCTCGAAATAATTTTCTCACCGAATGACATCCTGTTAGGACCACGTCTCCTCCAGATCAGTACGATTCAAATCCGGAATTATATAATCCACGTAGTCGAATAACAAAGCCCAACTTCCGCGCGACCGCCGTTTTTTTGCGCCGTAAATTTGGATCTTTATCAATATTGTTAGCACCAACAGCGGCGATTTTTTTTTGAAACGCATAGTTTTTTGTTTTGTTTTTGCTATGATATCAAAGAGTGTGAAATGCGTTCGGAATTAAAATTCCGAATTATAAGTCGGCGTATACATCACGAAGTTCAAATTTAAGAAGTGCTGTATAAATTTGGCTCACATAATAATTCTGATAATAAATTGCGACAATTTGCAAGCGTTGCTCTGGTGTTAAACGTATCATGATGATTTGTCAGACTATTAAGACAGAGATTAACAGAATTGCAGGCAATCTCACATTTCGTTTGACAGGGACCTCTATTGAAAGTTCAAACACACAGAAAAAATCACCCTTTACTTTTAACCCAGATGATTCGATGCCAATAGGTTAAGATACTCTCACTCGCTTTTGTGGAGAGTTAGTTGGTTCCCAAATTGAATGGCCATGATTATTAATATTCGCAATGTACAGTGAATTGTAATTGTCGCATATTTGTGACAATTTCAATTTGAGTGCATTGCTTAGTCTACAGTACGCTGTTTATTCCATTGTACACCGCCGTTTTACTTCTTTCTTTTTTCCTATATGTGTCTCTTTATTTCCACTTGGATATTGGTAGTCTGGCTTCGTGTGTAGACAATTTAAGGATTTTCCTTAATTGACATATATTTTGGTGTTAGATATACCAATAAACCATTCACAATATTTTTAGCTATGTGAAAAATCAGCGAGAATGATCGGTAGTTATCTTTGTATATGAAAGTCTAGAGTAATTGCTCTTTTAATGTTCTATGTTCAATCCAATGTGAAGCACCAAATTGTTGCGAAGCACTTCGTGTAAAGTACTTCTGGTGGAAAGAACCTTTTGGAGTAAAGTTCTTCTGGTAAAAAGTACTTCTGCTAGAAAGTACTCCTGGTAGAAAATGCTTCTGGTAGAAAGTATTTCTGATAGAAGTATTTTTGCTAGAAATTACTTCTAGTAGACAGTATTTCTGATAGAAAGTACTCCTGGTAGAAAATGCTTCTGGTAGAAAGTATTTCTGATAGAAGTATTTTTGCTAGAAATTACTTCTGGTAGACAGTATTTCTGATAGAAAGTACTCCTGGTAGAAAATGCTTCTGGTAGAAAGTATTTCTGATAGAAATATTTTTGATAGAAATTACTTCTGGTAGACAGTATTTCTGATAGAAAGTACTTCTGGTAGAAAGGGCTTCTGGTAGAAAATACTTCTGGAAAAAAGTACTTTCGGTAGAAATCTCTCCAACAAGACGTAAAATTTGTTCTTCGACTTAGGGCCGATCACTGGCTGCCGCCCACATTCTGAATTTCTAAACCACATTATTCGTACCCAAAAGTCTTTGAGAAAGGTGGACAAATTTTTTGTGGGCTGAAAGCGACCTTTCTGGGTATTGTTGCCCGTAAATATGCCTAGCCTCTTCGAAATTTTGCAGAACTTCCCCGCAAATAAGAAACATATCCTGATATTCGCATACTGAATACATTTTAAGTTTTAAGTGGATGTTAAATACACTCACTGACATACATTAAAATGTTAAAATAATTTTTGTTACAACATTATCTGTGGTTGATTTGCGACGTTGCCGCATCAGTGTTTATGACGCGAATCGTCAAAATAAAAAAAAAATGTTTTAACAATGTTCATTAGTTTATTCATTAGGTAATAGCCAACTAATGCTTGCCAAATAAGGTTTTACACATATTTCTTTAAAATGTCAATTCTTATCATTGCTATATTATTATACCAGTGATATAATAGTTTAACTTTTTTTTTCGATAACCATTTGTTAAGATTTTTGACCCTTGTTGTAACTTTTTTCTTTAAAATAATGTGAAGAATCGTTGATTGAATTTGCGAAGTAAATTCCCTTGCACGCTAAATATATTATATTATACACTAAATAAAATTTCATTATTTAAATTATACACTACATAAAAAATCAATTTAAGATATGAAGACTCTAGTTCACACATTGCATTTTGTAAAATCAACAGATCGCCAGGCTTGTAAGGCTTCATATAAGGCTGGCAGCCTTATATGAAGTATTCTGAAACCACCATCACCTCTGTCTTATCCACATTTATTTTTAGACCATTTCTTGTGAACGCGTTGTTCCGAAAACTCTAGTTCACACATTGCATTTTGTAAGATCAATTTGTGAATGGTACAAACTTCAACAACTTTTGAGTGCCATCAATTCTGAAATATTAATCAATAGGAAATAACCTACTTAGTCTTCACCTCATCTATCCTACTGGATGTAGAGGTTTGGGCTATCCATGAGCCCCTTCGTAAAACTTTCTCCATTTCCCTCTGTCTCTGACCATCACAATTGCTTCTTCGCAATCAATTCCCCGCCTCGCCAGGCTTGCCAGGCTTCATATAAGGCTGGCAACCTTATATGAAGTATTCTGAAACCACCATCACCTCTGTCTTATCCACATTTATTTTTACACCATTTCTTGTGAACGCGTTGTTCCGAAAACTCTAGTTCACACATTGCATTTTGTAAGATCAATTTGTGAATGGTACAAACTTCAACAACTTTTGAGTGCCATCAATTCTGAAATATTAATCAATAGGAAATAACCTACTTAGTCTTCACCTCATCTATCCTACTGGATGTAGAGGTTTGGGCTATCCATGAGCCCCTTCGTAAAACTTTCTCCATTTCCCTCTGTCTCTGACCATCACAATTGCTTCTTCGCAATCAATTCCCCGCCTCGCCAGGCTTGCCAGGCTTCATATAAGGCTGGCAACCTTATATGAAGTATTCTGAAACCACCATCACCTCTGTCTTATCCACATTTATTTTTACACCATTTCTTGTGAACGCGTTGTTCCGAAAACTCTAGTTCACACATTGCATTTTGTAAGATCAATTTGTGAATGGTACAAACTTCAACAACTTTTGAGTGCCATCAATTCTGAAATATTAATCAATAGGAAATAACCTACTTAGTCTTCACCTCATCTATCCTACTGGATGTAGAGGTTTGGGCTATCCATGAGCCCCTTCGTAAAACTTTCTCCATTTCCCTCTGTCTCTGACCATCACAATTGCTTCTTCGCAATCAATTCCCCGCCTCGCCAGGCTTGCCAGGCTTCATATAAGGCTGGCAACCTTATATGAAGTATTCTGAAACCACCATCACCTCTGTCTTATCCACATTTATTTTTAGACCATTTCTTGTGAACGCGTTGTTCCGAAAACTCTAGTTCACACATTGCATTTTGTAAGATCAATTTGTGAATGGTACAAACTTCAACAACTTTTGAGTGCCATCAATTCTGAAATATTAATTAATAGGAAATAACTTACTTAATCTTCACCTCATCTATCCTACTGGATGTAGAGGTTTGGGCTATCCATGAGCCCCTTCGTAAAACTTTCTCCATTTCCCTCTGTCTCTGACCATCACAATTGCTTCTTCGTAATCAATTCCCCGCCTCGCCAGGCTTGCCAGGCTTCATATAAGGCTGGCAACCTTATATGAAGTATTCTGAAACCACCATCACCTCTGTCTTATCCACATTTATTTTTACACCATTTCTTGTGAATACGTTGTTCCACGGATCCAAAGACTTCTGCAATTGCACCTCTGTTTCCCTCAGTAACACCAGATCATCCGCATAAATAAGTTCCTTTATTTCAACCGTTTTATGTTTTTGCACACCTACTCTAGCTCGTCGAATATTTAAATCCACTTCCTTGGCCAATTCATCGATAAGGATAATAAACAATAGCGGGTTCAAAATACCACCCTGTCTAACGCCTTTATTTGTTAGAAATTTGCTTGAGCTCATGTTATTTGTTCTGACATAATTTTCAAAGTTTGAATACAGAGATTGCATTACCTCTATCAGGTGTTCATTCACTCATTTATTAAATAGGGCCTGCTATATTCGTATGCTGAGAAGATCCACAAAACACAAATATAACTTATTTTTTCTTTCCAGGGTGTTTATCTTAAGTTGCCGCAATGTAAAAATAAGATCCTGAGTGCTTATGTAAATCCATGCTGGCATCATAATTCTTATTTTTCAGTCCTTCTCTCAAGCTTCGTTCACTAGAACGAATATTCTAGAACGCTTACTAATACGTTGTTGAATTTTACTCATAGGAGTCAATAGAGAAATCCCTCTGTAATTATAACATATTGAGCGGTCTTCTTTTTTAAAAATTGGCAAATTGTTTACTACTTCCCAGTCCCGCGGTATATCTCTGTTCTTCCATACGGCGTTTAGTACTTTAAGGAGATTTGTTCCAGTTTTTTCCATATACTTGAGCAATTCCACTTCAACCCCATCATTCCAATTTACTGTGATGTCCTCACCCTCTAAGACTTCTTTAAAGTGTTCCAGCCACAATAGGAAATAAATTATAATAAAATTGTATACTATAAATTAAATTTTGGACCTAGATATTAAATAATAAAAAACTCCAAAAATTAGCAATATATTTGAGATAATAACTTTTGAACCAATCTTTTCCATTAGCAACATTAGCATGATAAATAATCCGTTGGTATCAAATTCAACTTTTGTTTAGGTATAAAGAGAATCGTTAAAGAATGTTTCTTCGCCTGAACCATTTCAAATTTCGTTACGTTATTACTTTGTTCCGTGGAGTTTTTTTTTGTTTTTATTAAAGCTGAATAACAACCGGGGTAGGAAATTTTCATTTGAGTAAAATTAGGTAAAATATTACGTTGGACTTTATTCCGAGTTTTTCCCTTTTAATCCGACTGAAATGAAGGTATACCAAGGCATCAAAATAAAGAATGAAACATCAAATATACATTATTGTTGCAACTGGATGTTTGTTATATGAATTTATATGAAATTTAGTTAAATAATTATTAATTGATTTGTCCGTTACTTTGTGATAGTTTATTTTTTAAACCGAATTAAACAATTTTTTACTTTGCGATCTATCACTTTTATTTTTTAAAACTTTGTGTGACAATAGTTTCGTAAAACAACGTTACATTATCAAAAACTACTTTAAATTAAGGTGTTACAGCTGTTTATCCAATATACCTAATTTTACACTTTTATTAGAGTAAATTTTTACAATATTTTAAATAGTGAGGAATTTCCGAGATCTGTCTGATCATTTAATAATTGTCTAGACTTTATTATATTTATACATTTCAATAGCTTCTAAAATGTTTAATTTTTTGCTTTTGTACTGTAATTTGTACTGTAACTGTACTGTAACTGTATATTAAATTTGTAATCTCGGGAAATATATGTCCGGTATCTATGAAATGATTCGCAAAATTAGAATTTTATTTTGATTAAGAGGTAAGCAGATTTGTGTTCTTTGAATATGGTCTGAAATTTTCGGCCCGTTTGTCCCACATAGAAGCTATTGCACTTTTTATTGTGTGATGTTTTATCTTTGGCATTAAAAAGTAATTTATTGGTTAACTGGGGAGATTTAAACACTATTTGCAAATTATGTTTCCTCAAAGCGAGCTATTTATTCTAAAATTGGACCGAAATATGTAATGTAAGAGTATTTTTTATCATTTGTTTGTTTTCCTTTTGGATATTCTTGATGAACCAATAATTGTTAGGTGCTATTGAATGAAAACATTGCGGCATTATTTGTCCAAAAAATTCTGGGTCTAAGTTTTTCAACTATAAAAAATATTTGTCTGTTGTACTCCAAGGGATTGCTGATGCCAATTATAAACTGATTGTTATAAATGTAAGTGGTGATGACCGAACTTTACATTCTTCGGATTTTTATAAACTATTAACTACAAAAGAAATCAAACTATCTGAACCTTCTAATCTTGCAGGAACTAATATAAAGGCACCATATGTTTTTATAGGGGACAAAGCCTATCCACTTTTAGAATGTATACTCAAACCTTTCGGCGAAAAAAAGTTGCCTATTGATCATGAATGTTTTAACAGCAGACTCTTCAGACTTCGAAAAACAATCGAATGCACTTTTGGAATACTAATTGCAAAATGACGTATTTTGTCCAAATCCAACGAAATGGATATACTTGTGACAGACAATATTATTAAATGTATTAAATGTAAAAAATATATCAATAACTATCTATATTTGTATTTATAGATATATTTATTTTTATTTTTCAACATCGTTTCCTTTTAGGTTTATACACTTTTCCAAGCCTTTCACCAACTTTTTTAAGCCATCTAAAAAATACGATTTTTCAAACTCTTCAAAATACGCTTCTGTCTCGTCGATACAGCAGAATTTTGATTGAGCGGAATTTTTTCCTGCGAGCCATGTTTTCAAGTTAGGGAACAGAAAAAAGTCGCTGGGTGCCAGGTCGGGCGAGTAAGGTGGGTGGGAAAGCAATTCGTAGCAAAGTTTGTGCAATTTGGGCGCGACAATTAAAGATGAATGTGCCGGTGCGTTATCGTGATGAAAGATCACTTTTTTCTTTGCCAAATGGGGCCAGATCTTCTTCAATGTCTTATCGAATCTGTCCAAGAACTCTCTGTAGTACTGCCCTGAGGCATCCATGAGAATTATTTCTTTGGAATCCCAAAAAATGGTTGTCATAACCATTCCTACTGATGGAACCGTTTTTGCCTTGTTTAGAGCAGATTTACCCGGAAAAATCCGTTGCATATATGCATAACTGCATCTTGGTCTCTGGCGTGTAATAATTTATCCAGGTTTCATCAACGGACTCGACGTACAAAGTCCAGCGGATTTCGCTTACAGCGGTCCATACAATGCTTTGACATTGTTAGTTGTACCCGCTTGTTGTCCACCGAGAGCAATCGCGGTACCCAACGGGCCAACACTTTCCTCACACCTATCTTATGATTTAAAATCTTGATTGCCATTCGTTACGAGACAGCTACGATCTCAGATTCTTCGCGCACTTTCGTTCGGAGATCAGCGAGAATCACGTCATGCACCTTTTCGACGATTTCCTCACCGCCACTTTTGACGGGCATCATGGCCGTTCTTCATCGAAAACAGTTGTACGACCACGCTTAAACTCTTTAAACCAATATCGTACGGTTATTTTAGATGGTGAAGGGTCCCCATAGATAGACATCCAACTTCACTTTTATTTCTTCGCAAATTTTTTCATCTAAACATAAAAAACGAATTAAGGATCGATATTGCTCTTTTTCCACTTTATCGAGAAATGTAAAACCCGAATGATGCAACTGACTGTCAAAAAAAAAACTAACCTATGAATTTATCTGAAATTTATCATGAAGTCGTTTATCAGTCTGCAGTACACGATGATAATGTCAATTTCAGTCGTCAACGCCATTTATTATCAAACATGGGCACTTATTAATCAACCTTCGTATTTGTATTCTATCGCAATTAAACAACTTCCTTATAATCGTAATGCAGTTTTGTCTAATTTGAATTTTTCAAAATTAAATTCTCACAATGATTCCAAATGTTGGGCAAATTTGGAGTTCACATATTAGAACAAAATTCCAAAAGAACGTGTCTTTTTTTTATTTTTATCGAATTGTTAAGCCGACTGGTTTAATTGCCTCGTGGTTCGATTGAGCCCCCCCTCTCTTTGCCAGCCATTTTACTATTTTGGAGTAAAGATTCTCTTTTAAAGCATGTTGTATAGACTAAAGCATGGATTTCATTGTGATATGATGCTTCGTTATCAATCGGTTTATATATCGATTCGATATGAAAACTTACCAGATGAAGAATTTGTCTTATTAATAATTGAGTTATGTATAATTTAATATAAATATTAATCTTATTATTTATTTAAATACTTGCTGAAGCACTGATGTTTATCTTACTGAATAAAATTTGAGGTTCAATGGTATTATTATTATTATTATTATTCGTTTTTTTTCTACATTTCTTTTACTCTAACAATTACCACTATCTATGATCTCCCAATCTGAATCAGAAGTTATAGTTTTCATATATCGATCTTTTTTAATTTTGTGATAAAAATTAGATGAACTTAAAGATTTACGGGACATGATGTTATGAAACTTAATATTTTGGCTTACAGATACTTACAGATACATACACTTACACAAAATTATATCTATACAGTTGAACCGCTGAAAGATTATTCGTGCGTCATCAATTTTATCCATATGAATCAAATTAAAAAGTATTAGTTAAATTAGCGAACTTTCATAATGGATGTGGTCGGTGCCTCAAAAGACGAACATTTATGTTTATAATTTAAATCCCATTACATTTATTTATATATATATATATATATATATATATATATATATATATATATATATATATATATATATATATATATATATATATATATATATATTTATAACATGAAATTATAAATTGTCCACTTATAAATCGAACGGAGTAATTAAATGGGAAGAAAAAACGGAGTAGGTTAAATTATATTTTTATATATTACGACATTAATCTACAAAATCGTTTCTCATCCTGGCGATTGCGACCACTAGGGGTCACTACACATAAGCTTATTATTTTCCAGTGATAATGGACTATTTCTATATTTAGTCACCATAGACGAGAAGCTTTTTTCCCATAAGTAAGAAGTAGCGAAGAGGATCAATGTTTTCAAAGCTTTCGGTACTTCCATATTCACGTCGTCGTGTAAGCCAAAACTTATCTAAAGTTAAAGTTATCTTGAGTTAAACCTTCTAGTTGCAGGGTTTTGTCAGCCGATATTTCAGTAGAAGTGATATAGTAGGTCTATAGCATCAAGACTTATTTTACATGTGCTCTTAAGAATAAGCGGGTTTAAGCAGGTTTTAGTGGAATTTAATTTCAGTCGTGTGAGTGTACAATTGCATAGTGTTTGCGATCATAGTGAAGTAAGAAAATAACAATTAAAATCTCCCAAAAACACAATTACAAGAATGTTTTGCCGAAATATTCTATTTCAGTGATAAGAGAAGGGACTTTGATCGAACAAACAACCCACGATATAAACGCGTCGGCCGGAAATAAACATTTATAATGGCCAGATGAATGTGGTAAATGCGAAAAAAGAATTCAAAGAAATGAGTCTGTCACAATTCAATGTGAGGGTATCTGTAAACAGAATTTTCATTCTGAGTGTGTTTGTATCAACACGTTTAATCTGGAAATAATAAAGAATTTAGGTCTTAAATGGTTTTGCTGTGGTTGTGTCGAAGTTGTTAATTGGGCTGATGGATTTAAAAGGGAATTTGAACAATTCAAACATACTATAAAAAGGGAGCTAGAAAAAATTACTAAGGGAGAAACTATCACAGCAGAAAGTCTAACGCGGAAGACGAAAAATCAATAAGCACGTATGCAGAAATAAGCAAAAAATCTAAAGGTGAAGTATTAGTTATTGATCCCAAGGCAAGACAAGACAACAAAAAAACAAAGAAGCCATAAAACATGTCGTCAATCCAACAGACCTTGAAGTTGGTATTATTCAAATGAAAGATGTAAAAGATGGCGGTATACTGATGAAATGTAATACTAAAGTGGAGATTAGCAAATTAAAAACCATGGTAAAAAAAAACTGAAAAGCAAATACAATATAAAAACGCCGAAAAATAAATATTCAAATATAAAGATATTAGACCTAGAAGAAAATATCAGTAAGGAAAACATAAAGGCACATTTACTTAAGCAGAATAAATTCATTTTACATGAGAACACTGCTTTACAAGTAAAGGTTGTGAAAAAAAATGAAGACGAATAATATGGCCATCGTAGAATGCGATCCAAAAACATTTTGGTCCATTATGGAATCGAGACGAATATTGTGCATAGGTTTCTCACTCTGTCGAGTTTTTGAGTACATATCGGTGTATCGGTGTTTTAAGTGTGGGGAATATGGTCATAGTTCGCATTCACAATTTATCACATTCATCACATTCAGAAGAAGTATGCCTCAGGTGCGGAGGAAACAGTCAAGCGGCAAGAGAATGTACAAATTCTAACTTAAAATGTATGAACTGTAAGAAGGCAAACACTACACAAAGTGTGAGATATGATGTGGAGCAGTCTGCTTTTGATATGAATTGTCCTATTTACAAGCGTAGAATGGAAATAGAAAGGAAAAAAATTAGTTATTCTATTGATGAGTAGCAATTAGCTGACGAGTGGAGTAAACAGATCGATGTGCTATTATGCTCCTACATCAAAATGTACAAAGTTTGAGAAACAAAATCGATCACTTTGAATATATAATAAAATCCAGGAAGATCGACGTGGTCTGCATAACGGAACACTGGTTAACAGAGAGTGAAATGAACTTGTACAAAATAAATCATTATCAGATGGGTAGTGCTTATTGTAGAGAAAATTCAAATGGTGGTGAGGTCATGACACTTGTTAGTGATAAGCTGAGTTCGCGCATTAAAGAGATAGAGAGAATAAATAAATATAATATATTGTAGTATAGTAATACTAATATTGTTAGTAACTTAAAGGATGTACTACTTAGTTATGGGTTATGTAATACAGTAAAGGAACCAACTCGTATCACAGAAAGATCGGCTACTTTTATAGATTTCATATATACGAATTATAAATTGGATGGTTCGTCTTGTATTGTTTGGAGTAATTGTCTGTCGGATCATTATAAAAGCCAGGGGTTACACAAGCCATTTGTGGCTGTGTGGTGTATTTCGGTATAAGTGTAACGGCCCATTCACACATACATCCATCATTGACGATTCGTCATTTATACATTACAAAGGCAAATAGATTATTCGATTTTTTTTCTCGATTCGTAAGCGTGTGAACACGCTCGTAGTAGTTTATAAGCCATTTAAAAATATAACGATTCTTCATAAATCACTACTGAAATATGTGTTAACCGGCAGATTTAAAATGTTGATAAACGTTTATATTGTAGTGAGGAGGTCGTGCCGTTTGTTATTTAACTTTTTGATTATTTAGTGGGTCGCGACCTAATAAGGTTGAAAAACGATGATCTATTATTTATTAAAAAAGGAATAAAACAATTTTTTACTTTGTTATCTATCACTTTTATTTTTAAACAAAATTGGTGTGACTATAGTTTCGTAAAACGACTTTACATTCTCAAACACTACATTAAAACTAGTTTGAACGTTTTTTTACGAAACTATAGTCACGCAAATTTTGTTTAAAAATAAAAGCGATAGATAACAAAGTAAAAAATTGTTTTATTCCTTTTTAAAAAAATTAACTATCACATAGTAAAGGACAAATCAATCAACTTTTATTTATTATTCACGTATGGGTCCTGGTGGACCACACTAAGTACAATTAGAGCCGTTTGTTGTTAGCATTCCTTTGCGCCCATACTAATTTCATTCTTTTGCTATGAGCTTTTTTCCTTTCGTCAGACCAAGTTGTTCCAGTCTTCCTACATTTATCTCTCTGACCAACCTTCCAAACGTTAAGCTTGTGTCTGAAACAGCATTTATCTTGAATTTTACTTTGTGAAATATTTGCTTATCGTAGGTCCTCTTTAATTGCAGCAATCCATTTAATTATTTCTACTTTCGCTCTAGTCCTATTTTCATAAAATTTTACTATTTGTTTAGTTAGCCTACTCGGATTCATCCGTTTTATGCGTTCTTTTTCTCATATCGCTATGTATATCTGTGTATTGTTTGATTTCTTGGTTTTAGTCGGTATGGTGTGCTATTTATTTGTTTGGGACCTAAGATTTTTCTTATGATTTTTCTTTCCTTCTTTTCAATGTCCTCGATGTCTCTCTTTCTATTTAAAACGTTTCTGCTCCGTATAGACATTCTGGCTTAATAACTGTGTTGTAATGTTGTTTAACTGTTTTTGTTTTTTTGTTTTTTTTATTAACCTTTTTTGTTATAAATATTTTGTGTAAGTCTCAACGCCGTTTCCATTTTTTGACATCTACCCTTATTGACCGCTTTTTCCAACCCATATTCCATGATTATTTCACCCAAATATATGAATTGAGAGACTCGTCTGATGTTATCATATTTTGTTTTTAGAAATGGTGTTCTTAGTGTGTTGCAGGTCATGTATTGTGTCTGTTCAAAAGAAATTTGGAGTCCTGTCTTTTCTGCTGTTTCTTTTCGAATTTCAATCTGTATTTGTGCCGTTAATATATCTTGAGCCAAAATTGCTAGATCATCAGCAAACGCCAGATAATCTATTTTGATCTTGGTTCTTCCCAGTTTAATGGGTTGGTCAATATTCAGGGCCGACTTTTTTTCACGCCGCTCCTGTATTACTTTTTCTAGAACACAGTTAAATAAATCTGGCGAGAGTCCATCCCCTTGTCTCACTCCAGTTTTAATTTCGAAGGGCTCTGAGATGTCACCCTTGAATTTAACTTTTAACATTGTGTTAATGTTGCTTTAATAATTGCCAGCGTTTTCAGATCTAGTCCTTGTTCTTTCAAGATTTGAAATAAAGATTCGCGGTCAAAAGAATCATATGCTTTTTGAAATGTACACAATGTACGGACGATATTTTTATTGTATTGTTCAGGGCAGGATCTGCCCAGTCGAAAACATGCTTGCTATTTACCAATCTTAGGTTCTAACTGTCCCTGTGCTCTGTCTAGTAGACATTGAGATATAATCTTGTAACAAACTGGGCGAAGAGATATCGCTCTGTAGTTGTTTACATCCGTTCAATCTCCTTTCTTGGGTAGTGGATGGATTAGAGCATCTTTCCAATCTTCCGGAATCCGTTCGGCTCGCCAAACTTCTTGTAAAAATTTGGTTATTTTCTTGATTGTACCTGGACCAGCAGATTTCAAAAGTTCAACAGTGATTTCATCTTCACCTGAAGCTTTGTTATTTTTAAGTCGCTTGAGTTGCCTAATTATTTCATCTTCATTAGGTGGTACTGGATCTGGGTTTGTTTAGAGTTTAGTGTTGGTAATTTGTTTAAGGACTCAATACAGTTTAGTAGTTGTTCAAAATATTTTGCAAGTCCTTTGCAATTGTCATGGTTATTTCGAGCTAATTATCCGTTTTCCTTTTGGAAGCAAATACTTTAGAGTTGATAGCCTATTAATTTAGTTCTAAATGTTTTGTAAAAGTTTCGTGTTATATCTTTGGAAATCTTTTTCTATTTCATTAAGTTGATTGTTTTCATATTCTCTTTTAGTTTATCTAATTAGCTTCGATGTTTAATTTCTTACTTCCAAAAGGATGTTATAATTTATTGCTGTTTTTTGACTGTTCCAATATTTGAATGCTTTATTTCGGCTTAATACTGCTTGCTCGCAAACTTCATCCCACCACGGATGTTTTCTACATTTTTGTAAAGGGACCAACTTTAAGGCTCTTTTAATAATTTTTTGTTTCAATTCTTGCCATTTGTGTGCTGGTTGTTTATCAAGCTCTTCTGCTGGGGTTGGTTTTATTTTCGTAGGTTGGAACTTTGGTATTAGCAGTCTCTTTTGAATAAGTTTTCGAGGTTTTAAGCTAAGTTATCTATGTTAGCTCCTTTACTAACTCGAACATTCAAAATCTCTTTATAATTGGAGTAAAAAGGTTGAGAAACGGTGATCTATAATATATATTATAAATCATACTGCGGCAGTATTAAAAATCAACAAATAGAAAATATTTGAAAAAATTATTCAGTATGGTTATATTAAAATCAAATTACAGTGCCCAGTTTAAATTAAAACTTGGTCCAATGGTCATTTGTCTAGGTTCAACAAAATCAGGCCACGGGACCATATCTGTGTGCGATATGTTCTATGTGAGTGGAAGGTTTTTACTTAGTAGGAGTTTTACTTAGTTTATGTTTTTGAAGTGAAAACTTTTCTAGCCGCGTTGAGCGATGGTTGACGATTTTGGTATGGACAAAACTTATGGATTCGCGTCACCGACATACTAATAACGTGTTGCGCCAGATTGGCGACGCGCATCGGTCTGTATACATATATACGCATATATACACTAATACATTTTATATACTCGATTGTATCATGTGCGTGGTGGACTCTTTTTGGATAGGTAAAATCTTGTGAGTTCGCGTCACTGAGATGCTGTAGTAACAGTAAGTGAAGTTAAATTGTCCACGTGAAAAGTTTAATTTATGTATACTGTGAATTATTTAAATTGTGTTTTAGATAATCATTATTTTAATTGTTTCATTGTAGAATCACTGTGCAGTACAAGAGTGAGTATTTAATATGTTAATATTTTTATGAAAAAAATGAATTAAAAAAATACAAAGCATTTATTTTCGAATATTTATAATATTGATATTGGAATTTAATTATATAATGAAATTTTAATTATTCATACCATAATTAATTTAAAAATTCAAAGAATAAAACCCAGTTATACCAAAGTCTCAACTTTTTTACTTCTATCGGCAGTCCCTATGACTGTCTACCTTTCAATATTAACAGTTTGGTTGAAAGGTGTAAGTAGTAAAATGTACTTTTCAGTACCAATGATTTATAGAGAACCATGTCTCAAATTGCTATTTTTATCTCATTAAAATAGTAGGTATTGTAACAAAGTCTAAATATACTGTGCTTTATCCTAGTTTGCAATAAGCTTTACGGCCCGTCGAACATTGTGATGAATTTTCTATTCTAAAACCTGAAAAAAAGAGTGATCCTTCTCTGATCCTTCAAGTCACATAGAATTTATGCAAGAAATCAAAAACAATCCTATATTTGATGTTCCAGGATGTTCAATATAACCGCATCTGATTTACAGCCTAGACTTAATGATTTAGTTAGAGCAGAGGTTCCCAAACTTTTCTTTATCGCGCGTCCCTAAACACAAAATATCCGCGCATAGGTATCACAATTTTATTAAGGTACCTATAATAAAAACGAATAAAAGTTCCAAAGGTTTATTTGATAAACATAAATGGAACAAATTGTTTAATGAAGCTGATGACTTTGCATATTTTTAACAAGATTCTAAATTCTTGGTGTTATAGAACAAATTGCATAACGTAAAACACTGGCAATATCGAGTTTGATTCTATACTTTGTTTTTATGGCTGCTACTGCCTTTTCACACAAGTAAGTGCTCGAAAAACGTAAATACAATCCCAGCCCTTTCTCTGATATGTCGGCATAAACTTTTAAGTACTTGACAAAGAACCAATTTTCTCAAAATCGTATTTTGCAGTAGAATTATTTTTAGTTTCTAAGTCAATATTAATATGAAAAGACTCCGTTGCTCCCATGAGTTAGGAAATGTCAGGTGGGTGTCACCAGAAAGTTACGGTGACAAGGCTGTAGGTTGTGTTCAACTTAACCGTAAAAACGATATTTGCACTATAAAAGGTCGTCTATATCCAGAACATATACTTCGGAATAAAGCTTATACAGTTACCTTGATTACTAATGAAAAATTAAGAAAAGTTCAAGACACTCAATGTCACGATTGTACAGCTTAAGCAGATAATAAATATTCAAACAAAAAAAATTATATATTGTTATAAATAGTAATCTTTTGTATGTATTTGTATTATTGTTTTTCGAAAATAATGAAAAATGTTAAATATTTAATAACCAAATATATTTTCCAGTTTTATAACGATTTTTTTAGCGAAAAAACAATATAAATCATAATTAGAAACCCAAAACACATACTGTTTAAATAGCTAATTTTATTTCAATAAAAATACACTGTTAAATATATATATAATAAAACTTCCCCCATCTAGGATACATTAATAATCAATTCAGAATAAAAACAATCACTTTTATTGAAGTTTGGAACACTTTTAAAACTACACCAATTCTTCAAACTACTACACTAAACTCTATTAACAATAGTTTCAAAAAATATCCATCCATACTACATTATTGCTTTAAGATTTTCAGTATTTTTAATGAATGACGATTGTTTGCCTTACATGTTTTACAAACCACCACAATAATATTTGCAAATATAAATAATAATAAATAATAAATATAAATAATTTGGAAATATAAATAAATCTGACTGCCAACTAACTCTAATACATGATCAGCTAGAGATTTTCTCAATAAGAGAAGGCACCTTTTTGAATGGAAAACTTTTATAGTCGAAGAGTGGGACTCTCCTGTTAAGATCTAACTACTAGAAAACCTCTATGTACCACAACATATCCTGGAACCACTGTCAACCTAACATCAGTCTTCAATGCCTATAATAAATGTCTAACCTATGTTTAAACATATCCTATCAAATAAATATGTTCAATTAATAGATGAAATGTACAAAAAAAACACTAACTATTTTATCTGTTTTGTTTTATTTAGAATATGAATATACCGTTTTCTTTTCTTTTTGTTTGAATAATTGGTTTGCTTTTCTATTTTTATTTTTTTGCATACTCATTCAGAAGTTTGTTTTGATTCCATGGAAAACTGCTTTGCCAGTCCTTAATTTAACTAGTTGACGTTCATTCAACTGATCACACAAATTTCTGTACTCTTCGACCATCTACAAAGTGTACGTTCATTCAACTGATCACACAAATGTCTGTACTCTTCGACCATCTACAAATTAGATTGTCCTGTAAAACTTTCATAAGAATAAGACTTTGTATATACGATTACCTTTCAAATTGGTCGTCGAATTTTATCTTTGTCTATTCTTGTCTAATTCTTGAATATTATTATTCGTATCCTACAAAATAGACGATCCTGAAGGGCTTTCGCATTGTTACTACCCTTGGTTGTGTTACTACATGTAGATTCTTAGACACGCAGGAATATTCCTTCTTATAAATTTGGCACGTTATTTTGTTTTTCCTACATGAATTAAATAATATAAATAAAAGTAAAAAAAAAAACGAAATGCAAAAAACAAAAGGAACCCTAATCTGATTTCATTCTGAACTCACCTTTGAGCCTCCATATCTTATGTAAAGATATATGAGTATAACGTCGATATATATGAGTATAAACAGCACCAAAAACCTAAATAACAATTAAAAGCAAGTAGATTTTCAAATCGATAGCAAACCAATAAAAGCAGTCAAAGATATAGGTTAAACCTATATCTAAGATCGATAAATTGTTTTATTTACCCGAGACACCGATTCTTTCCGAACGTCTTTTCAGAACAAAGGAATTGTTGGCGTGTCATCGGTACTAGATTTAAAAATTTATTTTCAATTTGATATAACTTTTTAATTATAAGGAAAAAAATAAAAATAAAAATAGTATTGTCATAAAACTTATATATGATCTTTCCATTTATGATAAAAAAAAAATTGTTCAAAAGCCCAATTGCATGGCTGTACTAAAATCTTTAAGTCAGCTTTAGTAATCTTTTACTCAGCGTACGCCGCGATTGCATCTCGATAACAAATTATATTGGAGTCTCCGCCTTGAAATTTCTAGTTGAGATGATTCAATGAATCGAATATATTTGATAAATAAACCAAACATACACAACTCATCCTGTTTCTGTTTTTCTAAAAACAAAATTATTTCGTCTCGAAGTTCAAATAATCTTGCCAATTTTTCCTTTTGAGAGCCAGCGGACTTTCATTTGGAATAACATCGTTGTGTGTTCTGTTCCCAAATCTTCACAAAGAGCCGTAAAAAGCCGAGTACTTAATGCACCCTTTTTGATATCGTTGACAATCCTGATGCAAAACTTTAAAACTTCATTAAGGCCATTTGGAAGAGTTTTTACCGCCAAAGCTTGATGGTGTATAAAGCAGTGAAAAGCAGTTACACTGGGATTCTTTTCTTTGACCAATTGTACAAACCAAGAATCAGAGCCAAGCATTGAGGGAGTGCTGTCTATGCATACGCCTACCAACTTTTGCCACGAAATATCTTGTTTGTCAAAAAAAAACGCAGAGATTGCTAGATAATATCAACAGCTCTTGTAGTTGTCGTTAACTGTGGAAAACAGAAAAGATCCAGTGCTATTAAACTTCATTCATTTCAAAGTTTCGGATTCTGCAACAAACTGTCGCCCAGACGAGAAGATCATATGGCATCATTGCTACTTCGTAACAAATAACACTCCGTGGATGGTCGCCGTAATTTTTTCTCAGCTCATGATGAAATAAATTGTTATTTGAGCGATATTCAACTGTCAACCGACGTGGCAGCGCGTTGCGCGGGTGTGCGGTGCACGAGAAGTTGAAGGCGGGGCGGAGTGTACGAGCACCAGGCGCACGTTATACGAGCGCGACAAGTCACTATAATTGAGCCACTGTAAGAATGACAATTTGACAGCTCCTTATGTCCACTAAATAAAGTTCAATTTCGGTATGTATGAGACTGACATTATGTCATTGTATATATCAGTTGATGGTCAATATCAAATATGTTTTTGATCTAGATGGAAGAAAGCTTTTTAAAACCGTTAGTAGTATCATTTAGTTAGTATTTAATTAGCGTAATCCACATTGATAAAGTGAAAACAGTATTTTACACTTCATAGAATTATTTGTATTCGTGTATTGTATGTCACTGACTATAAAATAAATTGCACAAAAACAATAACAAAGCCATGACTAAATTGTCATTAAGGATATAAAATAGAATATAGAATATAGAAAAAACGATATTCATTTCTTGTTACTAATTCGTGTTACTAGTTCGTGGCATACCTTGTATTCCTAATAGATATCTCGATTAATGTAGCCCCTGAATGTTACTCCAGTAAACTATTTTCAAAGATTGCCTCTCTATAGAAGCTGCATAAAAAGGAGATAAAAGGAACCCCTCTCTGACACATCGCCGAAATTTTATTTTTTATTTTCTTTAGCCGGCTCATCACCCACTTTTACTGGGCCCATCTGCTTTATGAGATGTCACTTATACAAAATAATATCGACGTATTTCTAAAAGACATTTAACAAATTTTCATATATATTGACATAAAAATATCAACAGCCCAAAAAGAATGTTTGATTTTAAAGTTTTTTGGCAAAATATAGGTACTCTAGCAAGAAATAAACGTTTAAAATTTTGTAAGAAAATTAAAAGATAGAGACTTTTCCGATAGATGGTGCATCGCAAAGGTAATTTCATTTATGGAAAGTAGCTTTATTTCAAACTAAGCTCATTAATTTTTAATTAGTATAACAATTATTTTTATTTTGATCCTTTCGAAAGTAAGAAAACGATATTTTTGATATGAATGAATTTCGTATGTTGATTAAGCACTAACTACTTTTTTGTATAAAAAAATCATCGCACAAACTATAAATAAGTTGAAAATGTATTTTGGCCGCTCAGAAAGCCCCGTTTGGGTTACTACTGGGTTACGGGTTACTATGTATCAAAACTATCAAAAGCAAAAACTTCCATTCTAGTAAAGCATCATGAATTTTGTTTTGACAGTCTTCGAAAGCAGAGAGGTTAATTAGTTCGATATTTTTGTTATCAAGGAAAAAAGCGAATTTTGGTGCTGATTGAAAACTATTTTTTATGTGGAAAAAACATATTTATATAATATAATAGATAAATACGTACGGAATATCCTAGACGAGCATTTTCACATGAGAAGACTATTGAGAAAACTACTATGGGTGCTGCATTAGCTTGTTGCGAACTAAAAATGGAATCAGCGGACCATTTTAGTGTGGTGTCGATTTTGAAACATCGCCAGCCGTATAAAAAAGCAATAGTATCAAAAATACCAAATCCATCTATTAAATCAATCTCTCAAATCAACATATCAATCGATCAACCAACCATAAAATGAACACCTACATTCAGGACGAAAGCTAAATAGGCGTTAGTCGTTACTCGTCTTGTGGTTGATTTGTGGTTAGAGCAACAAGGGCCATTTGTCTCCAACTCGGAGAAAACCGTTAAATTTATTTTGAAATAGATACCGTATATTGATCAGTAGATTATGGTTTGAGATATAATTTCTTATAGAAGTAGGAATTGATCAAAACTACTGAGCTTCTACACAGATCGACATGATTTTTGTAACGTTGATGAGAATTCTTTTTTTGCGTTTTATTTAGGTAGTTATTCAAACACCTTTTCTCCTTTATATCATCACAATTATTTGTACCTGGCTTTCGACCAGACAATGCAGAAATTACCGCAAGCCCGTAGAGGAGGTATTTCCACAGTATTCTACGAACCTTTAAGGGTAGTTATATTGTTTTCGTTAGTTTAGTTTGTTTCTGTCTCGTTTACAGTACAGTCAAGTGTTTAAATCGATTTTTTTTAAAAGGTAAGTTCTAGTCGTCGATTTTGCAAAAATCCAGCGGATAAGTTTTGTTATATATGCAGACGATTTATTTTAAAGTCACAAGTTAGATCTACATCCGAGGAAGTCAAAAAAGCCTATCTCTTTTATTTTATGTGCCAAATTGGAGATCAAGATAAATGTTGGGCTCCTAAGGTTTACTGTGCGAGTTGTCACGTAAATATAGTGTAGTGAATGCATCGCAAGAAAAATTGTATGCCGTTAGTTGCTTCTATGTTGTGGACAGAAACTACCTAAAATAAATAGTTACTCAATTAAGTGATACAAAACAAAAAGAAGACTTATTTATTGGACCTCAAATAAGGAAGCTTCTAGGTGATTTCCGTTTTCAGGAAAAATTAAGTAAAAAGGAAATGGCAGCTTGAAAATGTTTTGTAAGTGAAGTGAAAGGATATCTCGGAAACAAGAAAGATGAAGACTATAAAAACCTTTTAGATGAACTTTTGAAAACCTATAAAATACCAGGATGTCGTATGTCCTTGAAAATGTATTTTTACGCTCCCATTTGATTTTTTTCGGGAAAATTTTGGTCCAGTAAGCAACGAACAAGGAGATAGGTTTCACCAAGAAATCAGGACGATGGAAGCAAGATACCACGGATGTTGGAACCCATCTATGTTGACCAACTACTGCTGGTTTTTAAAAATAGATAATGCTATAGAACACAAGAGGTAAAAGTTAAAGTTTTTGTCGCTGTATGACATCTCATGTAATATGAGATGTCATGTAATATATTTTTTATTCACATAATCGTCAGTAACGTCTTTGCATCGATTTAACACGTTTTAAATGTTTATATTAATTAAATATTAGATTGTCCTTTTTCCCACCACTAACCGCCTGAAACAAAAAACTGTACCTGTTATAGTAATTAGCTTATCATTTTCGAATTTAGGACTACAAAATACTTCATTTACACCTATTTTCATCGATGTTACCTCGAAAAAGTTTAAATTTGTTGCCCTGCAGTATATGCCATAACCTCTGGCAAATTTAGTTTTTTAACAAGACAACATACGACCGCATATTGCCAGAACTTCTATGGGTCGTTTTAAAGATGCTTATGGCAATGCGATGCCATGGTTAACCAGATAGCGTGGTCTTTCGCCTATCGAACCAGTTTAGGACTTTATAGATGGAGAATTTTGACATTTGCACCAACCTCTACGGGCTTTCGGATACTTCTGGGAGATGAAGTATAGGTAGCTTGGATATGAAGTACAGATATACTATTTCCTTAAAAAGAAATAGATCATCTCATGTAATCGATGCCACGACGCATAAATGTAAATAACTGGGGCGTTTAAACACATTGTTAACAAAAGCAATACAAAAATTAAAATTCTTTGTGTTTTTGTTCCTAGATGTAAATCGTTTACCATAGTTCTTATTACAGTACCTATGTTCTACCGAAAAACTATTAGAATCGAATAGTCTCTTTACTAATATGTAGTGACATTAACCAAACTGATTCATACAGTGAGAGAAAAAAATAGTTCAACAAACAACAAACAAACTCCCTTATTTTAAAACTTTAAGGTTTTAATGCTACACTCAAAGATATTTGAACTAAACACCGAATCACTTTTTTAAAGTTCTTGACGCACGTTTTGCTAACCATGTTAGCATCATCAGGATGATGATTTAATCTCCTTAATTTCTTAAGATTCTAATAGAAGGTTCCTATAGAAAAATTGATTTTAATGCTATATCAATACAAACTGCAACTGATCAATAAAACTATCCCATATTTGAAATAAAATTTATATTTCAAGAAATAAATGTTAATAAAACACAAATATTCAGTGGGAAGAAAGTATTTGAATACCCAAAAAAACATTTAAAAAATTACTAAAAAATTAACTTTTATTACTTTACACTGTGATCATTATTATCTAAGACAACCTGCAACCGTCTCAGCAGCGATTCAACTTTTTTTGTTATAAAGATATATATATATATATATATATATATATATATATATATATATATATATATATATATATATATATATATATATATATATATATATATATATATATATATATATATTCAGGTCAGTTGGACTCTTCAGTCGAAGCGGACAACACTTGAAAATGCCAAATGCGATTTTGGCGTAACGTCGTGACTCTTCACAGAATCAATGGATCGACACCCGGAATGATTTAGAAACATTATCTGTGAAAATATTAGATGTAATTGAAAAAAAAAAATTAGATTATTCTAAACATGTGGAAACAGCGTCATTCAACATTTCTTCCTTATACAGTTTATACAGAATTCCCACGCTTAGGTTTGGTGCGAGGTACGGTTTAAGGCTTTTGTACCTTGCATAATAGTTCTCTTATTTCGGAAACTTATCTATTTTAATTATATACAATAATAATAATAATAATTATTATTATTATACATATATATACAGGGTGTTTTCAAAGTTGAGTCATTTATTTTAACAGCTTGTAGAACTCATAAATAAATATAAAAATAAATAATTGTACCAAAAATCATTTATATAAAAGTTGCAAAATAAAGAAGTTTGCGCACTCGAGCACTGCTTTGTAGACCCATAAAGTATTTGTTTACTGCTGATACTGGGTATGACTAGTTTTTTATATTTTTGTACGATATTTCTTTCCATTTGACCAGTGATAATAATTCCTTAATAGTGCGTGTATAATTTTTGGATACTTTCTGTGATTAAAATGCAACACGTTTATGAAAACAATGGACATAATTTTAACTTACAGGGAGTGCCAACCAAATGCAGCATGTCGTTTGTATGTATCTGGAAAGGTTTTTTTAAAGAAATCTTCCGGTTCAGCCGAGGTTTGTAAATTTAGTTACAAGACATCGCGACACATTGTACTTAAAAACATAACAAGGAAGTTACACTGGAAGATCTCCGCCATGCAAAATGATAGAAATTGAGGAAAACGAGCCAACAACGAGCACTAGGTCTATAGCAGGTCAAGTTAAAGTTGGTCATAATACAGTGTGGAAGACTATGCGACAAGAACATTTTTATCCGTATCATTATCAACGGGTACAAGCATTACAACCCGAAGATTATCCTAGAAGAGTAGAATTTTGTCAGTGTTTACAAAAAATGTACCATATTTACAAGAAATGTAGTACATAATTTCCACAACAACCATGTTTGGGTAGTAGAAAATCTGCATACTGTGAAAAGAATCCATTTTTAGCAGAGATTTTCAGTAAATGTTTGGGCTAGCGTAGTAATTAGCATGCTTATTGGGCCTTTCTTTCTACCAGGTCGACGAACAGGTGAAAATGATTTAGTCTTTCTTTGAAACAATCGGCCAGAATTATTACAAGATGTTTATTTAAATGTTAGACAGAATATGTGATTTCTACATGATGGAGCTCCGCCACATTTAAGATGAGAACTTCACGAAGAATTAAATAATTATTTTTGTTTTTGTTATTCTGCAACTTTTATATATATTATTTTTGCTAAATTGACTTCTCTTTGCGAGTTCTACAACGCAATGATCCAGAATATCAAAAAGTCAGGCCTTTTTTCAAATTTTGTAACTGTTAATAACTTCTTTATTTTGCAACTTTTATGTAAATGATTTTTGGTAAAATTGCTTATTTTCACGAGCTTTACAATCATTTAAAATAAATTATTCAACTTTGAAAAAACCCTGTTTATATATATGTTACAAGATTAATTTTATAGTCATTTGTTTAATCATTAAAAACCTGAAAAATGTTGGGTCATCTGAAATGTTTATGACATTGAAATCCTCTTTTTAACTTCTCAAGGAAGAACAAGGCCAACAGGACCAACATATGACCTTGTTTTACATTTTCGAAAGTTATTTTTAACACTTCTTTTTGTCGGTAACACTAATTAGTTCACATAAGTAGGAAGTGAATAAATCAAAATTTCCTATTCCATATTAATTTATACATCGAAAATGGCTGCCGCAATTATCAACAAGTTGGTGTGCTTTTTGCTTTAACGCTCCGTTCAACGGGTTGGGTCTGGAAATCCACGACAAAATAAAAATTATTTATATTTTTTTTTGTAAATTCTCATATTTAGAGTACCTTTCAAAAACATGAAAAGCAACTATTGACAACTAACTACATGAAAAGCAACAATAGCTTTCATGTGATATTTTGCTGCGATAGATCTCACTCATATGAATGTGTTGTGAAAAAAGGTCCAAGTTGGCAATACTGAAGCTATTCCTAGAGAATTGGGATCCATTGAATAATTTGGTGATTCCTCAGCCTATCAGTTCGAGATCAAATAAAGGAATCGTATATCATTTGTAGTGTGTTTCTATTGATATTGAGTAGTGAAGCGAAAATAACATTTAATTGTATTTATATGTTATGAAAAGGTAAGTTCTTTAAAACTTTAACAATCAGATTTCTCGTACCAGGTGTATTTAATACGTTTTAATATTGTGAAATGGATCGATATAAACTTCCTCTTTGTTATCGATAAAGAGGCTAACCCAACTTTGTGAAAAAATTCCAATGTACAGTGACATTAATGATTCCGATGATTTAATTATAGACCCAAATTTTGTGAATCACACGATACAGATTCTGAATAATAAATTTTGAGTGAAAATGAAGAAACCGAGCAAGAAGTAGATGATCACGAATAAAATATTGGTATTGATATATGCTTATATTATCAAGATAAGAATGGAACTAAATGGAGAAAATCAATTTCATCGCAAAATGTTAGAACTCGCAAAGAAAATATACTTATTCATTTGCCAGGGGTTATAGGAGACCCGCGATATTCACTGTTCAATGCTGGTTGTACGAGTTTGAAAACTGTATAGACATGGTGGTTCAAAACATAAACCTACACAACCGAAAAGATTTCGGTTCGATACAAAGACAAAGTGACTGTAGGCCTAGAGACTCTGTGGAAATTATGGCACTGATAGGTTTACTATATTTGGCTGAACTTCAACATGAATCACGAACATATCTGAAAGAATATCGGTTTTCAAATTGTATGGTACATGAGATATTTCCTGCTACGATGGCTCAACGTTTTTTTAATGTCTCTGATTTGATGATACCAGATGCGACCAGAGATCAATGAAAGTAAGTAGATAAACTTACCGCAATTCGTACTATTTTCAGTAAGTTCAATGAAAACTGTAAGAAGAATTACTTAGTAGAAAATTACATGACATTTGATGAACGGCTACTTGCATTCACGGGTAGATGCAGTTTCCGTATGTATATAGCAAATAAGCTCAATAAATTTGTACTTAAAGTATTCTCTACTCCAAAACATTCTACACCTCCCACATGGAGATCTATGCTGGTGTTCAACCCGAGGGTCTATATAAAACTGATAATTCTACCTCTACAGCTGCTAAAAGAATGTCCTCACATTCTCAGGCTCAAGAAGGAAGGAATGTCACAATGAATCGTTCGTTTACATGGTCCCCTTATTCACTTTTTCTTTTTCCGAACATTGAAATCGATCTAAGATTTTTCCTAAGATTGACTGCAAAGGGCACAATTTTGGTATATTGGGAAACCAACTAGAGAAATTCGGTTTACGAAAAAAATTGCTAGGAAGTGATTTAAGAAAGTTAAAACTCGTTAAAACCCAAAAGCGCATCAGATATTGGCATGCCAAGGGTGTAATCATATCGAACGCTACGTCACCACTTTCATTACTTTATTTTCACACCTCGCCCTATGGCTTGGGCTTTTTAACGACTAGTTTAATTTTTGTATTTTTTTTAAATTTTGTTTAATTTTCCAAAACAGCTGATTTTAATATAGATGATATTTTCTTCTGTAAAAATGAGGCTCGATCTTTTTTATTTTTGTTAAGTTATTGATGTGAATGATATTATGCGAACTTGTTCCAGGCAAATCCTTAATCATAAGCAAATGGTTGGCGATATATACGTATGGATCATAACTAAACATAATCAATATTTTCCTTAGCACGTCACTATGTTGGTGCATAAAACATGTCTATTTATAATTCAAGCATAAAGTTGGACGTTTCTGCATATATTGGGCAATTCTCGTATTAGATACTGGAATATTTTAGATATAACATAAATTTAGAGTATTTTCCTAAACATATTATTGCTTTAAAGTATTTAATTGTTTAGTAGATTTTATCGAGCTTATTTTAACTTGGCATACTGATAAAAACCGATTTATAATATAATTTATTATTTCATGTGTTTTACTCAATTATAATTAATCACAATTAGTTATAAGAGAGTGTGCTAAAGTAGCCATTGTTATAAGGAGATAATCCAAAATTATTTAATAGGAACATTACACAAGATCAATGATTATACGAGAGTAGTCTGAAAAGTTTCCAGTCTAATACAAAAACAAGCTTTGTCTCAACATGGTCTCCTTGTAATTCTATACATTTTTCCCAGCGATGCCCCCATCTCTTTAATCCATTCATAATCCATAATAGTAGTTAACATTTTCTTCTTCCCTTCTTCCAAATACCTCCTTGTGATGCCCTCTTCAGGTATAAATTACTACCAGTACAAAATACTAAACATAATACTAAAGTAAAGGAAAATACTACGAGGGTAGCTATTTATGTATCCGGAATAATAAATAAAAATAAATATTTTTCATTGAAAATGGTTTTATTTGTTTTTCAAAATATTCTTCGAGATGATCGATACACTTTTGTATACGTTTGAAGCAATTTTCATAGCACTTTTTACACTCCGATTGAGGTATCTCCAAAATATGCATCTTGAACATATCAACCGCTTCTTCTGGCATCGAAAATCGTTGACCACTTAGTTTATTTTTTACGAGGTACATCATTGGGTACCAAATCAGGACTGTATGGCGGATGACCCATCAATTCGATGTTTTGGTAGGTCAAATATTAATTTGTTTGGTTCGATATGTGAGAGCTCGTGTTGTCATGGCGAAGAATGATTCTGCGGTGCTGGTTGTTTTTCCTTATTTCTTCAAAGACTTCTGGCAAACAATTAGTTGTATACCATTTAGAATTGACCGTTCTACGATTCTCCAATGGCACTGTAGCCACATGCCTATTTATCCCAAAAGAACACGCGACCATTTTCTTCGAAATGCTCTTGCGCGAAAAACGTTTATAGGATTTGGCTCATTTTGAAAGATCAATACAGTCAACTGCTGTTCACTTTCGGGCTCATACACATAAATCCAAGATTCGTCACTTGTGTAGATGTTAACAACACCATTTTTGCCAATTCCGGATACTGCAAATAGTAACCCTCATAAAAACTCAGTTGATACTTATTATTAAGTTAATACTAAAGGAAAGGATTAAAATATATGTAATCTCGTAGTCCCAACTGCCACTTTTGCCATCAAAATGGATAAGAACAATATAAAGAGTAAGAATAATCAATATAATAGAATAAGTAAATAACAATATAATAGTATATCTTCCTGTTGAACGTCAATAACTAGATTTAACGTATGATTGAATTGAGACAAAACAATCAATCAAAATCAAAACAAACAATCAAACAATTGAATACAACAGAACAAAATATATTAAAGGTAGCCAAAGGGAACTTTTATAACAAGACAGGCTAAAGATGTGAAAAGATATATCTATAAATTAGATTTAGATCACGTAATACCTAAGTAAATGTACGAGAATAGGATAAAAAGTTCGATTCTTTTTAAATAAAACATTAATTTTTTTATGGAGAATAGATTTATTTTTGTCGTATTCTCATGTTAGCTCAATGCACTGCGCCGAATGATTTTTCAACTTTATATGCCTTCCAAAAAGTACTACTTGTCTGCAAAAGGGTCCAGTGTCGGCGATGATTTCTTGATTTGATGGAAATTTATTTTCAGCCATCTATTTTGTCTTGTTTGAAAATTTGGAAAATGAACTTGGAAAACTTGAGAATAACGCGGTTGCGGCATCAATTGATGCATTCACCAGCACATTAATTGACGCTTTCACCAGTACATCAATTGGCGCATTCGACACAGCACAAATTGATCAGTTTCACTGTTGCAATGGCCGAAGAATAGCCGAAGCCGAAGAATAGCTGCATTATCGTAATGTAGCAACACTTTTTTCCTCGCCAAATGAGGGTGTTGTTTATCAGTTCTTCGTGAAATTTGACCAGTAATGAAAACATAATATTTATCTCTATCTTTCAGTTTTCCTGATAGTCGATGCTGATAATAGCTTTTCGAATTCGAAAAAACAGTACCCGTAACTTTTCCGACCGATGGAAACCAATTTGCCTTCTTCGAGACAAGTTCGCCAGATCAAACTCACAATTTTGACTGTCTGTTAATTTTTGGTATATAGCAATAAATCCAATTTTTATAAGCAGTCACGAATCGTTGCAGAAATTCCTTCGAATTGCGCTTATATATGTCGAAACATTACTGTAAAGTGGTTACTCGATTACGTTTTTGGCTCGCAATACCCAATGCGCTAATAGCTAATATAATAGCTGCAATTGGCCAATGCAAATGAACCATGCACCATGAACCATGCAAATAAACCATGCAAATGAAGGAACAGTGCTTTTAATGCATTTTTAAGCTATTCTTTGGTTTACGCGTTGGTTTTTCTAAACAAAATGTATTTTAGTTTTATTAATAAACAAAAATAGTTTTATTAATTTTAAGAAATTGGCTTTTAAATTTCGAACATATATGAAAATATCCGAATTTTTATATTTAAACTCTATTAACTCACAAATGGAAAGCTACACCATAATTATTTTTTTTTTCTTATTCTTGAAACGTGTCAGCTTTGTTAACGTGTGGTTGCTTACATGTTGAAATGTGTTTCTTTTAATGAGTTTCGTGTAATTCTTTCGTAAACACGGAGAGATTTACCACTAAACACAATTTGGACTTCTCGGCGCACGTTTCGCTAACCATGTTAGCATCATCAGGCGATCATAAATCATCTCCTGATGATGCTAACATGGTTAGCAAAGCGTGCGTCGAGAAATTCAAAAAAGTGATTTGGTGTTCAGTGGTAAATCTCTTCAAGGTTAGTGTTTCACACCGATGGTTCCAATAGAAGAATTAATTCTTTCGTGTCAACTTTTAGTTCTGTTGTTTTGGCGTTGAATTCTTATACGTTTATTATTATATAGTTTAATATTATTATAATTTTGTTTACTTTGGACTATTTTTTTTTTGATTAAATGACTAATGCGGATGAGAGAATGCAAAGTACCTACGTGGAGCACTTGTAAACTTTCTTTACTTTTTAATACTTTTCTCCACGATTCCATTACACTATTTTTCATATATATATATATATATATATATATATATATATATATATATATATATATATATATATATATATATATATATATATATATATATATATATATATATATATACCTTGAATAAACTTTATAGAATAATATACTTTCCATCAATATTTATGACTTCTTGCCAGCGTGATGGTAAGTTGTATATATCATTTTAAAAAGTGCGTTTTTCCTAAAGACGAAAAATTGAACCAGTGCTTGTCTGATATCTTCTTCGTTTTTCAATTTTTTCCCTGCAAAAAATATTGTAAGGAGAGAAACAAGTCATAATCGATTGCTGCTAGGTCCGGGAAGTATGGTGGATGCGACAGAATTTCCCAGCCTAGCTCTGCGAGTTTCTGACGAGTCCCCAAAGCAGTATGTGGCCTGGCATTATCATGAAGGAGTATGCTGTCCTTCCTATTGAACATTGCCAGCCTCTTTTCTTGAAGTACTATTTTTAAATTATACAATTGCTGATAGTACCTCTTCGAATTTAGCTTTTCTTTCGGTTTCAACAGCCCAAAGCTGTATTGGTCCTCCAATGTCCTATCATATACACAACATTCTCTTACTCAGGCCCAATTTCGTTTTCCTTACGATGTTTTCATAGGGAACCCACCTTTCATCCCCAATTATCATCCCGTCCAAGATGGGTTCGATTTTGTTCCGTCCAAGCCGATATGTGCATATGATGACTCGATCATACAAATTCTTCTCACTTAATTCATGTGGCACTTATCTTGAATATTTCCACACCAATTCTAGTTTCCGAATATGGCCCGAAATAGTTTGTTGAGCTGAATCAAGCCTTGTCGCAGTCTCCGATGTTATCAAGAACGGATTTTGCTCTTACATGATTTTGACAGTATCGTCAGTATCGTCGTCGATCAAAGATGGTCGCCCAGAGCGTGGCTTATCAGAAAGGTTGAAATCACCTATTTGAAATTTTTGAACCATATTCTGTATGTTCTATCAGAAATGGTACATTCATCAAACAGTTTCAATAAACTTCTACACGCTTCTACACCATATCTTCCTTGTCGGAATTCGTACAAAATACAGTGGCGTAAATGAATTTTATCAGTAGCCCTGGTTACACGATCGCGTCTCACTTAATACTAACATGAATCATCTACGTTTTAGTTCATCTGCTAGATCAGTATATATACATTAAGTAATAAAAAGAGAGAGACAAATATGTTTCAAATAAGTATGCGCATACCTGTTGAAACTTGTAACCGGAATGGACAGAACTTACTTTCTGGTACACCAATATATATATATATATATATATATATATATATATATATATATATATATATATATATATATATATATATATATTGTTAGAATTATTTGGACTGTATTCAATGAGACCACAGTGGTGAGTGTAATCATACATCCAATTGCTGGGTTCCACAACCTCATGTGGAACACACAACAACCTGCGTCTCCGCCTAAATGAGCATTTTACTGATTGCTTGACCGAGAACGGGCCCCACCCATCCCTGCAATTGGAGGGCATATGTTTCATCTCTTGATGTTCCAGACTCTTCAGGGTACCGACATATGCTCTCTCGTCAAGAATGCGTCTGTGTGTTCCACATGAAGTTGTGGAACCCAGCCGTTGGATGTATGATTACACTCAGCTGTGGTGTCATTGGACGCAGTTCAAAGAATTCTAACACTGCATATATACACCATACGACGGGAGGTCGGCGAAAGTATAGGTTGTTGACTGTGGATAGGGACTCCCTAAAATGGAATAAAACAATTTTTAACTTTGTTATCTATCACTTATATTTGTAAACAAAATTTGTGTGACTGTAGTTTCGTAAAACGACTTTACATTCTCAAACACTACTTTTTTTAGTAAAAGTAGTGTTTGAGAATGTAAAGTACTACTTTTTTAGTAAAAGTAGTGTTTGAGAATGTAAAGTCGTTTTACGAAACTATAGTCACACAAATTTTGTTTACAAATATAAGTGATAGATAACAAAGTAAGAAATTGCTTTATTCCTTTTTTAAAAAATGAACTATCACAAAGTAACGGACAAATCAATCAATAATATTTTTAAGAAATTTGGCAATAAATAACCCTAAATATAAAAATATTTTTTTTATAACCAGATATCTGAATTTTCGAATACGGTTCTTTAATAGATTGGTTTATGATAATATGACATGATAACTAATTTATAGTATGCAGGGCGTTTACCAAATAGTGCGCTTTTGACAGAACTTAAAAATTCATGTTATGTAGGAATTTTAAATAGAATACCGTATATTTTAAAGTGACAAAAACAGTGTGACAAAATTATCGACCGCACTTGCAGATAGTTTAACGCAATGTATCGCAATTTAGCATAAATTGATAAAAACATTTAGATGGATTCAAACAAATTTTATAAATTTTGGTTTTTCGAAAGTACCCCTGAATTTGACCAAGCCAGTAAAATCTGAAGAGGATAACGAGATTAACATTCTTGCTTCTTTTCATGCGTCTCTGCAATATTCTATTAGAAGAGCTGAAGACGGGCTGCATATAACATTCTCCTCACTACCAAGAATACTGAAAATACACGGCATACGCTCTTACACATTTTCTAAAGCTCAGTTTCTTATGTCAGACGACTGCGCTAAGAGTGGAATTTTGTGAAAATTTATTAGTTCGTTTTTAGGAAGATTTACATTTTTTACAAAAAATATTCAGAACTGATAAGCCCAAATTTTAGTTTTAATGTTTTTTTGTTTAATCATGGACAAACAAATTCGATACTTTAATTACGATAAACAGCTAACTTCACGAAAGTATCTAAAAATAGTAACAACAGTAGTAGAGAATTTGACAGAAAACCTTCCACTGGCAGTGTATCGAAGTAATTGGTACCAGCTTGATGGTGTTCCGACATACTCTACAGAAGAAGTAAGCAGGCAACTCTATAAACTATTCCAAGACAGGTAGTTTAGGCGTTTGGATCCATGGAATTGAAAGTTTCGAAATACTTTACAGATTCTAGAAATGTAATAACATATAGGGTTTTCCCTTAAAAAAAAAACGGAATCAGCTTCAAATAGATTTAGCAACACTGTAGCTATATAGTAGAAAATATATTAAATAGACAGTTCATGTTCATTTTCATATGCATCCAAAATTTAAGATCATTACCCCAAGTAGTTCTCCATAAACGCCTAAATCAATTATTTTCTTAAATAGTTTAGGACTATTATATCTGTTTGGTAATCAAATATCTAGTATCTAAAAATACCACAACATCTTTATTAAGTGACGGAGTATTCCATTCGTCTTCACAAAAGCGATCAGGCGTTGCATGTATTGCCTTCATAGAAACATAAGTCACGCGATTGTAACCTTTAATTTAAGGGATAGTTTCGTACAGAAAATCTTCGTAAATAGGTATGTATATCATATAAAATTGTAAAGCTGAATCTATATATTATATTCACTTTTTCATTTCCTCAAAATATTGTAATGTGTATTAAAATATTGTAATGTTCGGTTGGTGATTTATGCTCACAAAATTCCATGATGGTTTAACTCCTGCATGGAAAGAAATATTTTTACAGAATGAGAAGAACTTTTTAGAACAATTACCATAAAAGAATAATTGAATGTGGAAAATGTTGAAATGTCGAAATGATATTATCATCGAAAATATTCAATTCTGACGAAGCTATAGAGTGCTAACGAAACCCGTCAAATATTAAGACTATAGTGGGAATTTTGACAATAGAAGTTTTTTTATTAAATACTTATGATGAATTTACATAAAGTAGAAGCCAACACAATCCAAAAAAAATATTCGTGTTCGTCTCGACAAATTTCTATTTTAATTTCCTTAAAAGCAGATTACATCGTAATCACTGGAATATTGTAATGCTTTTCTTCTAAAGTACCTGTGACGAACAGGTTATTCCATATATCTTTTGTTATTTTCAGGGGACTACAATGCCAAGCATACACAATGGGTCTAACGGATTATTATGCTGAAAAGCAAGAAACTATTTAAAACGCTGCTTGCAAATAACCTTCATAACTTCTTCACCGGACAATCGACCTACTATCCCACAGATCCCAGAACATTTTTGATCGAGTTCTGCGTAATTAAAAGAACATACAAAAATATTTCCATGTCAAATTTTGTTTTGACGTATCGTCGGACCATTCTCTTGTGATTATTACTAAAAGTGTCATATGCAAAAATAACCCGATATTTCTTTGTTCAGTGAAAACGGATTAGGAAAGTTTTACAACCGCAGTAAATAGTAAATTAAATTTAAAGTTGCATCTAACTGTTACAATCTAAACACCTTAATGAAACAATTGAACATCTAAACGAAAGAATATAACAAGCGGTTCGTAACTCAAGAGTGTAAACAATCAATACATAAATTAGGGATACATGCGCAACTATCATCATAAAATAAAAAATCCTCTGGGAGACAGCTAGAACTACCAGTCAAACCCAATACGTACACTGAAGTTAAGTCCGCAATAAATGTAAAAAACACCGTCCTGTGACTTAGTGACACATAGGATACTAAGGCAGCCACCGGAAATTCCGATACATTCTTTCACATACCTATTCAATTCCATCGGTATATGAGAAACAAACTTATATGGGCCAATTAACCTACTTTCGATAGTGTCAAAGCTGTATGAAAAGCTTTTCCTGGAAAAATTGAATCCTACTCTAAAACACCTTATATTTTATCATCAATTTAGGTTTCGGTAAGATTGTAATACTATTGAGTAAGTCCGCAGAATTACATTTACTAAAATTAGAAAAGCCCTTGATGACAAAAGTTGCTGTTCAGCAACGTTTTTGGATAAAGAGCAAACCTTCGATCAAATTTCCATATAGGATTACTGACTATAAAAAAATCAAATTTTTTGATAATTTATAGAAAGCACTAAAATTATACCTGCAAAATAGACATTTCCTAGTGGAAGTTCAAGAAAAACAAACAACACTTCTACCGAATAAAACCGGAATCCCTCCATGAAATGTATTGGAACTGGTACTGTACTTGATTTATACAGATCATCTGCCGATTGGTATCAATATTACTACAGCCATATTTCCAGATTGATTTGCATTAATACTAGCCGTATACAAAATACTGCAACAGAATCGAATATATTACTAGACTAGATAAATTACATTCAAATGTGATTTATGTGATCAAAAAACTGACGAATATAAACTAATGAAAGCAAGTCAGTCTATGTGACTTTACTACAGAAATCTATCCTACTATTTAACTACTAAATCTATCCTACTAATTTAATTATTATGAATTGACTAAGAATGTGTACGGCAAATTTTACTTAACAATTTTAACATGCAAAAAATGTGTGCCAAAATGACGCCTAACATTCTTACGTTTCAATAACAAGAAATTCGCAAAAATGTTTGTACTGACACTTTGAATGCCATTGAAAATGACCCAGACTTCTTGGAAAGGATAATAATATGTGGTTATCGTAGTTTTTTACTTATGATCCTGAAACGAATCGTCAATCCATGCACTGGAAGAGCCGAATTCACCGAGGGCCAAAAAAGTTCAATTAAACAAATCAAAATTCGTAACAATGATGATTTTTTTTTTCGATATTTATGGGATTATGTACCTTCACTGGGTTCCTGGGTGAAAGAGTATGAAAGAAAGAAAAAAATACCCAAATTGTGGATGGACAAGTCATAGGTTCTCCACCAAGACAATGCGCCGGCTCATTCCGCATTGCCTGTCAAGAGGTTTATAGCCAAGTACAGCATCCCAGTGTTAGACCATCCGCCTTATTCGCTGGATCTTGCGTCCTGCCACTAAGACGCGAATAAGTCCTGCGACTACTTTTTGTTTCCTAATATGAAATCTGCATTAAAAGGAATAAGATTTGAGTCCGTTGAACCTGTGAAAGAGAAAGCTGCACGCGTTCTCAAGAAGCTGACAGAAGAAGACTCACGTGGAGCGTTGTTGGAATAATGAAGGCTTGTATATTGAACGTGATAATAAGTATATATATATTAAATCAAAAAATAATGTCTTACAGCATCAGTCAGTCAGTCGGCGTAGTGTTAGGTTGCTCGAGAATATCTAGAAAAACATACCTTCTAAGCTACTACACTAATTTGTGTGGTAGTATCTACATTATTATTTCAATTATTATTAATATACAAAAACACAGGTCAGCAAATTTAAACTTTTTTGAAGTAAATTGATGAAAATAGGTGTATATGAAGTATTTTGCAGTTCTAAATCCGAAAATGACAACACTGTTGTCGAAGATGACTAATTACTGCCACAGGTATAGTTTTTTTGTTGCAGTGGGTCGGTAGAGGATAAAAAAGGAGACAACATATTTTTGCAATATAATATTTATTTAATACAAACATGTAGAACGTGTTAAATCTATAGAAAGACATTACTGAGGATTGTGTGAATAATATATATATATATATATATATATATATATATATATATATATATATATATATATATATATATATATATATATATATATATATATATATATATATTGCATGAGATGTCATACAGCGACTAAAACTTTCACTTTTTCCTTTTGTATGTTATTGCATCATCTCTTTTTAAAAACTAGCAGTAGTCTCCCAACATAGATGGGTTCCAGCGTCCATGGTATCTTGCTTCTATCGTGCTGATGTCCTGGTGGAACCTCTCTCCTTGCTTATCGCTTACTGCATCCAAATTTTCTGAAAAATAAATCCAAATGGGAGTGTAAAAATTCATTTTTAAGGACATTCGACACCCTATTATTTCATAGACTTTCAAGAGTTTATCTACGAAGTTTTTATAGTTTTCATATTTCGTGTTGCCCAGAAATTCTTTCACTACACTTACAAAACACTTTCAAGCTTCCAATTCCTTTTCATTTAATTTTTCTTGAAAACGGAAATCACCTAGAAGCTTCTTTATCTGAGGTCCAATAAATATGCCTTCTTTTAATTTTACATCACTTAATTAAGAAAATATTTCTTTAGGTACTTGAAACCATTACCTTATTTGTCCATGGCTTTCAAGTTTGTCCTTAGTCCAAGCTCAATATAAAGATGCGGATGAAGCACCTTTTTTGATGCAATTTAAAGGTGCAATCGGTACCGGTAGGAACTAGCCTAAGCACAGAAGGCAAATGTGGATATTCAAATTGACTAGAACTTGCCAATTAAAAAAACCCGACTTCTAAATACACGATAAACTAAACTGTATAAAAAAACTGCCCTTAAAACTTTGTAGAACACTGTGGAAATACCCCTCTACGGTCTTGTAGTAGTACGTAATTTATACATTGTCCAGATAGGTACAAATAATTTTATGACTCCATGATATAAAGGAGAAGCAGGTACTTGAAAATGGGACATGCTAAGCCACTTTTGTGAAAAGGTGTTTTAATAATTATCTAAATAAAACGCAAGAAGAGCATTCTCGTCAATCTTACAAAAATCATGTCGACCTATGCAATTTACCATATTATTAGATGCAGGTAGTACGACTAGACTAAGTATGTCTCGTTCGATTACTAGGAGGAAAAAATTCATCCACATCTTAAGATCGGTTTCGTTTTTTAAAAACTCATCCGTTAAGCAGGGATGTTTTTGTCTCGAAATAATCGAACCAGACCCAGTCGTCTTTAATTCCGAACGAAACCGGTCTTAAGATATGGATTAATTTTTCCTCCTAGTAGCTGAAAGAGACTTAATTTGTCTAGTCATACTACTTGTATTTAATAATACAATTTATTATTGTACATTGATAATTATTACGACCAAGTCGACAGAACTCGCTTCTCCTTTCAGTTATTATTATTAACATATTATAATATATAGGAATGACAAGTAAATATGATCGATTTATTTTTCGATACAGTTTTATTCCTAGTCGATCTTGAATTTGGTGTCTATATAAGCATTATGAGTGTACCTGTATAGGGAAAAGTCCGAAAGGTACGACTTGCCGCGATCTACAAAATAATCCTGTGTTTTGGCAGTCTTCAGTTGATTAAAATTTATTTCCAACCAGCCATTCCGCTGATGCAACGGCGGATGAATAGACCGCGATTTTTATATTAGCTCTTCGTGAAATTTGACCTTCAATGACCAGTAAAATTTGTCCAGCATAGTACAGTCAACCGGGGCTAATTTGGGCCACTTTTTTATGTTTCACTAACATTTCAGTTATTAAAAAATATAATATATGTATTTTCAAAGTCCAAATTGGGTTTTAACCAACTAAAGTGTTATAAAAAAGGAAAGTACTATTAAAAATAAAGTGTGTGTCTACTTATATACGCATGTAAGAAGTTATACTTTTTTGGAGTAATTAATAAAAAAAAGCGTGTGTGTACTTATGTACGCATGAAAAAAGTTATACTTCTTTAGCTGGGTCCACATCAATACAAATTTGCGTTTAGTAGGCTGTTGTACGTATTGCGCCTGAACGGCAATGCAGACGCTCCTACACACCTACACACAAAGTTACGCAGAAATATTGTCTCCGCACAGCACGTACATGAACCTTTTATTGTTCACCAGATAATTCGAATAAATTGTTCTAGTAAATGCAACACACACACACAATTTATTGGTGTGGACCCAGCTCCAAGCGTAATTAATAAAAAAACCAGTCCTGACAAATGGCGAAGGTGTCTAGCTTTAAAAAGAAAATAATAAATTATATGTTACATCGGCGTGCATAAGAGATCTACAAAATAACCCTGTGTTTTGGCAGTCTTCAGTTCATTAAATTTTATTTCCAACCAGCCATTTCGCTGATGCAACGGCGGATGCATAGGCCGCATTTTTTCTTTGAAAAATTAGAGCGATTTATATATTAGCTCTTCGTGAAATTTGACCTTCAATGACCAGTAAAATTTGTCCAGCATAGTACCGTCAACCGGTGCTAATTTGGGCCACTTTTTTATGTTTCACTAACATTTCAGTTATTAAAAAATATAATATATGTATTTTCAAAGTCCAAATTCGGTTTTAACCAATTAAAGTGTCATAAAAAAGGAAAGTGTACTATTAAAAATAAAGCATGTGTGTACGTATGTACGCATGTAAGAAGTTATACTTTTTTGGAGTAATTAATAAAAAAAAAGCGTGTGCGTACTTATGTACGCACGTAAGAAGTTATATATCTTTAGCTGGGCCCACATCAATACAAATTTGCATTGTGCAGGGCGTTGTACATATTGTCTCCGCACAGCACGCACATGAACCTTCTATTGTCCACCAGATAACTCGAATAAATTGTTCTAGTAAATACAACACAAACACACACACACAATTTATTGGTGCGGACCCAGCTTTAGGCGTAATTAATAAAAAAACAAGTCTTGACAAATGGCGAAGGTGGCATAATTTTTAAAAGAAAATAATAAATTTTGTGTTGCATCGGCGTGCACAACTTCGACCCACGCTAAAAATACACTCAAAATGTTTTTCCAATTGCGCCAAAAGAAGCTTCAAAAATGTCCTTTTTTAATTGTTTACTATTTTTAAAGTTCTTGACCAAAGTAGTCCCTGGTTACGGGTTCTTTAGTCCATTCAGTTGATTTCATTCAATTTGTATATATTTCATATACCAAAGTAGTCCCTGGTTACGGGTTCTTTAGTCCATTCAGTTGATTTCATTCAATTTGTATATATTTCATATATTTGACTATTGTAACCCCCTGCATAAAGATCTGCTATTTTTTTCTTTATTCGAGTTTTTCGCCACGATCTAAAACTCAACAAATATCTCTTCTTATGTAAATAAAGAATCACTGGGTAAAAACAAAAAACCAAACGGAGACAAATTTCTCAGTGATTCTTTTTTGTAATTAATTTGCCTAATGAACAAAATTTTAAAAACATAAAAATGTTCTAAAAAATATAAACGTACGTTAACGTTTCGGGAAATATTCTCCTCCCGTTTTCAAAACGAACCTAAAAATTAATTGTATTAATATTTATAAATTCTGAAATTGTATAATAAGAACAGATATTTTTGATATTTTTTGAGTTTTAGATCGTGGCGAAAAAACCCTAATAAAGAAAATAATATATCAATACGTAACAATCATTCAGACATTAATAAGGATCTGCTAATAAATTGACACTGCAAATTAGTAAAAAAAAAATATTATCGTACTGAAACACAATAAATCAGTTCTAGATATGAAAAACATGAGAAACAATCTCTCAATACTTGTCCTTTATTCTTTCACCATCATCACTTTTGTCAATGCTAAACTTTTCATTCTAACTCATAATCAGCCATCTCATCAACATTGAAGTGTCCTTGTTTCATTAGCTTAGGAGGGTTGATTTCTTTCTTGATGTCAATCTATTCGTAAATAAAAAAATCATTTTTATCGGGCCATTTTCAGAACTTTTTGGCCTTGATCATGCAGTCTACTGTAGGGTCTGACTCTTCGCCACTGGGTAGTTTTGTTGTCAAACCAGGATAGCACTTTACTGCATATTTGACTACGACCAAGTCACCTTCGTCTAAATTACTTTTTAGAGATTCGGGTTCGGGTAGATCTCCTTTGCTAAGCCCACTGGTACCAACATCTTCTCCAAAATCTTTAGATTCACTTTCATAAAAATTGGAGCTGTCATCAGAACGACTGCAGTCATGGAGACTTTAAGAACTGGTGTATTCAGATTCAGTTTCTGGTGTTTGATTTTCTACGTGGACACCTTCTTTTCGGCTTAGGCGTAGACGTTTGTGCTCCTTCCAAGTTCATGCCATCTGCGCTCGATTCATCAAACAATTTTGTAGAGACACTTTTGTCAACTGGCATGTCCAATGTCTTTCGTTTCTGACTAGACCCTTTTTTGGCCATATTCTGTTTTTTTTCTGCAAGGTTTTGCAAGAAACTGTTTCCTATCAGTTTTCTTTGGTCGCGGCCAGAACTTTGGTTCTGTCAAGCGGTATGATACCTATTTTTTTAAACCCAATCATTGGGGCAAGTTTGTCATTGATTTGTTTTTTTCTTTCCACAAAGTCAATATTTTATATCACCCTCTATTCAACGTACCATAGTAGGCAACATACCACAGCCAATGGAAAACGCAAACGATTACGTTTGCGTTTTCTAAATAATGTATCCCAATCATGACCTGGTAAATTGTTTTTAAAGTTATTGACTGTACGCCCCTGTTTATCAAAAAAGCATTTCATGGAGTATCTTAAATCAAGTTCAGTAATTGGAAAATCAATTTCAACCAACTTTTTGATGAAAGTTCTTCTTCTTGAGAAAACACTGTGAGATGGCCATGTTTTTTTACCCCATTTCTTTTAAGCTTATTTATTATTGTGCTTCTAGGTATATTATAATACTGACTTACATCTCTTTATGTTATTACTTCACTTGTTAAGTCCATCAAACAAGCTTATTGCTTATTGCTACAAGCTGTCTGAGCATTATAATAGGTATAGTTTATCGAACCTGCCTTTCTTTTATAATTTCTCGTTATGATGTCCTCAGCAACTGAAACAAAAACAATTAAAATAACATTTTACAACACTAACAATTGAAATTTTTTTTATTAAAATCATTTTTTAAAATATTTGGAGGTAAAAATTATATGCCAAGTAGCTGGAGCTACTTTGGTCCTGGCAAAAAGTAGCCCTGAAAAAACTAGTATTTAAGTTATGTTTATGAAAACTTTAAAATTTACTGTCAAAACAAAAAAAAATGAATGAAAAGCTATGATCACATACTGGTAACAGGCTACTAAAGGTAATATTTTGACACCTTATTTTTAACTTTTAACAGGAGAATGTTTGGAGAGTAAAATTCTTCACATGTAAACAAATGTTTGCAAATGCCCCAGTGTTGCCACTAACAAAAAATTAAATTTACCTCAAACTATTAAATTACCCTCAAATAGGATTCAAAATATTTTTCAAGCCAAGAAAACTCACATTTATCTTGTATGGTTTGTTCTGTACAAAAATTAATACCTCGCAAGGACCAAACTGGCCCCACTTAACGGTGCTCTCTTGTGATCGGTTTGTTCTTTTCCAAATTGTTGATGCAGATAATCCCTTGCAAATCCCAGAAAACGAACATTTTCAGGTGAATGTAATATCACTTTCGGTGCACATTCGGTGGATAAAACTCATTAATAAAACTGTTCGTTTTGGTGTGTAATATTCAATTCAAGTTCCATTTAAGTTTGATTTAAGTTTATTCAATCGTCGCGAAATGCTAAACTTTTTTGTATTGCGCTTATATGCTTAAATACTCCTGTAAAGTAACCAATCAGTGTAAAGTTTGATCCACAGTGAGCAAACAACAATATTTCTATCATTCACTCTATCATTGGCCGACACGATATTATAAATCTTGTTTTTTTTTCTTTTTATTTGGGTTTTTCGCCACTATCTAAAAATATTGGTTTTTATGTAAATAAAAGATCACTGGGTAAAAACAAAAAACCAAACAGAGACAAATTTCTCAGTAATTCTTTTGTGTGATAAATTTGCCTAACGAATAAAATTATCTAAAAACCTATATAAATGTGGTTTGCGAATGTGGCAAATTTTATATAGGTGAGACATCTAGACCGTTAGATTAGATTAGACCGTTAGACCATAAAAATCTTCTTAGAAAGGGCGATTTTAATAAATCTAGAATTAGTCAACAGGCATGGGAATCGGAACATAAAATTAATTAGAATAATTCCAAAACGGTATTAAAAGAATCGGTAACAAAATACGGAAGATTAAAAGAAACCGCTATTATCAATTTAAAAAAAAAAATAACTGTATTGCTATGCATTTGGTAGATTTAAATTCAATATGGTTTCCGATTTTAACGAATACAATTAAAAACATTTAAGTATTTCAATACACAATCATAATCACGCAGTAAATCTCACCTATATATTTTTTTGGTAGTATGTCATTGTCATTATAAACGAATTGCCAATGTAAGAATTATTGACATACACAAAAATATATTTACTTCCTATCTTTTCAGAATTTATAATAATTAATATAATTTATTTTTAGATTCGTTTTAAAAAGGGGAGGAGAATACTTCCCGAAACGTTAATGTTAATGTTTGTATATCCTTTTAGAACATTTATATGCTTTTAAAAATTTTGTTTGTTAGGCAAATTTATTACAAAATAGAATCACTAAGAAATTTGTCTCCGTTTGGTTTTTTGTTTTTACCCAGTGATTCTTTATTTACATAAAAACAGATACTTTTGATATTTTTTGAGTTTTAGATCGTGGCGAAAAACCCAAATAAAGAAAAAAAATATATGAACACGCCACAATCATTCAGACATTACATAGATCTTGTTGATCATTTTCTCAGTAGTCATATAAATCAGGCGTCCTGGGCGCGAAGAATCATTTATAATGCTTTTTGCAACCCAAAAGGTAGAGCGTTTAAACAAAATACAATTTGCATTTTTTCATAACAGTAAAAATATCGATCCTATCTGGTCTAGAATCAAAATAAAACTCAATGCCATATAGTCTTGAAATAATGAACCGTTACTAGAAAATAAGGTACTGTTCAGAAATGTAATCAAACGGCTAACCATCGGAAAAACATTCCTCGTATGTTTAGTTAATATCAGTTTTATGTGTTGCCAGCTGTGGAGAAAATAACGTGTGCTATGGGCACATTTTACTTTATTATTTCAAAATAGGCAAACAAGCTGTGGAGATTTATGAGCAAATATGCCATCTCCATATATATGGCTTTTTCAAATTCCGAGTTTCGATATTATAATGAATTTATTTAAGTATGTGAATATTTAAGTATATTCAAGGATGTCATTGATGTCAATATATCCCAACTAATGCTAAATATTACACTAATATTCAATATATTGCAAGAAAATGTATAATTATTTTAATTACTCGAGTACATTTTTAGGGCTAATATTTGAGTATTAGATAAATTGATTGGTCAACTTGAAAACAGCGAATTGTTGCCAAGACCTCAATGGTTGCCAGTTGTTGAAAGAGAAATATTTAACTGAGGTAGTCAATATTTGGCCGAAATTTATTTTAAATAAACAAACTAAGATTTATATCTAAATTTCCACTATATTCAAAACTTGTACGTAAAAGGTTTCCTAATAGGAATGATTGAATTTGAATTTGAAATAAAATACAGAAAATTCGACCGCAAATGGTGCTCATTATTTTTATTAGATTGTATATTTTATGCCACTTATGAATTAAACAAAACATCGTTCAAATGACCATCTCGACTCTTGCACTGATTGATCCGATTGGGTGGTATGGTGGAACATATCGGGTGGTATCACATATCGGGTGGTATCACAATATCAACAATTTCGAAAGACAAAATCGGATAATATGGCACGCTAGCGTTCCCCATTCACTGTGACGGTTCGTTTTACGGAATTCTTGAAAAAATACTGCCCGATAATGCCACTGTACCATAATGCACACCAAACAGTGATTCTTTCGGGATGTAATACGGCCTGATGAAACCGCTTGTTGACTCACACCAATAACGATAATTTTGCTTATTAATGTAGTCGTTTTAATAAAAATGAGCCTAATCGGAGAAGATGATTTTGCGATGAACATTCGGATCGTTTTCGATTGCTTCCAATACCCAATCTGCGAACTCCCAACGTAGTCGATGTTCAGTTGGCTTAAGTTCTTGTGCCTATGCAATCTTGTATGGGCGTAAATCAAGATCCAAATGCAAAATAAGCCAGGTGGTTATTCTGGATAAGCCCAACTCTTGACAACGGTGCGGAACACACACATTGTCGTTCTCGGCAACACTTTGACGAAACGCTGCGATATTTTGTTCACTACGGCCACTACGAACTCGTGAAGGTGGCTTTTGATTATGAAGACTAAACTCACGTTCAAACTTATTAATTATACGGTGGATGGCTTGATAAGAACAAGCAGAATGACGACCGTGTTTTCAACGAAATGCTATTTGAGTAGCAACAAAACTTCTCGAATTTTGATAAAATGTTTGGATAATTTCCAAACATTGTGGCGACAACTTGTTCATGATAAAATGGCAAACATTACCGAAAACAATTACCTCAAATGTCAAAAATGGATACCACAAGCTGCCAAAATCCGATCGTCCTTATTGGGAAGCACTTTATTACAATTTTTCGACACACAACGCCTTTTTCAAATACGAACTAAATCAAACTTACAGTAAGAAAATAGTTAAAACCTGAATGTCCATTGACTGAATCATGACTGACATCATTTATGGTATTGATAAATGATAATAGTGGGAAAACCCATTTTTTTTGTCTAGATGTTCAATATAAATTTAACAAAGGTGAACCATTCAAGTCTACCTGGTCGTTTTAGCAGAATACCCGAGTTTTTTCTTTGATTAATTTGAAGGCTCTCTAAGAGATTTAATATTTTTGATTTATTTTCGTTACGTAACATTTTAAAATTATCCTTGAAAGAGTGATATGCTAACATTAAGAGATTGGCATAATGAGAATTATTTTGTTCCGTAATATACAGCGGCGGTTCGTGGGGGAAAACAGGTGGGGCACGTATAGCCAAATTTCATAATGGGGATAGGGAAATGCGTCGCAGCCAAAATTTTTACATTTCTTAGTATCATACACACACTTTGAGGGTATGGAAATACGAGGGTAACTGTCAGACATCACATTTTCAAATAGGTACCTAGATAATAAAATTTTGCTAAACTCACCATAGGTCCTTGACCATTAAATCTGTTTGTATTTGAAGTCCATCCTCTTAAATTTCTGAGCAGCAAAGCGGTCGATGACTTGATCATTAAAATTTGAAATTGACTTTAAAAGTTTTTTTTTCAATAGATAACATTGCTAACGCGCACAACCGTTCCTGGCCCATAGCGTTTCTGGGAAATGTTTTGATTCGTTTGAGGGTAGAGAAATATCTTTCGCTTTCCACAGTCGTCATAGGGACGGTACACAAAACAATCAATTCCACAGATTCACTAAATGTTAATGTTAAATTGTTTTGGATAAACATTTGTAACAGCGGCACAGCCCCACTGTGTTTCATAAAATCGTCCCGTGCGTACATTACCGAGAGTTCATTTTTTAAATTTTAAGTAATTTACGTTTGCAAACAGTTTACACACAATTTTAACGTCTTCATTTGGAAAGACGGCTCGATATTCACCAAATTTTTCTGTTTCAAATAAATTTGCTACAGTTAGGTATACATCGAATCTAAAACGTTCATGAACCTGTATGTTTAAGATATCACAGATTTCTTGCATATTCTGAAATTCAGATTGGGGTCCTCCGTTTCTATCTGCTATTCTTTATAATCGTTGTAGATTCTTCGCCCGTTAAGTTACAAAATTCTGATTAATTTAAATTTCTGTATTGTCTCTAATATTTTGAATGGCTATTGAAAAAGTTACCAAATTCTTCTTAGCTTTATGTGCATCTAGTTGCCTGCTTTGCTGTTGATAAAAGAGCAATATATTACCTACCAAATAATTTATTAACCCCTGAGTTTAATTAACTTTGCAATTTTTCTTTGTAAATGTAAACAGTATTCACACATTTAGACGTAAAGTTCTTTTGGTAGCGGCCGCACGAAATAGATGCTTTTTCACGAGGCTGTCCAGAACAGTTGTCCTTTTGGAGGATTGAGAAAAAAAAGCGGGAAATGCAGACAGATTTGCAAAAAATACTTTTACATCTTTTTCAATTGTACCACCTTTCAATTATTAGATTTAATTGGTGATTTTTGAGGACAATTCGGCCCTCAAATGTTAATGTCACAGTATTTCTATTCATATATTGCACTGAATTTATCTTCACTATTGTAATCGTTCAAAACATTCACTTTGCAACCACTCGAAAAGTTGAAAAGCGCGATGGCGAAAAACACCTGACTATTGAGAATAGGGCAGTGCTCAAGATATGACGTTATAAATGCGTTTAATAATCGGGTTACTAGCAAAGCGATACATTGCTGTTTTTGTTTTTAACACGCGATAATAAAGAAAACAGTAGCGGCCCAAACTTGTCTATGCCCAAAGCATGTGCTCCATTTCGTTACGGCGAATGATATTATGGATATTAGTCTATAGAAGTCGCTAGAAGCGTGATCATAGACAGAACAGAGAATAAATTAATATAAAATCTGAAATTACTTTCTCATTTCACTCATTTTTTAATTTTTTTTTAGGTAGGGCATGTGCCCACGTGCCACTGTTAACCAACCGCCACTGTTAATATAACTTTTTTAAGTTCATTTAATTCACAGCACCCAATTAAATAAACTCTTGATTTAAAAAGTTAATGCGTTCGACTAATGGTTTAAAATTTGTTTTGAAAGCAATATTTGCATACTTTGTTTCTTATAAATATTTAGAAATTGATTAGGTAAGGTCTCTTGTATATGTAATAGTTTTGTACGCGGTATTTTTTATATTATGACAGGATATAATATATATTTATTTATGACAGGATTAAGACAGGATATATTATATAATTTAAATTAAATAAAAGTCGTCTTCAAAAATATATTGGAAAAATGATTGAAGGCTCTCGGATTAGACTTTATTTACTACAATTTATTTACTATAATTTACTACAATCTGTCATGCAAAAAGTTGCGACGCACTTTGTTAGTATGTTCAGGAAATAAGGAAAAAGGAGAGAAAGAAATAAAAGAATTTATTTTCATTTAAGGGGTTATATTTTCATTTAAGGGGTTTGCGACTTACAATGATGTTTATAGCTATACTCATCCTCGGTGAGTGCTAGCCAGAGCGGACTGTTAAGCCCCTACCCCCCCCCCCCTCATTAGATCAATCGGTGAGTAAGGAGTGGGTTATAAGCACCACTGACCTTACCACGGAATAGGCCAGGAAATTTCCACGGTGTTCTAGGAATTCCCTCTAGCTCAGTATATCACCAGCTATAGCTATAGCACCACATGAGTTATTAATACTAACCATATAAATAATATATCAATAATAATATTGCTGTTCGGCTAAATAGCCACCGCTGCCCCAAAATAAAAGTAACACAGTGTTAAAGTAAAAGTAACACAAAAGTTCACAGCGGGAAGATCGGCCTCTTCGTCCTCCGACTACATCGTGATAAAAAGAGAAGGAAGAAGAAAAAGAACGTACGCGGATATCGGAGTCAGGCTTCCTACAAAAATAGTGGGAACTTAGGGCGGTAGGGCCCACCTAAAATCTAACTCCGTCCAAGGACCCTCTAAAGGGGTTTCAACGCTGCCCCGGTGTAGTAGGCACTATGATGTAGTGATAGTGACCTTTCCGTGAGTTGGGTGTTTCAAATCCTTCCGAAAGGAGTACTCATAAAACCGCTAATCAAACCAACAAAAAACTAAAGCCTCTTGATTTTATGGCTCACACCTCGAGGTGCAAATCCGTTAAATTACGTTAAAATAAATAATTACACCATGCAGGTCCTTCACAACGAAGCTCAACGGGAAAAGTCACCTTTTATACAATAAAAACCCCTTGGAAATCTTCCACCAAAATAATCTCGTCCCCGGAAACTGAAGCGAAAGATGGTTTAATAGTGGACCCAAGAGAAATCGGAGAAAAATGGAATTAATCACATGCATTTAATTAGTTGGGACAAATTTTCATACTTCTGTCTCGTTCTAACGCACTCCATGGTCCAACCACTCTGCTCAGTACACTCCAACAAAGGAAAAGAAAGGCGCAAGGAAACGGAAAACAAAGGCGCTATGTCTTGACGCTATACAAGGGCAGTGCTAGACGTTTAAAGTAATAAAATGTTATCTCACTGCTTTTCAAACTTAGGGTTACTTTGTACCCGTTACAAAGTAAAATTAAAAAAGGTTTTATATAAATTGAAGGAATTTGAATTATTTGTAGTATAGTTTTGATTGATTGCGCGGTTGGCTCTTGGTGAAACATAGTAACAATGATAATAATTAAAACACTTGGTATTTGTTTCACAATATATTCAAGATATTCTCTAACATGTTTCGGCCTCGCGACCATTCTCAAAGAGAGTTATGTATAAACTAAACTAAAGTTTCAAAGTGCTGTCTAATGGAAGTCGGTTTTTTCTCGTTAAATTTATTACACTATTAATAATTGGAGTATTTCCGAAGTCTAGCTGGGTGTTTGTTAGGTTTTTGCCGTCGTATATGGCTTTTTTAATTTCGAAAATTTCCAGGTAATTTAACAGCCTGCTTTTATTGCAGCTATGTATTAATTTGGTATTATTAATGTTAAAAAAATGGTTCTGGTCCATACAATGTTCGGCAAAGCCCGTCTTTCTCTGATTGTGTAAAATTGAATATTTATGTTCTTTTAGCCTATCATTGAGCGATCGGCCCGTTTGGCCTATATAAATAGCATCACACATATTACATTTAATTTCGTATACTCCAGATTTGTCACAAAATTTTGCTCTTTCTTTGTTATTGTTTAACATCGATGCAAGATTATTTTTATTAACAGAGAGACAGAGAAACAGAGAAAGACAGAGAAAGTCCAACTCTGGAAAAAATGATCTTTCAGAATTTCATAGATAATAATCTTAAATTCAATTTTAAGGTGTAGAATCAATAGATACATTACAAAAGTTTATCAAAGGTTAAATTTTACCGAGTATTGCGAAACTTGCGGATGGATAATCACTCCATTATATCCTTATAATTAGTTATTTTTACTTTTTCCTAAAATATAATTTCTTTACTAAATATATTGCCAAGGCGATCAATAATTCATGTTTTTTGTGATATTAAAAAACTAAATTTTAGATTTAAACAGCTCACTTTACAAAATAATAATCATTCGATTTGTTCAAATTAGTTTGAACCATCTATCAACAGAACTGAAAAATTCCAAATCAAAACGAATTGTTGTTCTTATTCGCATAACCTCTATAAATGACTTAAATATTAAGCTTGATTGAAGTTGAATTACGCCATGTTCTTGTAACTTTTCCTTATATTCCGTCAGCCAATATTCAGACCTTGTTCCGTCTAGCCAAAGAAACCGGGGTATGCTGACCAATGTTGGGTATATCTACTATAGCTCCGCGTATATTTACTTGAGTTGCGCATATTTTAGTTTTTTTTTGTTAAGGACTCTGTGTCTTGATAACTTGACTGTTTGGATACAGCTCTGATTAGAGCTTGCCGTCAAACCCACACAATCACTTGAAATTACTTTAATTCGTTTTAACATTTTTAAACACCAAATCACGTTTTTAAACTTCTGTACGTGCGTTTTAATAAACACGTTAGCATCATCAGGAAATGATTCATTATAACTCTCTCGAATTTAATTATCTCCTGATAGTGCTAACACAGTTAGCAAAAAGCGCGCCAAGAAGTTTAAAAAAGTAATTTGGTGTTTAGTAGTCAATTTCTCCGAGTTTAGTGTTTCAAACCCAATATTGTAATAGAAGAATTGATTACAAAAAACATATGAATCATTTCACTGAATATTTATATGTATAAGAAAATTTAATTAATCAAGGAAATTGCAAGTGTTATTAAAGCAATTTTCAAAACAAAGAAAGAAAAATAATCAGATAAATTAAAATTAATGGCGCATATCTGACAAAGAAATTAACCCACAGAGGGAAATTGATTTTCTGGTTGCAGGAATATTATGAACATAATATGCGGTTGGTAGAAGATTAATGAGGGCACTGGATTCTGGGAATGTCAACGTTAAATTTATCAAGACAGAGTTAGCTTTAGGTTTCCTAATCCCAATATGTACACTTCCCTTTCAACATTAAATGCACGGAGGAACAACATGAAATTTACATAAAAATTAATCTTGTGGCAGGTTTTTAGATTAAATGCATTTTAATCTAGTAAATATAAATTGTTGTGTTTATACAAAAATACATATTATTATGTTTGGACGAAGATGAATATGCAAAATAACAAAAAAATATAGAATTAATTTGCTGGCGAAAAAATTAGAGAATAAATTATATACATAATATTCAATATTGCGATCAAGCGGTATCCACTCCAGGATAGCCTTCGTCCATCTGTCATCCCATCGCCTCGCTATATGGCCTACCCGTCTCCATTTTAATGGCTTTACTCTTCCAATGATGTCACACAGTTTCTTTTGTTCCCTGATCCATGCGCAGGGCTTTCTGTCTCGTCTTGTAATGCCAAGCATACATCTTTCCATTCCCCTCTATGCTACCCGAAATTTTTGAATTGACTGCCATGTGAGTGTCCAGGTTTCACTTCCGTATGTCATAACGAGTAGGACACACTGATCAAAGACTTTTCTTTTCAGGCAAAGTGGAAGTCTGCTCTTAAACACTATGTTGAGCCTGCCAAATGCCTGCCAGCCACATTTAACACGGCGTTCCACCTCCCAGGCGGTATCCCCCTCCATTAAAATCCTCTGCCCAAGATATATAAAGTGGCCCGCAATCTCCAAATCCCTTCCTAAAACTGAAATTCTTTTGTCCTTAGCGAATTTATTGAACATAATCTGACTCTTTTTCAGGTTTACTTTCAAGCCAAATGATTCGCCAGCCCTTTGCAGTTCTTGTATGCGTCTGTGCAGCTCATATGGGTCTTGTGAAAGGAGAACGATATCACCTGCGAATCTAAGAGTTTGCACCGTTAATCTCTACACTATCCTGTTTACAATCCAGTTTACGGAATACTTCTTCAAGGCCAGCCGAGAAAAGAATAGGCGATATTGCATCACATTGCCGTACACCTCGTTCTATATTAATTACAACTTTAAGATCATCAAGGTGAATTGTCGCTGTAGCTCCATCATATATCGGTCCTAATAGGTTTACATATGCTTTGTCTACCCTGTGGCTAAGCAGTGCATCCATTATGGCATGCTTTGATATGGAGTCAAATGCTCTTTTCGATAAAAAGCCAAGCACAGTGGCATGGTATATTCGTTATGCCTTTCTATAATCTGCTGTACAACCTGAATGTGATCCATTGTACTGAATCCATTTCTGAATCCTGCTTGTTCTCTTGGTTGTGCGTCATTCCATTTTCTTAATATTCTTTTAGATATTATCATAGTGAAAAGTTTGTACATTACTGATAGGAGGCTTATTGGACTGTTTTCCAATTGACTCCTGTTTTCTTTTAGTTTCCTTTACAAAATTGAATATTCGAACGTCATCATCAGAATCCTTGTCTTCAGCTCCATTATCATTATTTTCAAATAGAGATTCAGCTGTATTAACACCTGGATTGAAAAGACTGGATATGGCTACATCAGTTGCGTCAGAATCGAGATCACTCTCTGAAAGTTCTTCTACTTCTAAATTATCTGCCTCCCAGTCACTGCCGCTATCTTTAAAAGATTCAAGTTCGCTATCTTCACCGTTCGTTATTTTTTCGATTTCTCGTTGTACATCTTTGTCTGTCAATGGACGGCATTTATCCCTCTTGGAAGACATTTTCTTGAAAACAAACATTATTGTAAGTTTATAGTATGGTTAAATAACTAATAGTTTTTTTACCTGATATTATTTTGAAATATAATGAACTAAAATGAACGTTCGCTAAAAAAACTGGAAACTCGCAATAAATATTACGGTATCACTAATATGTCGAAAAATTTACGACGCGGCATTCACAATATAACCATATAAAGTGAATATTTGCTTGCAAATTCAACAGGCCCTAGATTACGACTAAATACGAAAATACTAGTCAGGTGTGGCTATTACGATTTACGAAACAGCCCAAAAATAACCGAAGAAGTGCGATTGTCGTAATATCTACGACGCATTAGTGTTCTAAGGTTTTCAAAAATTTCTTAGTAGCAAGAACTTTTTTTCTTTTGGGCATTTTTATCTAATAATCGTTAAACATTTTAAACTGTATGATAAACATTTACTTTATACATTTGTATAAAATATTACAATAACGGCACATTCGCCATAAAATCGGAGGATGCTTCATTATGTTTTTTAAAACGCCAAATTAAAGTACGAAAAAATCACGGCATTTTTTAGAATAATAAAGGTCATAAAATACACTAGTAATTAAGTCATTCGTTACAATATGTAAAGAAATCTATTTAGCAAACAATTACATTACAATTATTTTTTTTACAATATGTAAAGAATCTATTAGTCTGTCTACATATAAAGTACGAGAACCTTTGATACTCTTCGACGATTTAAATAATGATAATTTTATTTTATCAATACAGTGAAAGCTCCTTATTCGCGGAGGATACGTTCGGCAAATATGCCGCGAATACAGAAATCGTGAATACGAAATGATAATTTGTACGGGATTATAAGGAATGCTTTCCAAGGTTACAAAATGATATATATTACAAAATTATATATATATATATATATATATATATATATATATATATATATATATATATATAATAAAAACAATTTATTGAGAGAATTTTAACAATATTAACAATCATTATCAGGCTTAGGTAATGGTTTAAAGATTTTAATAATTCTTGTCTTGTCGCTTTTAAAAGGTCTTTTAATTCGGATACATTCGACTGTGGAATTAACAATTCGCCTTTTAAAAACAAGACTTCTTTCCGTAGACGGAGTGAAGTTTAGAGACGGAGTTTTTATGAACAAATCACAAAACTCATTTGCCCTTCGCAAACCTTCACTGGGGTTTTTTGAGTTTAATGTCACCTTTTCAGTGCTCGTTGAGGCTTCCCCTTCAATGGAATGGGAATTAAGCATTTCCTCCAAGTCGGTTTCAGTCAAATATTCATCTTGCGATTCAAGCAATTATTAAATGTCACTGAATTTTATCTGTTCAAACCCATCTCGTCCTATGCCATTCGCAACTTGAGCAATTTTTTCAGTTAATGTTTGAATTTGGACGGATTCTTCATCATTACCGACAGTTATATCAGGCCACGGTTGTTTCCAGCATGATTTCAAAGTGTATGGTTTCAGCTCTAGCAATGATTTTTTTATGTTAACAATGCACATTGGTATATCAAAATGTTACCAGCATTGCATAACATTCATATCAGCATCACATTCCATGGTGTCCAGGATGATTTTAAAAGTTTGTCTAATGTAATAGAGCTGAAAGGCCTGGATTATTCCTTGGTCCATAGGTTCGACTAAGACTGTCTTGTTAGGAGACCAAAATATCACCCTTATATTTAGATGCATAGCTTCAAGCGCACGAAGGTAACTTGGAGCATTGTCCAAATCTAGAACTGCCTTGAAATCTAAATTATTTTTCTTTAAATAAACTTCAACTTCAGGAAAAAAAGACAATCCCGGAACATGCCACAGAAAATGACACTTGTAACCCAAGCTTTCTTGTTTGAACGCCAAACCACTGGTAGATTGTCCTTGTTTTGATTTTTCAAAGCACGAGAATTTGGCGATTTGTAGAGCATAAGTGGCATAATTAAACGATCTCCTGATACATTAGATCAGGACAGCAGTGTAACTCTATATTTTACTGCCTTAAAACCAGAGGCGGACTTTTCACCTTTGGATATAAAAGTTTTGTTTGGCATTATTTTCCAAAACAGGGCAGTTTGTGAAGAAAACACTTGTGTAGGTTTGTATACACTATCAGCAATTAACTTTGAAAATCCTTCTGGATATGTTGCTGCTGCTGAAGTATCTGCACATGCAGCTTCTCCAACATTATGTTATGCAGTGATTGTCGCACCTTGAACTTATTGAACCAACCTTCCGATGTTTGAAATCCTAAAGTCGCTTAGCTTTCTCACGGACTATAGCACCACTTAGAGGCATTCTCTTCTGGCTACAATCTTCAATCCATAAAGTTAATGCAGCTTCCATTTTTTCAATGGTTCGATCACGAGCAATGTTTGCTAATAGCGAGGTTGAAGCTGTAGAATTCCTTATTTTGTCTACTGATTTCTTGATGGATTCTTGATTCATTTACATTTAAAAAATGCGATATGGATGCAAACCACTCGCTATAGCGGATAAGGATTTTTACCTTAAGCGGCAACACGAGTTTTTCCCGTGTAGGAACTAATTTTCTTTTCCTTTTACATTTTTATATATATACCACAACCACAAGTTTGACATTGACTAATATATTGAATAAATATTTATTATAATTGAATAGAATTTAGCTGTACCCATATAAATGGTGCGGCAACTTTTAGTTCGTATTAAAAATGCAATCAATATTTTCAAATGGTTTATATTTTATTTTCGAGAGTACACTTACCGAAAAAGAATGGAATACAATTTTATTTAAATGACTGTCTCGGTTGGATTTGCAGTAGCCTATTCTGTCGACCCAATGTTTAATTACAGTTTCAATCATTTGAGCTTCTATTTTACCAAGAACCACTTTTATTTCGTCTTTTAAAGCTTCAATCGCATTTGGATGGTTAACATAATATCTGTCCTTGACAGATCCGAACAAATAATAGTTTAAAGTCAAGTTGCAGCTCTTAGACGGCCAGTTGACATCACCATTTCGGCTGATTATGCGGTTTTCGAAGTGAGGGCGCAAAACGTCGATAGTAGCGTTAGCTGTGTAAGCTGTGGCGCCACTGTTTCGAAACCAAATACTGGCCAAATCAGCTTCTTCAATCGTAGGGAATAAAAAGTCAGTTGGCATGGCACGATAATGGTCGCCATTGGCAATTAGTGAGGCCCTTATCATTTTCAGAATAAAAAACGGTCCTATGCCTTTGGACCATATTCCACAGCATATAGTCACATGTATTGAGTGCATTGGCTTCTCAATTGTCACGTGTGGATTTTCTGTACCCCAAATATATAATTCTGCTTGTTTACATAACCTCCGAGGTGAAAATGAACTTCATCGGAAAAGATGATTTTTTATAAAAATGCTCATCTTCTTCCAACCGATAATTATAACCGATTAGCTTATCCAGCGAAACGAAAACACAATAGATGGTCAACCGCCTATAATTCTTAAACCAATTGGACTTTGTAGGCCTTCATACCGAGGTCTTTGTGTAAAATTCTTCGCACAGCCCTATCGCTGATGTTTAATTCTTAGGAACGATGGCGGGTGGAGGTGCTCGGATGTTGACGCACACTTTCAGCTACAACAGCAATATTTTCCATCGAACAAGCTGGACGGCGATACTGACCGTGTGTATTGTCTGTGAAAACATGCACGAACTTTTTCACAAATTTCCTTACTCCGTCCTCAGTTGATCCTCAAATTTTGGCAACTGATTCACTATATTGAACATAAGTTTTCAATATTTTTCAACGTAGATCAAGCGTATTTCAAACAATTTTGTACACCGGGACTATAATACTGAATTTCTGTCATTTGGCAGATGACAGTAAAGGTTATGAGCGGCACAATAACCGCTAGTTCAAAAAAGGAACCACAAGATGACACATTATGGAATATCTCAAACTGTAAATTGTCTTCTTCTTTTCTTTCCGTATCCGGTCAAACAATAATCTTCCAGTGCTTTCTTGAGCAGTCTTCTATGATTACAATATCGAAAGCAGCTGGTAGTTCTATAAAAATATACTATTAAGTCTTAATTATACCATTATACCTAATTAGACTATTCATTATACTGTTAAGTCTTACTGTATATTAGAGAGAATCTTAAGTGTTTTATTGATTGTATCGCTACTTTCGCTATTTCGCTAGTTTTGCTATGAGCTTTTTTCCTTTTGTCAGACTTAGTTGTTCCAGTGTTTCTACATTTTTCTCTGGCCAACCTCCCAAACGTTAACCTTGTGTCTGAAGCAGCCTCTATCCTGAATTTCACTTTGTGTAATATTTGCTGATCTTAGGTCCTCTTTAATTGCGGCAATCCATTTAATTACTTCTACTTTAGCTCTCCTATTTTCATAAAATTCGACTATTTATTTAGTTAGCTTTCTCGGATTCATCCGTTTTATGTGTTCGTAAAACGTAAGCCTTCTTTTTCTCATATCGCTATAGCGCATATGTATCGCTCATATATATATATATATATATATATATATATATATATATATATATATATATATATATATATACATATATATATATATATATATATATATATATATATATATATATATATATATATATATATATATATATATATATATAATTATATGTAATTGTTTTTATGTGTAAAACTGACTTAAAAGTAGTAATTAAGTGGCCATCAATCTCTTTAATATGTTTTATCACAGATGAAAATCTGAACTTAAGTGACCCATTCTTTATTGACATATAAAAGTCGAAAATGGAAATTGGCGTCTTACCTTTGACCTTTCGACACAATGCTGGCAAAGATTTAAGATATCAGAAAGTAAAATGATTTTATATAATGCCTAGAAAAAAAATGCGGTTACCTAATATTAAATAAATCTAACTCGTTCTGTTTTGATATAATGTTTCTGATAATTTTTAGATTTGGTTCAAAGTTTTTCTGCTTTTTGCTATGTTAGATTTTTATGACTGTAATGTTTTATATATAAATAAGTTACAGAAAATTGTAGAAAATATAATATTTTTGATTATCTTAGATATTGCATAAGTTCTGGCCGTTTTTTATTAAAAAAACAATGATTGTAACAACAAATTAACCAATGAGATATTCTCCGTCATTGTTCACGACCAGCTACGATCTCGATCAAGTTATTGATGGCTTTTCGCTCGAAAACTTGTTAACGCAGTTTTTGAGGTCCTCATCGTTTGCGAAAGGTATCGTTGGTTAAGATCGTGCATTGTCGTGAGACAAGATAACGTAATAACTCATTTACATAGCGCAGCTGGGCGAGGTAGCATTCCTTGTCGACTGTCCTGTTCTTTTCCAGGATTTTCCAGTACTAAACCCTCCCAATCCCATCAAATGCCTCCTGTAGTAACACTCTCCTTCCTTTGCTTTATATTGACATAGAAAAACCATTTCCCGTGACGATTCTGTACAAGAATTGTTGCGGCGCTTTTCCTTGTTGCCGTCGGTTTGTCTGTGTGGCACTCAAGCTCCAAGTTTTTGAGTAAATATTATATTTTGAAGAGGTCGAGAGATTATCACAAAGCCGCATTTCATCTTTTTAGCCAATTGGGTTTTTGAATAAAAAATCATTATCGATTGTTTTACATTATTTTAAAATTTTATCATAAATCATAAATAATATTGATAATCGAAAATTTAAAAAAATGTTTTACAATTAATTATTAATGGATTAAAATGTATAAAATTTAAAAAAAGTCACTTGACTACGAAAGCGTCACGATTGGTTTCTATAGTTGTGACGTCATTATGTTAAAGTGTTTTCACGTAAGTACTGTCTACGGCGTCTACCTATGTATATACTGTCAAAATTATTGAAGTTAGTGCAGGAAAAAAAAATACTGGTTGCTAATTTAATTCAGTAATGTGTGACAAAGGGTTCATAAACGTCAATTCTGATAATATATCTGGTGTGGATGTTTTTTGGTCACAGATTTTCTCAAAAAATGACATTCGGTTCAATTCAGCTGAAGTTCGAGATTCTAAAGCATAAATGTGAATTTTTACAAAATAATAATGTAAATATAAATAAGAAACGCTTCATGCGCAAAGTTACGCAAAATTACGGTGGCAAGGCTATAGATTATGTTCAACTTAACCGCAAAAATTGTATTTAAACGGTGAAAGGACGTGTATGTCCAGAACATAAAGTTCGAAATAAAGCTTTTGCAGGTACCTTAATCTTATAAATAAAAATAAAATGCTATTCGTTTGTAAATGCATTACTTGATAACGGCTGGACCGATTTGGCTGTTTTTTATATGTTCGTAATAGTCCGAATAAGGTTTTTAGGGAAAGAAAATTTGGAATAGTTGCATGAAAATTGGAAAATCCGGGAAAAACTAAAAGTGCTTTTTTCTATGGGATACTCGTATGAATTCAAGACCGTAACTCACGATTCAAACGATGGATATACGTAATTCTTTTTTATTTTGTTTGCTATGGCCTTGGAAAAGTTTTCAGAAAAAAGAATCAAGACAATTACAAAGGAAAGTCGAAAAATTAGGACAAACTCTAAAAATCATAATTTTTGTATACACCATCGATCATAACTGACCATAGGAACGACATATTTGGTTGATTTTTTTTTGTTTTGTTCGTTATGTTCCCGAGATGGAACAAACTTAATTGAATGTTTTCAATTGAAAACAAAATCTGGAAGATCTGGAGACAGATTTGGAAACACTCATTCCAACTTAAATTAAAATAAAATTTCATTTGTTTTTACTTTTGTGTTGTTTCGCGATCTTTCCAACAGATAGTTATCAGTAGTTATTTTATTTCTATTCCAATTTATTTCGCTACGTGCGCAAATGTCGATTGTCAAATTGTAAATCAAGCCAATCGGTTGATTCACAATTGTTGTAAGTGAATTGTGATTCAGTTGTAAGTTTATCGCAATTGCTTTATGAAATTAATTTTTTCGTCGTTGAAAATTGAAAAGTTTTGCCGTTTTATCTCAAACAAATTTACAAATTTACCTACGAAATACGGTAAGTTTTGAAGTGACAAAGGGTTATACAGTGAATCAATTGTTCATTTTTAGTTGAATTGTGATTATTCGTATCGACATAATTGAATTAAAATGACACAATTTAATCGCATTGCAATGCCGCCAATATGACGGAGCAATTTAGGTCGCAGAACTCACAATTCTACAAACCAAACGTTATCGTACAAACGGAGAAGTATTTTCAAAATATCTCCTGCACATTGGCCATGGCAAAATCATCGTTGACATTTTAACTGGCTACATTACATTCCACGTCGATTTTTGCAGCCACCATCCGAAAGATGTTCCCAAACATTGCTCAAAAATTATGTTTGGTTGAGCGAATGTTATATATTAGCTGCGAAAAACATTGATGTCGACGAAATGAATTTTAAGATTCAGAGTGAAATTGCTGGCGAATTGATGACGTACAAATCGGTAGATTTCCTTACTATCCAAGATGATGTCCTCAACTATCCAACCCAAATTTTAAACCCTCTGGAATTACCTGGATTGCCGCCTTACAATCTCCAACTGAAAGTCGGATCGGTAATCATAATTTTGTCAAATATTAATCAACCACGTCTTTGTAATGATACATAATATGTATATAATAATAATAATAATATATAATATAATAATAATAATAATAATACATAATAATATGTATGCCATTCGACTTTAAAAGCTTACAGTTTCCGGTGCAGATTGCATTCGCAATGACAATAAACAAATCACAAGGACAATCATTGAGTGTTTGCGGCCTTAACCTTAAAAATCCATGCTTCTCGCAAGGTTAATTGCATTTGGCCTGTCCCCATATTAGAAAACTATCAGCTTTGTTTGTTTACGCGCCAGACTACAAAACAAAAATGTATATATATATATATATATATATATATATATATATATATATATATATATATATATATATATATATATATATATATATATATATATACATACAGTCTGATTTACGAAACCTGACGATTACGTCAGAACTGTAGACTGAAAGCTAGAAAATCCTTATTTCAAATTTGCGTCATAGACAAAGAAAAAAAAACGTGTTAGACAAAGAAGTATTACTGTAAGTATGTTCAAAAACATAATAAATGCATTTAACACAAGTTAGAAAGAGAGAGCAACAAAACCGGATATCCTAGTTATAGGGTATAATTTCGTGTGTAGCTCCCATTAGTCACCTCATTTCATAGATAAGATATATATAACCTTAGATTGTTGACGTTTTTTGTCGTTTGTTTGGTTATAAAAGTTGTATCGTATTGGTGTTTTTCAACATTTACACCACAGTTTAAGTGATAAAATAAGGATATTTTCATTATATACTGTATAGTTTATAATCTTATCATCATGCAGGGCAAACCACTCAGTTTCCAGTCTCAACAGCTAGTGATTAATTTATTGAACTATTTTGAAAAAGAGAAATCTAATGGGGGTCCCCTAATACCGCTATCAGAAATTCAGGAAGTAAGAATTAAGTAACAACTGCAGAAATCTAAATAAAATGTTAAAATTGCAAGTTATACCAGGAATATGGGTTAAAATGTATCAAAGAAATTCTTGTAATTTTGTTATGTGCATTGGGCCTGATAACATTTTTAATTTTTTACTTGCAGCTTGCAGTTTTTATTGTTTAAATATTTTATTATTATACATTAGGACATCTGTTTTATTGGTTTTTCTCTTATTTGCTGCAGCGTGTAGCTCAAGTACTAGATATATCCATGAGTACTGTGACCAGAATCCGAAAGCATTTACTTAAACATAATAATGTAGTAAAATCTCCACAAAAGACACGGCCCCGAAAAAAAATAAAAACATTTGATTTGTCTGATAGCAGCAAATGTGAAATACAATAGTTATTTATCGCATGTATTCTGAGAGTAAGTATTTAGAAAATTGATAACATTATTTTAAGGAGCTTTTATTTAAATTATTAGTATTATTATGTATTTATTATTTTTTCTCTTTTAGAAAAGCACATCACGCTATCAAGTTTAAGTCATGAACTTGCAGAAAAATCAGTCATGTCCATAAGCAATAGTTCTTTGCAAAGGGTTCTACCATCTATTGGTTTCAAATACAAAAAGGATAACAGCAGGAGATATTTGATTGAAAAAGCCATTATTGCTGCACAACGTACAAAACTTTTGAGAATTTAGGAAAATAATATCGTAAAGTCGTTTTTCTAGATGAAACTTGGATATTTTCAAAAGGAAATTCTAGAAAATCTTGGCAAGACACTTCTGTAAAAACTGTAAAACGTTCATTAGGCTTTGAAAGAAAAAGATTTACTGTAGTTGATGCAGGTTCTGAGAATGGCTTTATTCCAAATGTAGGCATGGTATTTTCTTCAAAGAATACAAATAGTAATTATCATGGGGATATGAATAACAACTTATTTCTGCAGGGGTTGAGAAATCAGGTTTTGTGTAATTTAGAGGAACCATGTCTTATACTAATGGATAATGCTCCCTATTATAGTGCATTAAGTGAAAAAATGTCAGACCTATGTTTCAAAAAACAGGTCATTATGGAATGGTTGGAAAAAAATAATATTGATTTTCAAAGAAACCTAACAAAGTTAGAATTATTACAAATTGCAAGAAAGTATAGAACTGAAAGAAAGTATATAGTAGATAAGGAAATTCGGTTACATGGGCATGAAGTGCTTTGTATACCACTTTAGCAGTGCAAATTAAACGCTATAGAGTTAATAGGGACCAATACAAAAAATATTATGACAAACATATTGGAAGGGATGGGCATAGAGATAATAATAGTTTAGCTTTGGCGTAAGAAGCCTTAAACCAAACTACTCCAGAAAAATGGAAGAAGTGTATAGACTATACAAATAGAATCATACTAGATTGGTACAAAAAAACCATGATTACAGAAGTGACATCCTTAATTATTACCATTAATGATGAAGAATATACTGAATCTAGCAGTGATTCTGATGCAGAAAATTAATTTAACAGTTTTCTATTTAATTTTATCCTAGAATAAGAATGTGGGGCTCTGTGAAGTGAAGATATAGAAAAAGAAGCCAAACATGCATTTCTTAGCATCATATATAGCACAATTCACATGGGGAATGGAATGGAATGTGGAATTTTATGCTTATTGGAGAATTTAAATTCAGGAGGTTACTGGAGAACAGGGCTGTAAACTATATTTACATGAGTTTAGTACATGCATTCTTATATTTTAAGAAACCTGCTGATGAATGATATACATGTTGGTTGCTATAGGTTTATTGATTAATATAATTGGTGGTTCAATTTTCACTATTTTCAAAATAATGTAAACAAACTGTTTATATTGGTCTTTTATTGTATCATTGTATTAAACAATATAATCCATAAGTATAATAAAAAAATAAATAATGTATTTAATGCCTGTTCTAAAATAAAAAAATCTGAAACGGTTATTATTTTAATGTATTAAAACCTTTTAGAATTTGCTGGTTTCCAACTTGATGCAAATTTTTTAGATTAGGTAATTTTATCATTAAAGACCGGATTTTATGCATTTTACATATATATGCAAATTCTGCATATTTTGTGATTTTAAAGGAAAAATGCATATTTTAGGAACTATTGCATATCTAAGCATGTTTTGGGATTTCTGCATTCTTTTCTCACGTTTTATGGTCGCACGGCGCCGTGTCTGGGCGGTCCCGGTCTGCAGATTGGGTTTTCCCTAATGGGACAATAAAATAAAATAAGTACAAAAACTTCTATTTTTATTTATTTTCTCATATTTGTTACTGTTTGCAAAGTTTACAGACTGGTGCCAGTCTAAATTCGTTGCTCGAAGTACCGACGCCTAGTGACTTAACTTATATTTATTCTGTAAACTTTGCTGTTTGTCATTATTATTCAGGTTGTCGTTTGTTGTAGTCGCAGTTATTATTGTGCAAACAAAGTGAAAGTAAAAGCGTGATTATGTAGAAAATACTATGTACTTCTTGGATTAAGCCTTACCCAGAACTTGCTTTGGACGGCGACCAGGTTTTTTGCAAATCTTGTTCAAAAATTGTTTCCTGCTCAAAGAAATTTCAAATAGACGAACATATTAACGACGCCGTCTCACGTAGCTAAGGTTAGAAATATGAAGAAGTCTGGGCCCATACAGTCAACGCTGAAGCAGTTATTTGAGATTTTTAAAAACGGAAACCATGACCAGTCAGAATTTAACGTAGATCTATGTAAAACATTCTTGGCTGCTAATATTCCTTTAAACAAGTTAAGAAACCCGCAGGTTAAGGCCTTTCTGCAAAAATATACAAAATTTAATGCTCCAGATGAATCAACATTAAGAAAAAACGTCGTTGGAAAGGTATTTGGTACCGTTATAGATGAAATAAAAAAAGAAATTGGAGGTAACTATATGTAAATTGTTGGCGACGAAACAACTGATTCGTGTGGTCGTTACATAGTTAATTTAATGATCGGAAAACTCACAGAAGAAGAACCTGGAAAAGCTTACCTTATAGCCGTAAAAGAAGTGGAAAAAACAAACAAACTTACAGTTACACGTTTTATTCAAGAAACCTTAACACATTTCTTTTTGCCGAACTCAGTTCCTACAGATAAAATTCTTGTCCTGTTGTCCGATGCTGCGCCGTATATGATAAAAGCAGGAAAGAATTTAAAAATATTTTATGAAAATTTGATTCATGTAACTTGTCTAGCTCACAGATTAAATAGGGTTACGGAAACTATTAGAGTTTCTTTTCCGTTGGTCAATGACCTAAAAGCAAATTTCAAAAAGATATTCATAAAGGCCCCATTGAGAGTGCAGTTTTACAAAGAGTATTTGCCCGGAGTACCATTACCACCTGAGTCTGTCGTGACCAGATGGGGCACCTGGATTCGTGCGGATATTATTTTATGCAGATAATTTTCAAAAATTGAAGGACTTAATCTCACAAATGTCTGGTGATGATTCACAGTGCATCCAAAAATCGAAAGAAATATTTCAAAGTAAAGTAGTGGAACAACAGTTAATGCATATTAAGTGTAACTGTATTTATAGCAGACAGTATTTTGCAACTAGAGGAATCGTGTACAAGTTTACCAGAGTCGATGGATATAATAGAGACATGTGTACAAAATTGCAAAAATATACGAGGTGAGGTAGGGAAAACAGTAGTGGCAAAATTAGAAAATTTGATAGAAAAAACACAGGTTTCAAGATTTTAAGGCAGGTCGTAGAAGTCAGGGAAAACTGTAAATAATTTAGCTATTGAGCCTGCCTTAGTTCAGAAATTAAAATTTTGCCCTATAACATCAGTAGATGTAGAAAGATCGTTTTCTTTGTATAAACATTTCCTTAGTGACAGACGCCACAATTTTCTAGTTCAGAACCTTGAAGCACACATTATAACTAGTGCGTTTTATAATTTTTCGAGTTAATATTAATATTTAGTATAAGTTTCATATAAAACATTGTATTAGGTGTTAACTGAATTAATAAAGTATATTATATTATAACTTGAATTTATCTTTATTCAATACTCAATCACCTAATTAAATGCACTGCATATTTTTTTTGCATATATCCTGCATAAATTAAAAAAAATATGTGCATATATATGCGCATATTCTTAAGGTTTTTGGTTGCATATAATCCGGTTTTTATGTATCATTAATAAGTAAAAAAGTTCACCATTGAGGATATGCTGAATGAATCAATTGTGTTGGTCCCTTGCCTTGTTATTCCTCTTTTTCTAGTTGATTCACTATTATAATGCCTGAATCTATAACAGTTGGAATGACTCACAACTTTTATATAAAAGGAAGCATTTTCTTCAATTTCTTGATTCTGTTCTTTAAAATGTGTAATTAAAAGTTGTCATATATTATTTAAAAACAAGTAATGTTCACGATGTAATTTGGGGAATGTAAAAGAACAACCAAATTAATACTACTGGCCTAATTAAAAAAATGCCTTTAAGACTTGAATGACAACTTTTCTCCTGACACTTGAACTTGACTTCTTGGAGACCACATTTTAGACCAAGACATTTGATTTTTGCCATTATAACCAATGCAAGAGTTCAGCAAATGTTCTTGTATTTTTTTTATGGGCCAACATCCTCATGCAGAGTGAACATGTAGAGTTATACTCCATTTATATTTAAAAAAAATGGCGTATAGCACCTATTTTACAAAGAAAGCAGTGTTAAAATAGTTAAAGTTCTAATAAAAAAAGCAGTAAAAATATAGGTTTTAACGTATTCCTGACAAAGCAAAACAAAAAACATGTTAGATGTACAGAACCAAAGTCACAGATATATATATATATATATATATATATATATATATATATATATATATATATATATATATATATATATATATATATATATATATATATATAACCAAAATATATATATAACCAAAATATTTTCGATGCATAAAATATTCGAAAATCGATATATCATGGCGTTTCGATGCTGGGTGGGCCTATAATTAACAAGTATCTTAATAAATGTTATTATATTTTATTCGTTTTAAATTATTATTATTATTTAAAACTACAAAATCTACAAATGGGTGCTCTACTGACTGATTTGTGAACTAGGGAGCTGGCATCTGATTGGTGGCTCGGCGATCTGCGAAAGTCTCTCTCGTTGGCCTCGCTCATAACCTAGCTCTAACTCAGCCATATGTACCATTCTTAGTTCAGATGGATTTTGTTTGTGACGTAATCGTCAGGTTTCGTAAATCGGACTATATATATATATATATATATATATATATATATATATATATATATATATATATATATATATATATATATATATATATATATATATATATATGCTGATATGAATGATTATTAACTACATTAATATATTAAAAGACTTACCTTAAAATGATCTTCACAACAAAAAAATGATGTTTTAGGATTAATACGTCGTGCTGCTTGGAACCATTGATTTTGATGTTTAACATCTTGCGGCACATTTAAAACAATTTTTCGGGACTTGTTTGAACAAAAAGTACAAAGTTTCTAGTATTCGTACAAAATGGTACGAAAGAGGCATGATAACTTTTTAGACACTGGTGACAATAACAAGAATAAATAGATTAAAAAAACTAAAACGCCCATATCAGCTTTCTGTAATGTTGAGGAGAAATACACCTTGTGACGTCACACGTGCTCGGGGTTTTTCAGGAATTGTCGGCGCGTCATCGGCACTAGGTTAAAAAAATTATTTTCAATTTAATATAACTTTTTAATTATTAACGAAAAAAATATAGTTTTGTTATATATGATCGTAAAAGTAATATGTGTTCTTTTCATTTATGAAATTTTTTTCCTCCTCCTCCCCCTTCCTTTTCTTTTTCTTTTTGCTCCTTAAAAGTCCTTTGAGATGGTCCTTGTTGAAGTGGGAAGGTCGACTAGAGCAGGGAGTGTGGTTCAGGTCGAAATTGCCATTTTTAAACTTCAAAAACCAATCTCGAATCTGTCTGATCGGCCATGAAAGACGAAATGTAGCAAGTGTTGAATATAAAGTTTTTTGGCGCCTAAATGTTCATTTTAAAAGCCAAAACTCGAAGAGATTTACCACTAAACTCAATCACTTTTTGAAACTTCTCGACGTACATTTCGTTAAACATATTAGAATCATCAAGAGATGATTTAATCTATAATACCAGATCTATCAGATGAGATTAAATCATCTCCTAATGATACCAACATGGTTAGCGAAACGTGCGTCGAGAAGTTTCAAAAAGTAATTTGGTGTTTAGTTGTAAATCTCTTCAAGATTAGTGTTTCACGCCGAAGGTTCCAACAGAAGAATTGATTTAAAAGTCAAAGTTAATTAAAATTTGGTTTTTTAGAAAAACGATGTCAATAATTTTGTAGGGTAATAAAAGAAGATTCACTCATATTTATTTTGTTTCCTTCAAAACAATTCCCTCTTTCTGCAGTAAACTTATTTCAGCCTTATTCGCGGTCTTCCGAACAGTTTTTATACATGCCCGGTCAAAGCGACCAGCGAACTCTCCTGGATTTCTTCTACAGACTTAAAACACATATCTACATAGTAGTTCCTCTATCGTTTTTATCTCAATTGAGGGAACAAGGAAAATTTATACGATATCAGATCTGCTGAATATGGTACTTGTGGAATGTTTTTGATTAATTTTTAGCCAAAAATTGAAGAATAAGTATTGTGGTGTGTAATGGTGCGTTATTATGGCCCACAAGACAATTTGCTTTGTCACAAATATTTAAGGTTTTTTCTTCAATCTCTCTAATTTATTATTTGGCGATTACTTCTCGCTTTTGCTGATGTTTTCTTCACTAGTTGACATAAAAATTCTCCCTGGACTAGGTTGATCTTAAACTACTTCTCTACCATCAATATAACCCTTATACCTCTTATAAAGGTTTTAATGTATCAGCACAAGGAATGTAGTTTTTTAAACGAAATTTAAACCAAAGTATGTACTTGATTACTTTATCAATTTTAAAAAATCGACGACAAAAATTACAAAAGAAGCTGTAATTTCCAACTTGACAAATTCAATGATATAAAATTTCTGTCAGATATCAAGTGTAGTCATACCAATTTAAACCACAAGTTGTTGTATCGATATGTAAAGCATGCGAATTTTTAAAACAAAATTCATCTCAATTTTTGTTCATATAACATAATCTAAATTGAAAATCTGAATATATACTGAACATTTATTAAAATTATCGGTTTGTCTTGATGATGTGAATGACGACTTACACATCATGTATGATGATCTATACTATTCGCACATTCAGCCAGATGATCGTATTTTATGATCGATATGAATAAAAATTAATCTAATACTCCCACTTCTTGTGCAATAATATTTCATATATTGTTTGCTTATTATTGCGGTATGGCAATTTTTGATTGCTAACAATATCATACCGATATTTTTATCATCAGGTTTAGGTTATATTACATAATATTTTACAGACTTCCTTTCCTTTGATGTTACTAGAATAATATCGACGTTAAGTGAAATATAAAACATTGATCTTGGAAAATATGAATCCACAAGGGATTTTATATTGTGCATATAGGTTTCTACGTCATAAAGAGCGGGGCAAGTATTTTTAGTACAAGTACCATTTTGTTTTAGTCATATTTATGATACTTTGGATTTGGCTGTTGTATAGTGCAGACTAGCAAGCTTTATTATTGCTAAAACACTCTAAAAGAATGCTGTGAAATTGTCATCATTTACATTAACCTTTCAGTAGTCGCGCGCGGATTGTCGCTAGCATCGGTTTTGTTTCGACAAAAATTTCCATTACTCTCTCCTCCAAGTGTTGTGCTTCTCAATACCTTTCGAGAAGAGCCTGTATTATTAGGTGATTGAGTGGGCCAAGGAGTAGTTTCGAACTTTGATGAATAATTCGAAATTGCGGACTGAGAATCCGCATCAGCCACTGATGTAACCAAACATATTGATTTATTTTTCTGTATTCTATTGATAAGATATATTTTTTCACTATTTTTTGTTGTCACTGTTACCCATATACATTTTTAGAATGACGCCCTATGAAAAAGAACAAGAGCGGCTACATAACTTAATGGAACAGTGTTTCCAATCGTCTGATGAAGAGCAATTACCCATTGATGAATGTGATGAAGGAGGAGAAGACGCCATTAAACTGGATATACGTGAAATAGATAGTAATCAAGATATTTCAGACAATGAATGGGGTGTTTTGCAAGAAGCTGTTGGTCCATTTTTCAGGTATAAATCAAAGTACCAAATGGAGAAAACACTGCCCTCCAAAAAATGTGAGAACCCGATCGAAAATTTAGTTACCCATTTACCCGGCCCAAAAGGAATTGTTAGAACACTAAAAACACCTTTGTCACTATGGTGATATTTGTTTTCAGAAAATGTAATACAAATTATTGTAGATAATAGAAATAAACATATGTAGATTGCTCAATATTGATATTCTCGAGATCGTGATGCCAGAATAATTGACAACGTTGAAATTCAACCATTGTTTGGGCTTTTTAATTTGGCTGGGGTAATGAAAAGCAATCATTTGAACACTGAAGATCTGTGGGGTGTAGATGGTACTGCTATCGAGATGTTTCAGCTTACCGTGTCTCTATAAAGATTTTGATTGTTTCTGCGACATTTACGGTTTGACGATCTTGAAACTCGCGAAGCTAGCAAGCCTCTTAAGATTCGCAGCGATTCGAGATATTTGTAGACAAGTGTAAAATTGCATTTACACCTTTTCATTACGTAACAGTTGACAAGAAATTAGAAGCATTTAGGGCTAGATGTATTTTCCGTATTTTAGAGATTAGGTTATTTAATATATTAGGTGTATTTAATACATATCCAATAAACCGAACAAATACGGAATACGAATTTATGCTCGTTGTGACCCTAAAGTTTTTTATACTGAAAACTTAATTGTATCTGTATATCCAACTATTCTGGTTTGTAAATATCTAAAATGAAATATTATCGATAGCCACATGGAAGAAAAAAGTGAAGCTATATATAACAAAATGAAAATGGCATATACAGATCACAAATAAAAAGATATATATCATAAGGATAGAAGAGATAAGGCAATGATATAAAAGATAAAGGATAACTTGTTTCCCTTTTTTATTAATGTATAATGTTTTTAAAAGTATAGTATTGATAATAAATTATAATATATATAATAAATATAATTAATATAAATTATAATATAATAAAATTATAATATTGATAATTTTAATTAATCATGCCATATAAATTAATTATATAGCTAGTTAAATAAAATATATAGATAGTTAAATAAATTATATATTAGATAGTTAAATTATATAGTTAAATAAAAGCGAATTATTAATTGAATATACCTGTAATCAAAAAAAGAATAAGAACTTTATAAGCAATAAAAGTTAAAATACAAAATTCAAATCCTGGTTAATATTTTCGTCTTAGTTGTTTACCTGATATAAAAACTGTCCCTTTTTATTCGCGTGATCTTAATACTTAAATGAAACTGCTATATGTTAATGTCATCAATTAAAAAAAATCTTCAAAATATCTAACATGAGGAATATACATATTCGTTTAAATTTCCGTATGTAGCGTGCCGGAATAAGATTTTAAGAGGCGATTAGAATTTTAATTTGCTTAAATTCGTGGTTCGTGTTTAAGCCAATCTCGTGCACTACTTAGAAATATGGAATTGGAGATTGCTGTCCAGTATTTATGGTGATTAGGATAGCTGTATCGCCACCTATATTAGGCAGTTATAACAATTTATATTAGAATGCCCGTGATAAACCCACGTACCTATTCAACTTTAACCTTTGGTTTGTGTGGAGGTGAAGGTTAAAATGGGGCACGTTATCGATAATTTCTTTGGTATGCTACAACCGTTTCAACTTTTTACTCTGAATTGGAAATGGAGACAACTGATCAGCAACATGCTAACGCAAAATGTGACAATGCCTTCCTCTTTCGCGTTAAGGCGGGTTTTCTTTAAAATGGGTCTATAAACAAATAAAATTATCATGTTTGGAGTGAAAAGATCAAAAAGTCATTAGTTGATGACATTTATTATTGGCAGATGACATTGTTTCGCCTACTTTTGATGATGGGTTTCGCAATGTAGTTGCCGTCAAATGATCACGATATCGTGAAATCATATCCAACATAAAATTGAAATTGAAGTATATGGACCTGGAAAGAATGTGATTACGAATGGGTGGTACTGATATAATTATTTTATTGCTCATCAAATTTTTATAGGTGGTCCTCCATAACATTTACGTTAAAGATTCAGTTCTCAAAAATCATTTCGGAATTTTCTAAGAGCTAAATGACAACATTCAAGGAGTCCTCTATTTTCCTTCTTCGTTTTTCAATTTTTAACACATCTTCGTGATTCTCTATTCTTGATAGTCGAAAGCACCTCCTCCTTGCTAACCCTTCAATATCAATCCAGCGACTTTTTGTTTCTCTAGGTCATCGGTTTATTATTTTCAGTATCCATTAATCCTCTATCGGAAGCAACGCTATATTGGAACGTAGAGAATGTTTTTATTATTCACCTGCTTTAAATTCGTTTTACGGAGTTTACAGTGAGAATTAAATAAACTTCATTGTATAAGCCTAGGTACAGTGTGATACTAAATAATTGTAATACATATAAGCGATATAATAAAGGACAAAAGACATGAAATAAAAGATTTAATTGGGGTTTTTGCGATAAGCGAATAGGGAACTCAGGATCCAGGCAAAATTTATTTCTGCTGTTGCCAAGCGTTTTATAGAAACAGAAGTTTAGGTGTAAAAGGAACAGACAAACTCAATAAATTTATCGAATAAGAAGTAAGAAAACCGAGATGGAATCCGATGCATCCGATGATGGAAAACGGAAAAGAGGAGGCGAATTAGGGGAAGATTTCTTTAAAAAATAAAAAAACACAGCCCACCAAAAACCAGCGATGATATGTTGAAGGAGATGATTAAACTAATAAAGGGACTGTCAGCAGATGTAAGAGATATTAAGCTAGAACAGCAGGCTCAAAGGAAGGAAAGAACCAGCAGAGTTTAAGAAAGAAATAAAGATGCTAAAAAACGCAGGTGAAAAAGAGATGGCTGAAATAAATGAAATGAAGAAAGAAGTAACTTTAAACAACGAAAGAATAGAGAGGCTAGAACGTAAATAAAGAAGAAAAAATATAATCATACATGGACTGACAATAGATACAGGAGATAGTAACATTCTAAAAGGGGTGATGAGAAAGTATATAGAAATGCGGTAGGAGTCAAACCAATAGTAAGAACAGCACGAAGATTGGGTATGAAAACATGTTTGGTGGAACTTGGCAGCGAAGAGAACAAGATAAAGGTGATGCAGAATAAGAACAAGTTAGGGAATAGGGCAGGCGACAAAATATTTATTAACGACGACCTAACCAGATAACAAAGAGATATTCAAAAGAAAATTAGGAAAAGGGCAAAGGAGGAAAGGGCCAGAGGAAAAGGTGTGAAAATAGGATTTCTGAAATTGGTGGTGAACGGCTATACCTGGAAATGGAACAGACGAGAAAAAGTGCTGGAAAAACTGGAAGTACAGCAAGCAGCTCAAAAAACTAATAAGTGCGACAGTGGACGGGAATATGGACTAGACCCAGTAACAAAAGGGATTGAGACTGCAAGCAAGCAACCTGTATGCAAGCAGGAAGAAAACAGGAAAAAACAAACCAGACAGAACTAGGATAGGTACATGAAATGTTAGAGGTACATATATATATTGAACGAGCTCTGAAACATCTCATTGGAGAGATGAAAAATATAGAGTACGTATTCTGGCACTACAAGAGACTAAACAAAGGGATATACGATTGCAGAAATGGAAGACTACATATTTTGTAATGTAATACCATTATGTAAAAACTCATGAAGGATCCCTGGTAGGAACTGCAGATGGAAAACTGGAAAAATTTACCCAATGTTTCTCAGATATGCTAAATGAGACTGGGGAAGAAGGGAACTGGGAAGAACATGATATGGAAGAAGATGAGATTGCAGACAATAACGAAATTATAAATGCACCTACAGAAGGAGAAGTAGAAGTTTGTATAAAGTAGTTAAAAATTTGGAATAATACCCCTTCACAAAAAAAGGAGCTAAGGAGTGCGATAACTACCGAGGAATTGCACTACAAGACGTGACTTACAAAGCGATGGCAAATATGATTAAAGATCTACTAAAGTAATACCATACAACGAATAAGTAGGGGAATATCAAGGAAGGTTCAGGGCAGGAAGATCAACAATCGACCAGATATTCATTATGAAACAGATCCAACAGAATACTTTTGAACAACATTTGAGCTTGCATTTGTTGTTTATAGTCTATCGGCAGTCATATAACCCCATCAGCAGGTAAAAGGTATTCCAAATAATGAGACAGTTGGGAGTCCCGGAAATGTTGAGGATGTTGGTGGAGATGACTGTCAGGAGAACAGAAAATAAAGTTATAGTCGATGGACCAATGTCTGAGGAGTTCATTGTAAAGAAAGGACTGAGACAAGGCGATCCACTATCCACAGTTCTGTTCAATCTAGTGCAGGAAGTGATTCTGAGGAGAGTGGCATCAATGCCCTATAAAATGGTAAATATATGGTAAAAGGTAAATATATGGTACCAGACACCAATGCTTGGCCTGCACCGACGACATTGTATTGATGGCGAGTTCCAAGGAAGAAATGGTAAGGGTATTTAATATGCTGGAAAGAAAGGCAAGAGAATATGGCCTAACAATTAACGAGAAGAATAACAAATATATGGTAATGAAAGGTCGTACCAGAGGACTCTCCCCTAATTTAGTCCTTGATTATACAGATAATAAGCAATATACAATAGAGAAAGTAGAACAAACTGAATATCTAGGAATGACACTAACTTGTAAAGGTGATGAAGAGAAGGAACTAGATAAACAACTAGTGAAAGGAAGCAAAGCTGCAGAAATGTTGTCAAAAATTTTAAGGATAAAGAATATAACAAGAGCATCAAAAGTAAGAGTGTACCAAACAATACTAAGATTCACGGTTACCTTCCTTCACACTTTACCCAGGCTTAAGACTGGTCCAAATTCTTCATGCCATATTAATTTGGGGCGTGTTTAAAGGCCAACGGGCCAACAACGAAGATAATAATAATAACAACAGTCAAATAAAATTAACAGCACAACAGTCTAATACTTAACAGAATCTGAACTTTAACGCCTTTCTAAATGTTCAAAATGCCTTCCATCCTTAGAAATGCAAAGATTTATTTTTCGACGAGTACAAAAAACGGCAGCTTCAATTTCCGCTCTTGAAATGCTGGTTATTGAATTTTGAATTCTTTCAATAATGTTTTCTCGTGTGGAAGGACGAGTTTAAAAAACAAGGTCTTTTAGTCTTCCCCACAAGTAAAAATCGAGGACTGTCAAATCCGGTGAGCGCGCCGGCCACGAAAATAAACTACCCCGTCCTATCCAACGATTTGGAAACGAAGCATCCAAGAAGTTTCGAACCATCTGCGAGAAGTGGGCAGGGCATCCATCATGCTAGTACCACATTTGTCTTCTTGTTTCCAATGAAACATCTTCCATTAGTTCTGGCAGTCCATTTTGTAAAAAATTTAAATATGTTTCACTATTCAAATGTCCATTAAAAATAAAGGGACTAATAATTTTGTCTCCCAAAACACCACACCATACGTTCACACTCCATCTATTTTGGTGGTTGATTTCTAACATCCAGTGTGGATTAGCAACTGCCCAGTAGTGCATATTATGTAAGTTAACGCCTCCATCACTGCTAAAAGTAGCTTCATCAGTCCATAGTATGCGTTTTAAGAATTGGTTATTTCCACTACACATATTTTTTAACCAGTGACAATAGTCTAACCGTCTGTCGAAATCGTTATCCAAAAGGGCTTGGTGTAAGACAACATGATAGGGATGCAGCTTGTTATCTCTTAAGATTCGATGAACGGATGTCTTGCTAACACCTAATTCTTCAGATATTTGTCTGATACTTAAATGGGGGTTGGTTTCAACATAAGCCAGAACATTTACGACATTATCTCCATTACGAATCGAACGTAACCTGGTGCGGACTGGATCTGGATGCACAATTCCTGTTTCTCGTAAGCGTCTTGCTAGACGTGTAAACACATTCTTCGAATAATGCCTTTTTTTCAGGATATTGACTTGCATATTGCCGCTCTGCAATACATGCATTTTCAAAACATTGGAAATACACCGCCAACATGTCATAGGCCTCGTTATTCGTAAAAGGCATTGTTAGATATTATTATAATAATTATTAATAATCAATAAATGCAATGTTGAAAATGTAATGCATTTCAAAACTGACAAGTTAATTTGACTGTTTTTGTTTGTTTCCATGGTTCCCTTCTTACACTCTTTGTGGAATGTACCTAAGGATTGCATGCGTTTATTTGGAAACCCGAAAACGCATAATTTCATTCATCCATTAATTTAGTTTAAAAGAAAGAGTAGGTATATTTATTAATGACTGATTTCAATATTCTGTCAAGTAGTATTTAAGCATCACAAAAGAGAAAATGCAATAATTGGGGAAAGGCATTTTTTCCGCTTATGTAATTAAATTAGAAAATATTATCAAGGTCAGGATTAGAACATTTATGATGATTGATACTGAATAGATAATTTTATTTTTTAAATAAAATTGTTGCGGTTGCGATTGCGACCTAAATATTAAGACCAATTTTTAACTTAATATTACAGTAAAAATTAAAACTAACTGATTTTTTCAGAAAAATCGAAATATCTCTTGACATGTCAGAGATATCGATTTCGGGTTTTCACTGGATGATTCCTCTTTAAATTACTTTTCTAGCCATGTCATAAAAGCTGTACCATTCTATTTGAAAAAACTGAACAAAACTTCAAAAAACTATTGTTGAATGTAACGCCACCTCGCGGTTTCATTTATAAACTAAATAATTTATCTCTCAGATTATCTGATTGTCCCAGCAATTGCCTGTTAAATGAATCCAAATTGAGGAAAATCGGTTCAGGTAAACGGACATTAGACGACTTTTTATCTCAATAGGTAAAATTCCCCCCACCCCTCTATTCGTGAAATTACGACAAAATGTCATAAAACAAAGTTGTAGGAGACAGTTTGCTAATTATAACTGAGAATTTTTCTTACTCGGTTGAAAGCACAAAAAAAATTATTTTTAAAAATGTTTAGCTCGTTACGCCCTCCTGCGGTCGTTTTAGAAGCATAAAAATATTTTTGGTCATTTCTCATGATCATTTTTAGTACAATTTTTTTCCCCAAAGCTGTGGGATAAATAGTTTTCAAGATACGGCCGCGATCCATCCTTAATGGGACACCTGGTACATTTGTTGAAGACTGCGTTTGAGATTTATTGGTTTACCACTATTTCAGAGTATATGGTTTAATCTACAAAAACAATGCCCATGATAGTTACACTCTACGCTTTATCTCAATTTTTTTATTTTCATTGGCTATTTTGAGGTATTTTATTTAATAAATATATTCCTGTGCTTTTTCCAAGACCATGTTATCCATGTTCATATTTTTCTTAGTGCTACTCACTGCTGTAGCCTTGGAAAGGTCGATTTTTAGAACAACTTTGTTTTAACGCTGCATCCATTTATTGTAATATGTCTGTTAGTTGTTGAACATTACCAGTTATTGAAATAATATCATCGATAAAAAGCAAATGGTTCAAAGAGGTTCCATCGATGTTGATGGGTATGGCAATGACTGAGCGTGTTCTCTAGCGGTAAAGGTATAGAGCTTAGGATATATAATGTCTCCTTGAGGCACGACTCTATAGACCTTTTCAGGACTAGTTGCGCGCAAGAACGTCCGCCATGTTAATGAGGCGTTAATATGAAAGTTTCGGGCACTTTTTATAAATATGGCTGGATAACAAGGATCATTACCCTTATTATCAGTGCAAATACATGAAAAATTAATTTATTGTGCTCTATTAATCCATTCTACAATAGAAGCACATAATTGTATTCAATTACAATGATGGTTAAAATTCCATGGCCGTCCCCAACGTGGAAATAAAACAGAACTTGTTGAAAGGTTAGGATGGCAATAATATTTATATTAGTTTTATATTTATTATAATACAACATTATATCAATATTTTTAACTTTATATTTATAACATTACATTTACTTCTATATTAAGTTTGGAGCATATTTTAATTTTTATTTCTTTTAATACTTTTATACCCTTCCATAGGGGCATTTTTTTAATAATTAACTTGTGCCATGAGTTTATCTAGATTTTTCGGCGAAATAGGTCCATGCTACTTTTATCTATAATAAACATTCATCATTTGATGTTATAGCATGAGCTATTACATTAACATTTAAATGGATTAAAAGTACGTGATACATGATTTTTTTACACAACTGATGGAGTCAGGATGTTCTGTTGTTAGACCACTTTCTCCTTCGAAATGAAGTGAACAAATATACATATATTTATTAATATGATCAATCACTGGAAATCAACCATCACCTCGTCCACATTTCTTAACTAAGAAATCACATTTAGCACATTTTGGAGAAATTTTTAAATGTTTTTATTTGGTTGATTTAATAAGATTTCGACGATATTCAAGACAACGGTTTGGAAAACTAACAAAGTAATGTAAATGCTCCGAAAATGATTTACTACACGTATTGCTGCGACATATCCCATAACAACAACGTTTTTGTGCTGGTTTTTTACTGATAAGGTTATATATTTTTATTAAAATGCTTGTATTCATATTTTACTTAAGTATATTAAAACGGTACTATTGATAGTGAAGTGAATTAATAATTAAAGTTGTTTGTTTTTGTTGAAAACATAATATTATACACGCATAAAGTACTCGAAAAACATGGCGGAAGTTGAAGCATGCGCACAAAAAAAAAATTGACCATGAAAAGGACAATTAATTTTAATTTTGCCATTTGCTAGGACTTATTTTTACATGAAAGGTATGATTTTCATAAATGTTCGAGAAGGAGGTTCAAGAGGTTTGAGAATCGAGAATCAATTCTACCTTGGTTCATTACTGCAAGATTAACCAATTTTTAATGGAATGAAAGGCCTTATGGAAATGTATGACTGCTAAGTTGCATTATATTGAGTTATTTTCTCTACCAATGGTCGTATTGTCGGCAAATAGCCCTAGGTTACTCCACCGATTGATACTAATTGAATTTGTTTGGTAAATCGATTGGTAATAACCTCGGTTACGAGCACATATAGATGTGAGGCTCATTGGATAATAGTCCTTTTTGAATAACAAGATACTATTTTATAGTATCTTGGTATTCAAATACTATTCCAATACTATTTTCTGTAAGACATTTATTATGAAGCGCCTGTAATGCATCGTATCTAATGGTTCTTCCCTTATTTAATATTTAAAATAATTTTGTCTTGGGCTTTTCTTGTTTTTCATTAGCTTAACCGTATCTTTTCTTTTATCTCGGCGATGTATTGTGACACAGCATTAAATGTAAGTGTATTAGATGTTCTCGGATCAGATGCACTGGAAGTGTAAAAGATGATTGCAAAAGTTTTTAACATTTAAGTAATGTCTTTATTATCAGTAATTATGTAATTATGCCTGATTTAAGTATGTCTACCTGGTGATTTTATGAAGTTCGTATTTTCATGATCTTTTATAGCATTTTCGATTATTTTGGTGTTATATGCTCGTTTATATGTCCTTTCTAAATTTCTTATTAATTGTTTTGTTTAGATCTTGATATTCTGCTCCCTCTCAAAACGTTTTTCTTCTTTGGTCTTGATGTGTTGATGTGTTTGATTGAACTTTGTAGTCTATTTTTATTTTTGATCTCGTACGTCGTCTTACCATCAGGACTTTTCCATGTCCGTTTCCTTCGCTTGGGCTTCTAAAAAAAACATTAAGACAATATTAGTTTCCTTTCTTTAGATAGTTTACTGGCATATCTTCACGTTGATTTCTAATGCCCACTAAAGCCTCTAATATTTTTTTAATTTATCTCGTATTTTCGACCGATTTTAGCCATGACATTATTGGTTATTATTGGAAATTATTGGCTATTGGTTTTATGACTTATGATTTATCTGATTCCATTACATTGGATAAATGTTCAAAGAACGTTCCCGTCTCTTTAAAATCCGATTTAGTTATGGGTGTGTATCCGTAGATTTAAGTAATGTATCCGTCAATTTAAGTATTATGTAGATTACTGCATCTAAAGTGGAATACAATTTGGTTATTAGGCGATACCCTTCTCTATTTATAAGGATGGTAATACCTCTCTGTTTACATTCGGTATCGATGTTATTTATATATTGTATGTCCTGATGTCAGGATGATAATATTCTCTCCTGACATTCGTGTTTCACATGGCCCCATTTTATATAATTAAGTTCGTTCTTCTTCCAGTCTAATGAGTTTGTTATGTGTAACTAACACATTGTCGTGTGTTGACAATTGAGTATTTATTTTAATAGACTTTAGTCGACTAAGGTTAATAGAATGCGCCACAATCCGAAATGAGGCAGACTGAGACTGATCTACATTATATTCTACGCTACTGCTCCAGGTATTTTCAATAAATTCAATAATTCTGGCATTTATGACATGAAAGCCGCCTCGCTTGACTAGTATGTTAGTAATTGGACAAAGAGAACTGCATTTATTCGTTCTCTTGGGACGGTTACACAGCCGCGACTCGGTCATCAGATTCACGTCTGTTTTCTAGGAGCATGTAGTGGTTAACTGAGATAACGCGTAGATAAGTTATCACGCGTGCTGATAAGATTGATAATTGGAGAGGCCTAGCCTTTCTTTGTCTTTATTCCTTACATCCCATCAGAGGTATATATAAAGCTGTTGTTAATATAGATATTGCTAGATATAGCCTTATTCACGATAAAATTATTTTAACAAAAGTGTTACAGTTTGTAACGCAGTTATTTTATTATTTTTATGGTAATTATTTTTAAGACGGTCAGAGAAGTTAAACCAACCATTTTCCACTGATCTGTCGGTCACTTAAATCAAGTGATATGGTAACAATAAGTAGTCCAACCATTTAGGTCAGAAGTCCAGCAAAGGAAAGAGTTAAATCTCCGTAAAATAAAACTACTACTATATACAATAATTAATTATTACTAGCTACAGCAATAAGTATTCCAACTATTTAGGTCAGAAGCCCAGCAAGGGAAAGTTTTAAATCTGCATACAATAGAGCTACTACTACGCAGGGCGTCTACTAATTAATGGTACACAGCAAAACTGCAGATTTTGTATGTAAAAATGTTCCGATTTAACCCAACTTACCTTAATCCAAAAGTTAATAGTAACCAAGATACAGGGCGTTAAAGTTATAATTTTATTTTCAATTTTTGTCATTAACTTTTTTAAATAATATCTTTATTGAACGAAATTTGGTATTGGAGAGTTTGTTAAGATAAAAAAAATTAAATTTCTCGAAAATGTGTATGTAGATTGCAGAGGATGCTGTCTGCGACACTTTTCTACGTTTGAAAGGTCACAACTTTTCAAACGTAGAAAAGTGTCAAAAAAGTTCAAAAAAACAAAAATGATACCTTGCAAATATAGTTTCCATTTTCTAGATATCTGCGTTTAAAATTTTCATTACACCGATTTAAATTGCGCTTTTGAAACATAACTTTTGGTATGCTTTTCCCTTTTGGGGAACAAAATCACAAATAAGACCTCACCAAACATTAATTTTAAATTCGTGTTGGAAATGACGTTCGGATACTAAGTTGTGTGGTTTATTTCTAAAATTGAATACACCGTGTAAACGATGTTTTGTCTGTAAACATTTTTTTTTAAATATGGAGTCGGCCTTTTGTTGGCGGGTATGACAGAAACAGGCAAATTCCAGTTTGATTCTGCGCAAGCGTGCAGAACGGATGCAGTCTCAGTAAAACGGATGAAAAATTCTCATGAAAAATTTTCCAAATGGTGGATTTGCCTACCTCACCTCCCAGAACAATGCGTCTTGTGCTTACTTCAGGGTTTTGGTTAAATGAACCACAATGTCTTCTTCCTGGTCAGTGGTTATAGTCTTTGGATGACCTGTGGAATCTCGTTTCAAACCGAATAAATCTGTTTCAGCCAGTCTGTCGTAAAGATTTTTAAAAATCTTAAAATTCGGCTGTCTTCGTCATGGATACGTTTCCAAACATCTTCGATAAATCCGGCATCATTAAAGCTTTCCTGCGCGTTTATGCCTTATGTCTGGGTATTTCATTCTTGTCTTTCTTCAAATCTCAAAATCAATGAAATCTTTCAAAATCTATTTTACTACAATGTATTAAAATTAGTATTATTATTATTTAAAACCATTTTAACTATTTAAATACCCACAATATTAAATACTGATAATCACTGCAAAAGTTTGACAATAACTAAATTTCCAGAGCGTCTTGATGTATCTGGAACCTTTGGTGTGAAACACTAAACTTGAAGAGATTTACCACTACATACCAAATTAGGTTCTTTTTTAACTTTTCGACGCACGCAACCTTACCTAACGAAGCGTGTAAAAAAATCATGAACCGTGAAGTTTACTAAGCCTTACATTAATAATTGAAAAAGTTGACTGAACGGAATAAGCCCTTTATCTCGGTTCATGATTTTCTTACATTTTTCTATTTGAATGCTTTCATATGCATCCAAAGCTAAATTATTATTAACACTTTTAATTAGTCTTAAATTACTAATATCTATACTGTGGTCATGTTCAATTGCATGTTGGGCAATACAAGATTTTTCATTGTTCCCCTATCTAATGTGGGCAATATGTTCTTTATATCTTGTCAATTTGGATCTTTTTGTTTGTCCAATATACTTTCGATCTCTGATTTGACAACTAATTTCGTAAATCCCCGATTTTTCATGTTAATCTACTTTATCCTTTGTATTACCCAGAACTTCTCTTAATTTATTATATGGTTTATACACAACCTTAGTGTCCACTTTTTTCAAAATTTTGTTTAGCCCTCTTGCTAACTGGGGTGAATTTATTTGTGTTCTGATCCTTTTGAAAAGTTGAAGATTCTTTCAATAATTTTCTGAACTTAAGTTTTCTAATTAATTTATCTACACTGTTCTTATTATAACCATTCACTTCAGATACCTCCCTAATTAATTTTATTTGTTTGTTATAATTATCTTTATTTAAAGGAAAATTAATTAATCCATTTACTATATAATTTAAACTAGTCATCTAATTTTGGAAGCTATGATTTAAATCGTTAGGAATGTATCTCGAAGTGGTGGTGTTTTTTTCTAAAAATATCAAAATATTACCTATATTTATTGTTTCTACTGACTAAAACAACCAGAAATGGTAAACTATCGTTGTTTTCGAGTTCATTCGTGAATATTATATTTTGGGATTTACTATTTAAGTTCTTAATAAAATCATCTAAGTTTTCATTTTTCGAATTCAAAATGGCAAAAATGGCATCCACTTATGTTAAACCATACCATCGGAAAGTAACTAAATTCATCTTTTGCCTGGATTTCAAATTTACTCATGAATAAATTGGCTAAGAACGGTGACAGAGGATTGCCCATTGCCATTCCTTCTTGTTGCTTGTAAAACCTGTTATTAAGCTGAAAACAATTTTGCTTCATTCATAATATTGTTAAAGAGATGTACTCAAAAACAATCTTGTCATTAAAACCGTTTAACTCGAGTAACTCCCTCGGGTATTTCAAGGTATGTGGAATAGAGTCACTCGGAAACAACGATGAAACGTTAAAGGAAACCAAAATATTACCTTCCTGCAGATGGGTGTTTTTAACTTTTTCTATGAACTTGGTTGAGTTTATCACAGAACAGGAAGGTAGTTGGTTTGGTAGCTTTTCAAATTTCTTTGTTAACCACTTTGCCAAGTTGTATGTTGGAGAATCAATGGATAAATGTAAATCTCTTTAAGTGTATGTAAATATCTTCAAGTTTATAGCCTACATAAACTGTTTCAAAAGCCCAATTTAAAATAATGCAATGAATAATTTAAACGCAGATATCTAGAAAACGGTAACTGGGAGCGACATTTACGTAAGAACGATAGACAAAAAAATATTTTTATTAAAAATGCGAATACACTAAGCCACAAAAAATGTTTGACTTTCCAAATATAGAAAAGTGTTATAGACAACGCCCTCTATAATCTACATAAAAGGTTTCGAGAAATGTAAATTTCTTATCTTAAAAAACCCCCACTATTAAATTTCGTTTAAGAAAAATACCTTTTCAGAAATTTATTGACGAAAATTAAAAATAAAATTATAATTTTAAGAGCCTTGGTTACTATTAACTTTTGAACTAAGGTAAGTCGGCTTAAATCGAAATATTTTTACCTAAAAAATCTGCAGTTTTACTGTGTACCAATAACTAGCGGAGATCCTGCATACAATTATCGATTACACAGGTCAACAAATGTAAACTTTTTGAAGTAACATTTGTGAAAATAGGTGCATATGAAGTATTTTGTAGTCCTAAATCTGAAAATGATAAGCTAATTACTGTAATACATACAGTTTTTTTTGTTACAGGGGGTCGGTGGTGGGAAAAAAGGAAGACAACATATTTTTACAATCTAATATGTATATATATATAATATATATATATATATATATATATATATATATATATATATATATATATATATATATATATATATATATATATATATATATATATATATATTTAACATTCTTGATATTTTTCGAAAGATTTGCAATATCATTTTAATCTGTATAAGTTTGTGGGTTCTTGTTGTTCTTAAGACATATTACTTTACATAAAAGTTTAAAATCAGTATATACCATTTTAATCTAATTCCTATTATTGATGTTTGGTGCATGTAAAAAATGTGGTGAAATGAAACACTGAAAATCAAATGATGCAAAGTCCGAGTTATATGCTAAATGTATTGAAAGTAACCAACTAGCGCAAAAACGATGTCTGTTGTCGAGTTGTTGTCGAGTCCAAATATTGATTTTCCCTATTGCTATAATCAAAAGTTTATTAAGAGAATTTTTAAAGTGCTTGGTAAATGCATTCTAGTATTTCTCGATAACATCTCGATAACAGCGGAATGATTCGTCGGTGATCGAAGATAAGATTCTTCTTAAAACGGTTTTTCGATTACGAGGATACTTCGAAAAGTTTTCGGCCACAATACGAAGATACCATTGCTCGTTAAAAATATTGTAATAATATAATTGCGCATGCAATGAAAGAAAACCTTAAAAATTTCACCCATATTAGATGCTCAGTTGCTGTTTAACAGTTATTTATGTCAGTTGATGTTAGTGTTTCTGTAAAGATGGAAAAAATAGAATATCGAGCCGTCATTAAATTCGCAATTTGAAACGCAGTAGCATCCATCTCAGCTTTAATTTGCGTTGGCTTATTGCCTTTCAAATGCAACTATTTTATGACGCCTCGGTATTCCATTTTTCCATCTTTACAGGAACACTAACATCGACTGACATAAATGAGTGTTAAACAACAACTGACAGCTTGATGACCTTGAAATTTTCAAGGTCATCTTTCAACGCATACACAATTTTATTACCAGAATATTTTTGACATTTTCCATTTCATTGCCATTTTCATGTTGGGGCTGAGAACTGTTCAGACTACCCTTGTACATAATAAAACCTCTATAACGTAAAAAATTTCCATAATTTTTCTAAAAACATAAAAATTTTAATTATCTTTTTTTAATGGAAATTAACAATATAGAGAATCTGAAAAACTACAAGCTTGTATATAAACAACAAGACAAAATTCAAGTAATAAAATAGTATATATTTCTTCATTCAATCAATTTCGTGCTGGACTTTGATTGGGTACATTTTCCGATAAGCGAGCATGCATTGGTAGAGTGGCAGATTTTCGTCTTCTTTTTGATATATGATAGCTAATCGTGTACTGTAAACAGACGAAGTGTTTCAGTTTTTTCAGTGTTGCAGTGTTTCAACATTTCATAGAGAATTCTCAATATCAACATATATATCTGCGTTTACAGCTATTTGCCCAGTTGATTGCCATAATTCTGTTTGTCATTCTTCTGAGACACCATATACTCAAAATTTTTCTAAATTATCTGTTAATGCATATTTGTAATTTTCTTCTGATTAATGTAGAAACCATTTATGTTTCAAACCCATTTCAGAACTGATTTCAGTAATATTTTGTTGCCTTATCAGTTCTTTGTTCATTTTCTGTTGTTGTTCATTCATTATTAAAAATGGTGCTTCCAAGATGCGTCAAATGTGCGGTTTCTAATGGCGTGTCTTCTATGTTTATGATTGAGGCCTATACGGTGTTAATTGATAAAAAGTTTGTTTGCTTTTTATGTGAGGGTCAATTTTCTTTAATTGTTTTACTAGACCAGTTATTTAATTCTGCTTATTCCGAATATCTATCCAAAGTAATACATACGTCACACGACATAAGTCTGCGTACTGTTTGCCCAGTAGCACCTTCATCAAATTCCAACGAATTCCTATATGTCTATTCGTTGTTATTTTATAAATTGCCGTATTTACCTTAAAGAGAACAAAAAACAATAACGAAAGTATTTGTAAAGTTTTTTATTTTAATGTGTTTAACGATTTTATTACAGAATTATTATGATATTATTAACATTGCGTAACGTGTCCTGATACAAAAAATATTGATAAAACAAAACATTATTCTAGTATTACAAAAATTACTACAACTATTAAACTATATGTGCTTTTTTTCTAGTAAAAAAAAATAAGGGTATATCACTTATAGCCTTAAATTGTGAAAACTAATGCTTATTAATAAACTTAATAAATATAAAATATTAGTATTTAGTAGAATATCATTTTTGTTTAACTACAGTTGAGCATCTTCTTGGAATAGAGTCTATTAACTTCTGACAAGGTTCAACCGGTATAGAATACCAAAGTTTTCTTGACTTCTTACCACAGCATATTTTTGTTTGATGTTTTTTCATTAGCAATGCCTTTTTTTAAATAGCTTAATTAGCTTTAATAAGCTTTTCCATTGGATTTAAATCCGGAGATTGCGACGGTCAAGGCAACACTTCAATGTTAATTGCGAGAAACCATCGTTTCACTACTTTCGCGGTATGTTTCGGATCGTTATCCTGTTGGTAGATTCACTTTAGCGGCATATTCATTTCGGCATAAAGAAGCATAATTTTTTCTAATATTTCCATGTAGGTTTCTTTGGTCATGGTATATTTGATCCAATATCGTGGACCTACACTATTATAGGAAAATCAATCGCACAGTTTAATATTTTCTCCTCCATGCTTTACTGTTCCTAATGTATTTCGCGGATTTAGTTCTTCATTCTTATATCGCCTAACGTACCGTTTCCCATCTGATCCAAAGAGATTTATTTTTGTTTCATCACTAAATAAAATATTTTTCCAATTACGGCTGAAGTTTTCGTTTAAGTTAAATTTGGCAAAACTTAATCTATGCTGAATATTTTTTTTTTACTTAGATGTGGTACTTTTCTTACAGCTCTTCCATGAAGATCCATCTCTACCAATCATTTACGAATTATCCGAATACTGATTTGTAGCCCCTTTTTTCCGTTTAATGTCAAACGAAGTAGAAAATAGGTGTTTCCGCGCCTCTCGTACAATATATTTATCCAATCTTTTGCTTGTTTTTCTTGGGCGACTTCTGGTTTCTGGTGATATCTTTATTAATATTTGCTCCTTTAAAACTTTAGCAATAATAAATACATTTATACGTTTTGTTTTGCGCGACCCATAGTAACATTTTAAACTGTATGGATGCATGGAAAATGTATACCAAAGATATTAAAATATTTTCGATAACAACGAACAGAAAAACATTTAAAAGCCACTTTAGTTTTTTTTGTCATCTAAGCTTTTATTACCGTCAAGAAATATTAACCTGATAAAATAAAATAAACAGATTAGGCTCCAATATTATATTTAACTGGTAAATAACAAGGCATTTAAATAATATAAGGCATTTATATAATAAAGGACTAATAAAAATATACGATATTTGGATTCGTACGCTAATGATACATTAAATAACGATATTTTTTCGGTGATACTGCACACTCTTATTGTTTTGACCATAACTGTATATATATGCAGTTTTTTTATTTCTTTGAACTGCGTTCTCAAACTGATCATGAGTGTGCATGAATAACCACGTCGGAACCAACTTTACCTTTTTCTTGTCATTCCATCTAAAGCGTGAATCCAGTTTAATGTAACGATATTGAAAACCTTGCTAGCCTTTTCAAGTTTTCACATCTTTGAGTTCATATTTCCTTCGCATTTTTATCCGTATGACCAATTTACCGTTCCTTGGAAATCTCTCTTGCCTCCAGATATTTTCAATGGGTGATTGTTATATATTAGATGTAAGACTCACGTAAAAAAATGCTTAGTGGTATGTGAAGTTACTTTTGCGTGAAGTTAGTTTGCTTATATACACGGTGTCCCATAACTTATGCGGTATAGAGCAACTGGTGAAAGTAGATATTAAAATAAGAGGATTTCGTCAATAAATGTGTTGGTAAATGTTAGTTATTAAAAAGATACAGGGTGTTAAAAGAGAAACTAAATTTTCGAAAAATTGAGATAATTTAAAAATGGTTGATGATATAAGATTCAAAATCGGGGTAGTTGGGTTCAAAGGTGGCAAATCCGAATTTGGTACTAGTTTGAGCCTAGTTCCTAAAGGGCGCTTGATACTTACTTTGAGAGGAATAAACTCGCTCATATTTTTTTATCCTATAAAGCTGGGAATATTTTGACTTCAAAATAGAAAAGAATCATAATTCCCAAGTAAAAAGCTACCCATGGTCAATATCGATATCTCACGCCGTTTGTGGGATATTCGTGTTCGAATATTCCATTGCATCTCGTTGATGACTGAAAAATCTGCAATGCACAAAAAAAAAACATTATGATGTCAAAAATACAACGAACTTTATTTAAAATAACAATTTTTAGAAATTTACTTCAATTGGTGTTGAAAGTGCCCACCGTTTACCTCAATACACTTTCGCATGCTCTTTGTTAAGTGATGCCTCACATTTGAGAAAATATCTCTTCATGTCATTCATTCATTCTTCATTTCTAATAAGATTGGCCGCTTGTTGAATTTTTTGTAAAAGTTCGTCTCGTGTATTGATTTCATCATGGTAAACTAAATACTTCACTTAACCCCACAAATAAAGATATAGCGGAAACGTTGATTCAAATGATTTCGCACTACAACATTAAAAACCGTGTCGCTCCATCTTGAACTACATGTCTTGTCTTAGGTTTAAAGGTATACTGTTCAAAACGTCTAATAAATTATTTTCTAAAAACTGCACCTATTGAGTGCACCATTCAGTCTTTGCGGAAACTCAAATGGTCGATAATGACGCACCAAATGTTAATTGAAAATTCGTGCCACAAAATGTCGTTCTCTTGGTAGGTGTGGATTTTCCACGGCGTAATAATGATTATTTCACCACTTAAAAATTTCGCGACTGGCAAAAGTTGCCTTGTCAGTAAACAATATCTCTTTCAGGAACATGGGGGTCTTCGTTTTTTATATAGTAGATTTTGACAAAATTCTAATCTAGCCAGAAAATCTTGTGGCATAAATTATGAACAGGTGCAAAATGTTAGGGAAACAATTTTTCTTTATGGAGAACTCTTGAAACGGTAGATTTGCTAATCCCTGTAAATACCTACAAACACTTAGTGCTTAGTTCAGGATTTTCCGCGATAGTAACCAAAATGTCCTCTTCTTATTCTACCGTTAAACGTTTCGATCATCCACCAGGATTGTTGTAATAAAACGAATCTGTTTCGTCTAACTGATTGAAAATTCTTTGAGAAAGAAATTGTCGATCTGGGATGATTCCGGTTGGGTAGAGCTCTTCATACCTTCTAACTGCAGCGCGACTATTGTAATTTACTTGTGCATAGACACAAAGCATATTCCTTAAATCACTGTTAGGTAACTGATTAAGTCTGGGCATTTTTTACAAATTATTTAATACCAACTCAAGATTAGAGAAACTTGTTTCCACCTACGTTTAATAGGATAGATAGAATAAAAATGACAGTTGTCGTCGAGATGTAATAATTTATACACAACATTCAAAGCACACTTTGTGAATTTCATATTTTTCAGCCATCGACAAGATGTGCAATGACGTATTCGAACACAAATATCTTGCAAACTGCGTGATATATCGATATTGATCAATGGTACCTTTTTCTGTGTGAATCATGACTCTTCTTTCTTTTGAAGTCAAAATATTCTCGACTTTAGGGTCAATATATTCAACAACTATAGGGTTAAAAAAAATGTGAGCGAGTTAATTCCTCACAAAGTAGGTAGCAAACACCTTGGTCACTCGCCAGTCGGTAGGCTTCTCGATAGACTTATGGTTAAGCACAAAACCAAGGGTTGATAGCCTAAGGTAGATGCTGACCCAGATTATCGGTGGCCGATAACCTGTGGTTCGGAACACCGTAAGCTGTAGGTTCAGTCGCAAAATAGCCTTAGATGCTGATGCGCCTCTAATAATAAAACTTTGAACTTTGAAGTTAGAATTTCAGAGTATACACATAATTTTATTTAAAAAAGCGTAATATTTCACAAAATAATAAATATGTAATAAATGAGGTATAATTTTGCTAGAATATTTTTATATATTGATTGATTTACTTGTTTTTAATGTACTATATATTTTTTTAATAATGTGTTTTGTTTTGTTTTAGGTTTATGCTGGTTTTAGTGTGTTTAATATTTAGCGTCCTCTCAACGATCGATGCATATTCCAGCTTCGCTAATGAAACGCTTTTTTGGATGGTAAGTTGAAACTATGTTTTATTATAATCGAAAATGATTGCGATGCTTTTTGGAAAATGCAAAGTATAAACAAAACTTTTGTGTTATTTGAAAAATACTGTCTCAAAAATGAATAGTTTAATTGGACATGTAGGTATGCAATTTCGAAAGCTAAGATTATTTTGTTTGGTAGTCGACATTTGCCTGTAACATAGCTTCTCAACCTTTTTAGTGTCGCGACCCACTAAATAGCCAAAAAGTTAAGTAAAAAATGTTCCGATCCCTTCATTACAATATGTTAATTTGACGTTTATCAAAGTTTTATATCGGTGGGTTAATACGGCGACGACTCGTCCTTTTTTCAGTATTGTGATTTATGAAGAATGGTTTTTTTATTTTTAAATGGCTTAAAAACTCCTATGAGCATTAATTCTTCCATTAGAATCTTTGGTGTGAAACACTAAACTTGAAGAGATTTACCACTAAACACCAAATCACTTTTTCTGAACTTTTCGACGCACGTTTTGCTAACCATGTTAGCATCATCAGGATATGATTTAATCTAATTCTAAAACTAAACTGTGTTCTATTTCTATGAAAACCCTACTTAACAAAGCGTGTAAAAATCATGAACCGTGAAGTTTACCAAGCCTTACATTAATAATTGAAAAAGTTTATTGAACGGAATAGGTCCTTTATCTCGGTTCATGATTTTCTTACATTTTCCTAATTCAATGCTTTTATATGCATTCAAAGCCCTATTGTTATTAAAACTTTTAATTAGTCTTTAATTATTAATATCTATACTATGGTATATGTTCGATTGCATGTTGGGCAACACAAGATTTTTCATTTCTCCCATATCTAATGTGGGCAATATGTCCTTTATATCTTGTCAATATGGATCTTTTTGTTTGTCCAATATATCTTCGATCACAGATTTGACAGCTAATTTCGTAGATCCCCGACTTTTCATGTTGATATACTTTATCTTTTGGATTACTCAGAATTTCTCTTAATTTATTATATGGTTTGTACACAACCTTATTGACCACTGTTTTAATTTTTTTTTGTCTAGCCCTCTTGTTAATTGGGCATAAAATAGTATTACCATGAACTTATTTGTGTTTTGATCCTTTTGAAAAGTCGAAGATTCTTTCAATAATTTTCTGAACTTATTTTCTAATTGATTTATCTAAATTTTCCATATTATAACCATTCACTTCAGATACCTCTCTAATTAATTTTAATTTTTTGTTATAATTATCTTTATATAAAGGAAAATTAATTAATCTATTTACCATAAAATTTAAACTAGCCATCTTATTTTGTAAGCTATGATTTGAATCGTTAGGAATGTATCTCAAAGTTGTTTTCGAGTTCATGCGTGAATATTATATTTTGGAATATTTTTTTTTTACACGCTTCGTTAGGTAGCGTTGTCATATAAATAGAATACAGTTTAGTTTTAGAATTGTAATAAATCATCTCCTGATGATGCTAATATGGGTAGGTAAACGTACATCGAGAAGTTAAAAAAAAGGGATTTGGTGTTTTGTGGTAAATCTCTTCAAGTTTAGTCCTCTGAGCATATCCACATGCTAAGGAATCGTGCAAAAAAAAAACGAATTATCTATTTGACTTTGTATTAAATGACGTATCGGCAATGACGGATATATGTGTGAATGGGCCGTTACACTTATACCGAAATACCGCACACAGACACAAATATCAAACTTGGCAAGACTTGTGTAACCCCTTGTTCTTATATCACTTTTACCAGTTCGAACTTGTGCTCTGCACTTTCAAGCACTTGTAAAATGACTCGCCAGTACATCTCGCGCCAACCCGCTTACGCATGCGAGACGGATCATTCTCCTCGAGCGCGCTTAGGTAGATTCGTACACGTTATGCGCTTTAATAATAAAAAACAAACCATTAGAATTTTTGAGCGTAAATCACTTGTCTTGAAAATTCAACAAATTGCTATTAACAAATCAAGCCGTCATGAGACCGCAGTACTTCAAGCATCCTATTTAGTAGCATTAAAAGCGGCCAGGGAGTCTAAGCCCTACCCAACTGCAGAGAAGTTAATTTTACCCCTGCTATTGCTATGATCAATATGATGATAAGTCCGGAAAAACAAAAAAGTTGAAAACCATATTACTTTGAAATGACACAATATCGAAACGTATTAATGAAATGGCCAATGATGTTCACGATGAAATAATTGAAAAGGTTAAATCAAGTGAATTTTTTGCTATTCAGTGCGTTGAGTCAATAGACGTGTCGAACTTGGCAAAAATTGTTGTGTTTTGTCCGATACGAATGCGATGGGTTAATTAAACAAATATATGCTATTTTGCAAATCAATTCCTGGTGGTGCAACTGGCGAAGAACTCTTTAAACTTTTTATTGATGAACAAAAAATCAAAACTTGAACTTTAACATATGTATTGCGGTACGCATTGATGACGCGAAAGCGATAACGGGGAAGTGGTGTAATAACAAAAATTAGAAGATATTATTGTACATATGGAATGGATATACTGCTTTCTTCATTAAAATGCGTTTACTATTAAAAAGATGCCAGATAATTTACAATATGTTCTGCCAGAAGCCGAAGCCGTTACATACCGAAGTCAAGTGGTTGTCGAGAGGAAAAGTTCTAACGAGGCTTTTTGAATTGCGAGATGAATTGAAAATCTTTCTTACAAATAGAAATAGCTGATTTTCAGAGTTTTTACAAGATAGAGAAACAAGATAGTTCATTTCGATTTTCGATTTATTTATCCAGGGTTTTAGGTTAGTTTTATCGACTCTTACCTGTTTTTATTCAATTTTCCGGCTGGTTCCGGTGTGTATCAGCGAACTGATACGGGGTTGGGGACTTCTATCTAGTCCTTCGGTGTCGATTCGTAGTCGACTTTATTCATGTTGATAAGATGCTTTCATCTTTGCTTCGGAATCAGGCCGCAAGGCCCGATTCCGCGGATATACGAGAAAAACTCGCATTTAGATACCCATAGGGGGTGTGGTCTAAAGAAGGCGTAGTCTTACGACTATGCCGATTCTTCATTGACTTGATCGGAATTTTTTAGTTGGATTTGGTTTAGAAGCGGTATACGGAAATGGACTACCCATCGAGTCGTTGGAGAGTACACACGTGTTCTCTAGCTCCCGAAAAGTGAGGTTAAGTGCAAACAAACGTTTAGTAAACGTTTAGTGCGTTTTTTGTGAAATTGTGAATAAGTGCCTTCGCGATGAGCAAAAACCACAGAAACAATTACCTAAAGCAGGTAAAAGAAGCGTGCTATTCATATGATGATTTAGTACGCTGCCACGCCGAGTGTTTATAGCCGGAGTATCATAGAGATGCTCTAACTAGTGTTAACAAACAATTAGCGGAAGTAACCGCAGCCAATATAGTGCTTATTGCCGAGAAAGCAGCAATAAATGTTGCAGCCGACTTCATGAAGGCGGCAATCAATAAAGCCGGCGGAATTATGAGTGCTGATGGCACGATTACATTTCCTTCGGTTTCGAATAATGAAAAAGGTCCACAAAACTTAGTCTCACACCAAACCACTAAGGCCCAGACGGACCAAAGTGGACTAGAAGGAGACTCCAAAAAAGCCACCGTAGACAAAGAAGGATTCCAACAGGTTTCCTCCAAAACAAAGAAGAAGAAAGGTCAATCAGCAGCACGGGCCCCTGAAGCAAGCCATCCTCAGACAGCGCCGACTGCTCCTTCCTCTTCAAAGGCCGAAACCAAGAAGGTAACGATCAAAAAGCAAAAAGCACCGTCCAGTACGGAAATACCATCAGTAAGTGCGTCAGAATCAAAACCTGACAACACAAAACCAATAGCTATTATCCTGACGGATAAAGCTAAATATCTAGAAGTAATGAAGCTTCTAAAAGAAAACAAAGTGGCGGTCGGGCCAGCCATTACCAGGCCTAACGGGGTTCTAATACCCCCGAAGACCGAAAAAGACCGAGTAGCCGTTTGCAAATTGCTCGACGAAAAGAGCTATGCATACGACACACCTAAATCCAATAAGAAATTTCTACGAGTCTTGCTGAAAGGCGTACTAGAAACAATCAAAACCGAAATAATCTTAGAAGAACTCCAGAAAATGGGGATCCAACCAACCAAAGTAACGAGATGGCTAACTAAAGAGAAGTAACCCATCGCTATAGTACAAGTTATTGTGCCAAGCGAAGGGAGAAAAATCATGAAGATCACGGAACTCTGCCACCAACCCGTCAAAGTGGAAAAACAGAGAACCAAGAAGTCAATCAATCAACAGAATCAAATAAAGAAACCTCAACATCAGGCAAGTAGAGATGCACATCGCTCAAACCAAACCGGAACTGAATTTCAGGCAGTTCCATTAAGCCAACAATTTTCGACGCTATCGGAAATTGTACTCAACCTCCAGAGAATTCTAATCGCGATTCAACCGAATCAAGATGCGAATTCTCAAAGAAAATCATCGAATTAAATCGACGAAGCAGCTGCAATGTCAAGAACTTTGCCCGCCCTCGACCACGCCCACACGGACAGTAATCAAGATACGCGTTTTTCATTCGTATCATCCGCGGAATCGGACCTTGCAGTCCGATTCCGATGCAGTAAAGAAAATATTTTCATCAATTGAATAAAGACGATCATGTTAACCGAAAGGTCTACTAAATCGTCACTACCGGGCTAGCTAGAAGCCCCTCGAACATAGATCAAGAGCTCGCGTAAGCAAGCTAATAACCGCAATGCGAAGACTTCAGTAGGAACAGGTAAGAGTCGGAAGACTAACCTAAAAACCAAGATAAATAAGAAGAAGAAGAAGCGGTATACCTAACTGCAAAAGCGTCTGATACATCGCTATCTTGAAAATTTCTACAAATTCGGCCGTTGCTTCTTCTTGCAGTTGGTTTTGGTTTTGCACCGATGAGGTGTACTGTTGTTTTCTGATTCCAGATCGGAAAACAGCGTTTAGGTTTTGGTTCTTTTCTTCATGTTTGTGATGTAATGTTGATTGCATCTTCGTAGCAAGGCTACGCTTTTTTTTCTTTTGCTTTTCCACTCTTACGGGCTGAGAATGGAGCTGTGTTATATTTAGGATGGTTTTTTCGTTGCGAGGTACTGTCACTTGTACGATCGCAATGGGTTTTTTATTTTTATTTTTCCATCTTGTGGTGGAGATCGGATGGAAACCTAGCTGATGAAGCTCGGTTTCAACGTCTTCCGATGATATGGTTTCTAGCACGCCTTTAATAACGACGCGTAGATTTCTGCTTGATGTTGGCGTTTGATATGGATATTTATATTTGTCAAAAAGCTCTAGAATGGCTTTTCAGTCTGTTTCCGTACTTGGGGGAATAAGGACCCCGTCCGGCCTCGTTCTTGCTGGCCCGACAGCTATCTTGGCTGTTTCCAAAGCTTTCATAGCGCTTAGAAACATGGATTTGTCTGTCAAGACTATTGGATTGGGTTTAAGTCTTGTGGACACTGTTGGTACATTGGACTTTTTGATTTGTTTTGATTCTTCACTGAATTATTCATTGTTGGTGGCAGACGTCGACGGGAGAGAGAACGTCTTTTCTTCCGAAACTTGACTAGTTTCAGTAGTAGATACCCTCTTCTTCCTGCGTCTGCGGGAGCGAGAGATCACCTGCTTGGTAACTCTCTGTGTTATGGACACTCTGCGGGTCTTCTCTTTCGAAATCCGTTTGGATCTCGGTGCTTGTAGTTTCGAACACTGTGGTTTGTGTTTCGGCTACTGATACTGGAACTTTAAACACTACTGTTTGTGTTTTAGCAGTTGATGTTGGTTTAGACGCATTTGTTTGCGTGCCGATTTCTGATGTGTTGGACACTTTATTTGTTTGTGTCCCTCTAGTTGATGTTTGGGGTGTGATTTTGGATTTTGAGTCTTTCTTTTTTGATAAAGCTTTCACTGAAGCTTTACTTTCTTCGAGACGTTTAGTTAGTTGCTTTATTTCGTTGGCTGCATTCACTGCCTTCTTACGGAGATTTTTGATCACGTTCTCTTGGACCTCTACTTTCTTTTCAAGATCCAATATACGAACTAGATCTTTTTCAATCATGTCTACGAGCTCATTATCTGACACTTCATAAGACCCGCATACACAATCATCTGGATCGTAATCACTCATGGCTGCAGGATCTTTAACCGGATCACTTTTCACAACACACGGAATCACTAATTGTTATCACACCTTTCGCTTGCTTATCAGAGAGCTCAAGAAACACGTCTTTACTCTATGAAAGCTCAGGCTAGACTCCGTATTTACAAGATAGTTCATTACTGTTGGCTTACTTAAGTGATATATCACATTTTATATTGATATGATATGTCACATTTTAATGACTTGGATACGAGTTTATAAGACCGTAATAAAAATATTTTACTAATGACAGACAAAGCCAATACCTTCATCGAGAAGCTTACTATTTGGTTTAAACGCCTTGAAAAACGCAATGTTGATGCATTCATTTTAACTTTGAATTATATTACCGAAAATATTAATTTAGAAAATTCTGTTATTGATCGCGTATTGGAGAGCATGAAAACGCATTTGCGCGAATAGAAAATTCATTTGCTGAAAATATACGATGATTTGTCGAAAAGGCGGGTTCTCAATCCGTTTGATGAATATGTTGTAGCAGCTGCGGAATTACCTACTGAGATTCACAACAAACTTATTAAAATATCGGCTGACAAAATCCTACAACTACAATTTTTAATTCATTATTTAGATAATTTTTTGTTTGCACTACGACGTGAATATGGAAGCCTTATAACGCAAGCTTTGAAAACATTGATCCCTTCGCTACTTCTAACTTATGCGAAAAAAGCTTCTCGTCTATGGTGCCTTTCAAAATTAAATATAGAAATCGTCTTTTATCACTGTAATATAATTGGCTTATGTGTGTTTACAATGATGATCCACATATAGAAAAATTTTCAACCGAAAAACAAAATCAACTTTCGCAATAAATTATTATTTCAAACAACTTTGGTTATTACTTGATTTAAGTTTATTATATTATGGTGATATAACCTAGTAATATTTAATTTTCTAACACTTGTTTTTAAATTATAAATACCCAAATTCCTGAACTCGAACCCCGTGGGGGTCGCGACCCTCAGATTGAGAAGCGATGACCTATAAAATTAGATAACACATAAAACCAGTACCCATCAAATAAACTACTTGACAGAGCTATGATATATATTCTAAGCCTTCAACGCTTGCAATGGAAGACATCGTACTTGCCACAATTTTTCCGATGATTTGATTTTAACAGATGATGGAATAATTGCCAAAAGTATTTCTCACTATGAACGACAGCAAAATAAATATAATGAAGAATAGTACGTGTAGGTGCACACAAAGGGATATCTGCCATTTATTCTATGATGGCCTAACAGAACGTACATATCAGAATATGCTGTGTAGAGATAACAAAAGAGAGCAGCTTCCAAAAGAGAACAGTATTGACAAATTAAGGGCAATGACTGATGGCGATTGTTATATAAAGCTATGTGAGATTTTTGGCTTATGTATACAATTTTTGTTTCAGCTGTATGATTTGTAGGTTTAAGTGCCACATGAGCGTTATAACAAAATGTTTAACATAACGCATCAGAAAGTGTAATTATATTTTTAAACATAACCAAATTAAAATAAGAACGAAAATAATTAATAACTGGTGTTGGAAAAGTAATTATTTACAACAGAAGCCAATATCAAATCGGGAGAAACAATTTCTGCCAAATGCCTGCCAGTCACATTTAACTTGTCGTTCCACCTCCCGGATGGTATCGCCTTCCAAGATATATATATATATATATATATATATATATATATATATATATATATATATATATATATATATATATATATATATATATCTGTGTGTGTGTGTGTGTGTGTGTGTGTGTGTGTGTGTGTGTGTGTGTGTGTGTGTGTGTGTGTGTGTGTGTGTGTGTGTGTGTGTGTGTGTGTGTGTGTGTATCCAGTATACCTCGTCTAAGGTACTGGACGTGCCACGGGTGGTCCATTAGTTATTAATGGACAGCTGCGAATATCTCACAATAAGCAGCCCTGAACCAAGGCAAAAAAAAAACTAAATCCACTTAGCGTCTGACTTGTATCAAGCGGTTGAGTGGTCAGCGTCTGTTCACCAGTAGTGCGGCTGATATTTAAATTCTGGAACTAACCCCTCCAGTCTTAACCTCTGAACCGTCATGGTTCAAACCTTTAATTCAAAGTACAAGATGAAGCGTTCTAGTAATTACAAAATTACCCCAGGCGGTAGACAATTATCTGCCAGCTTTGCTGGTGTAACCGGACTTTCGGATTCTGGGGCGTCCGGGCTTAAACGCAAAATCTTTCAGAGGGAGTCGGAGACCTCTGGCCAACGTCTGAAACCGAAAACAAAAACTTTCTTTGGAACGGTAAATATCAATTCTCTCCTGCGTCCAGGAAAACTACACGAATTGGGGCGAACAATGAATCAGCAAAAAAATTCAAATTTTAGCTTTACAAGAAACCAGGTTGACGAGATGATAACACTTTGGAATTCAGCTACTACAGACTTTTTAAAAGTAAAACGGACAAAAAAATATTCAAAAATACACCACATCTCGGTGTTGCTTTCGCTATCTCAAGAAACATTCTTTGTTCTATTACTAATGTCCAGTTAGTAAATAATCGACTTATGACACTATCCCTCAAGTGTGCCAACAAAAACTATACATTAATCAATGCACACCGCCCAGTTAACGAAGAAAATAAATCTAATCCTGAAAAAGTAAATAAGTCCTGGGAAATTCTGGAAAAGACTATTTCTAAAATTCCCTCTAACCATGTAAAAATCACATTGGGTGATTTCAACGCCCAACTTGGGAAAGAAAGAAAGTACAGGAAAACAGTCGGTAGTTTTCCCGCTCATAAATGGACTAAGCATAATGGTAGAAGATTGGTTGAACTATGTTCGCAGTTTATTCTAAAAACAATGTCAACCCATTTTAAGAAGAAAATAACAAAACAAAAGACCTGGAGGTGCCCAAACTCGTACATGGGTGAATTTCAAATTTACCATGGCGTCATTTCGTACCCCAATTATAAAGCAACTTTGAATGTTCAAGTCAGGAAAGGAACTAATATAGACACAGATCACTACTTGACTAGAATCAAACCTAGCTTAAAACCTTGAAAACTTATTCAAAAGAGACTGCTAATACCAAAGTTCGACTCTACGAAAATAAAACCAACTATAACAGAAGACCTTGATAAACAACCAGCACAGAACTGGCAAGAATTGAAGCAAAACATTATTAAAATAGCCTTAAAGTTGATCCCGTTACGAAAACGTAGAAAACATCCATGGTGGGATGAAGTTTGCAAGTAGGCAGTATTAAGCCCAAGTAAAGCCTTCAAAGATTGGAACAGTCAAAAAACAGCAATAAATTATAACATCTGTTTGGAAGTAAGAAAAGAAACATCGAAGCTAATTAGACAAATTAAAAGGAAGTATGCAAACAATCAACTGAAATAAAAAAAGATTTTCAAAAAAATAACACCCGAAACTTTTACAAAACATTTAAAAGTAAAATAACAGGCTATCAACCCCAAAGTCTTTGCTTCCAAAAGGAAAACGGACAATTAGCTCTAAATAACCGAGACAATTGCAAAGAACTTGCGACATATTTTGAACAACTAATAAACTACCCTGAGCTCGTAAACAAATTACCAACACTAAACCCTAAACCAACAAACCCAGATTCATTGCCACCGAATGAAGATGAAATAATTGGGCAAATCAAGCGACTTAAAAATAACAAAGCTTCTGGTGAAGATGGAATAATTGCTGAGGTTTTGAAATCCGCTGGTCCAGGCACAATTAAAGAAATAACCAAAATTCTACAAGAAGTTTGGCGAAATGAACGGATTCCGGAAGATTGGAAAGATGCTCTAACCCACCCACTACGCAAGAGAGAAGATAGAACGGATGTAAACAACTACAGAGGGATATCTCTTCTCCCAGTTTGTTACAAGATTCTATCTCTACGTCTACTAGACAGAGCACAGGGACAGTTAGAACCTAAAATTGGTGAATATCAAGAAGGTTTTCGACCGGGCAGATCCTGCCCTGAACAGATCCTGAATCTAAAGTTGATCCTAAGACATCAAAAACTGTACAATAAAAATCTCGTTTGTACATTTGTGGATTTCAAAAGAGCATATGATTCTATTTACCGCCAATCTTTATTCCAAATCTTGATAGAATAAGGACTAGATCTGAAAACGCTGGCAATTATTAAAGCAACATTAACTAGCACAAGGTCAAAAGTTAAATTCATGGGTGACATCTCAGAGCCCTTCGAAATTAAAACTGGAGTGAGACAAGGCGATGGACTCTTGCCACTCTTATTTAACTGTGTTCTAGAAAAAGTAATACAGGGGTGGCGTGAAAAAAAGTCGGCCCTGAATATTGACCATCCCATTAAATTGGGGAGAACCAACATCAAAATTGATTATCTGGCATTTGTTGATGATCTAGCAATTTTCGCTCAAGAGATATTAACGGCACAAAAACAGATTGAAACCTAAAAGAAACAGCAGATAAGGTAGAACTCCAAATTTCCTTTGAAAAGACGCAATACATGACCTGCAACAGACTAAGAACACTATTTCTAAAAATAACATAAAACATATAAAACGACTAAATTCGAGTGGACTAACTAGACAAATTGTCGAATTTTATGAAAATAGGAGCAGAGCTAAAGTAGAAATAATTAAATGGATTGCTGCAATTAAATATATATATATATATATATATATATATATATATATATATATATATATATATATATATATGTGTGTGTGTATTCAGTATACCTTCCTATATATATATATATATATATATATATATATATATATATATATATATATATATATATATATATATATATATATATTGGAATTCTTTAGTCAGCAAATTTATTAAACATGACCTGATTTTTCTTCTGGTTTATTTTTTAAGTCAAATTGTTCTCCAGCCCTTTACAGTTCTTGTGTGTGTCTTTGCAGCTACCTAGATCTTGCGAAAGAAGAACGATATCATTTGCGAATCTAAGATGGTTTAAGTATACACCATTAACCTTTATTCCATCCTACTCCTAATCCAGGTTACGGGACACTTCTTCAAGGCAGGTTGAGAAATTCCTACCTCAAGATCATCGAGGTGGACTGTCGCTGTAGCTTCATCATAAATCGCTACTAGTAGGATTTCATAGGTTTTCTCTACACCTTTGTGTCTTTGGAGATCTTTGACTGATTGAAACATTTATCTTCTTGTGGCATATTGTTGGCGATTTCTTCATAATGGTCGGATTGCCATCTTTTTTCCAATCTCCATCTCCTCAGGTCTTGCAACATAGCAAAGCGGTTCGACAAAGCACTCTCAAAATCGTTGCTCCTCTCCAGTAGCTTCTCAGAATTCACTTTGCATCTTTTTAATGTTATCATTCTTTCGTGCTCTTTTCGGCAATTAATACTAATCTTTGCTCGTACCGTTGGGTGGTCAGTTCCAACATTAAAATGGTTAATGACAGTATAATTGCAAAATATTGTTTTATCGTTTAACATAATGTAATCAATTTCAGTTGTGAGTCCAGATGGACTTTCTCATGTCCATTTTCTGCTGATCTTTTTCTTATAAAACGAATTCATAATATAAAGTTCTTGTCCTTCAACTAAGTCAACCAGACTGTCACTCCTATTGTCCCGCTCACCATATCCATATGGGGCAGTTGCATTTTCACCAGTTCTTGCTTTTCCGATTCTAGCAGTAAAGTCAACCATCAAGATTTTGCACCTGCACTGCACTCCTTCTCTAGAAATTCGGCTACATCACCATAAAATTCCACAATTTCCTCATCCCTATAACTTATAGTTGGTGCATAAGCTCGGACGATTTGAAGCTTAAACCTTTTACTCAACTAAATAATGCATTGGTCTAGTCCACCAGATATACCTTCAAATTTTACTACACCGTCTTTCAACTTTCGATTCATGAGGTATCCAATTCCCTCACATCGTCCATTCTCCGTACCTCGGGTGTAGAGTACGTGACCAGTTGGTTCTAGTTTGATTAACTCTGCGCCCTTTCTTCGTATTTTACAGAACCCAATAATATCCCAATGCATCAATTCTTTTATTGAAACCTTCGGTGTGAAACACTAAACTCGAAGAGATTTACCACTAAACACCAAATCACTTTTTGAAACTTCTCGACGTACGTTTTACTAACCATGTTAGCATCATCAGGAAAAGATTAAATCAATTCCTGACGATACTCACATGGTTAGCCAAACGTGCGTCGAGAAGTTTCAAAAAATGGTTTGGTGTTTAGTGGTAAATCCCTTCGAGTTTAATTCCAATATATATTGTCAAGTTCGATCAACAGTTCTTGCAGTCGGGCCTCCCCTTTTATTGTTCGTATGTTAAGCGTAGCAATGTTAAAAGTCTCTCCCTGGGCAGGTCTTCCCGCTGCCATAGGTAGTTGTCCCTTGGCATCCGCGAAATGAGGGACATGTTTGAAGCTGTACTGGCATATTGAAACGCCATGTTGAAGGTATGGACCGTAATCTGCCACTCTGGTCCAATGCGGGTTGGCAGATTGTGGATCTTGTTAGTCTGAGGTCTCTGCCTTGACCTGTCCGCCAGAGGTAATCCTACCAGATGACCAACATAAAATACCTCTCAGAAGGTGAATGGACAGTAATTTCTGATCGGCTTTTATACTCTTACTTGTTGAAAGCCTGGTCTCTCCTTGGTGGGTCACCCATTCAAGTACTAACCACAATAAGTGACTCTGTATTTCGACCCCCGAGTCACTCGATTATAAGAGATGATAATCTTCTTATTCTCTTGTTACTATATCTGTGACTGCTGACTATGTGAAGTTTCACCAAGCTTCGAATATTCTTATTTTAAAAATGTTCAAATTTTCATAGAATTTGCATTTTAGTGAAGCGATCTAAAGCAATTCAGATCCGAAACTAATCCACAATAACAGTATTAAACTTAATACTAAGACCTACTGCATTTAATAAGGATTAGTCTTTAAGTTTCGGGCCTTGACATTACTTGGTCGTTTATGTGTCTCTGCATTGCTTGTTAAAGTTCCGTCAGAAATACAATCTTAAAGAGTTATTACCATGTTATACCATGAACTATGATTATTTTCAACAAGCTTTTTTGTGTAACATATTTATTAATAATTTTTATAATAGTGTACAAATTTATCCGCTGTATTTTATGTCGTCTTGGTATTGATTAAGGATGTTCGTTGTATATTATGATACAACTGCACATTTATCTTTTTCTTTCTTATTTCCTTCTCTACTACCTTTTACTCTTTCAGATGTCGATTTTGGGTTAAATTTCTGATTTTTTATCTAATTTGAATTTGAATTTTTCAATTTAAGACCGCGTCTGCAACTGAGGTCATTTGGCAGTCCATAAAGAGTGTATATATAATAAAGTACTAATCGGGTTTTCCAATTTTTCCTATTTACTTTCATTATCCTCATCTATTAAGAGCTTTACCTCTTTCTTCTTCCAATAAAAATGTATCCATTTAATTTTTGCTCATAATGGTCCCTGGTTTACTCAATTCTCTGATTATTTTCATTGTATCAGTCCTTATCGCGTGTTTATTCTGAATTGCCCAGTTTTCGATTGCATATATTACTATTAGAGTGGTTCTTATATAATATATATTTTTAGTTTTGTTTCTTAAAGTAGTTCTTTTTTCGCAGTAATGTATTTGGCGCATAATACAGTTTGATTGATTTTCTCGGTCTGTTTGCTAATCCCAAATCCATGTTCCCATTATTCGATAAGGTACTTTCTTAGGATATATACCTAATTGTATTCCATTATGTCGCTTCTCATTTAAAACCATTATTTTACTTTTCTGTATTTTTATTTCCATTTATAACAGTTCAATTTCTCCCGTTGTTTTTTTTTAATCACATACGAGGGTTAGTATTTATATATTCGGAATTGGCAACAATGGTATTGCTAGGTGAAATATGAGATATACATCGCAAAGTTTGACATTGTTGACTGTAAACGTACCCGAAACATTTTGTCATATGGATGCTATTTGTGTTTAGCGACTTAAAAATTTCATCTCAGTCAAAAAATGGAATTAACTCGTAAGAATTTTCGTGCGATGATTTATTACGAATTTCGACGTGCACCAACAGTGCACCAATCAACTCACTTCCACTTTTGGCTATCAAGCACCATTTAAAACCACTGTATGTCACTGGTTTAGTGAATTCAATCGTGGCCGGAGTGAAATCGGTTGTTGTGCCAGAAAACATCGATACTCGTCACGTGACATGCCGTGAGATTGAGGCATTCCTATGCATTAGTATGACGAGCATACACATGATTTTACATAAACATTTAGCCGTGAAAAAGATTCGTGCGCATTGGATTCTACATAATTTGATAATCGCTCAAAAAAAGCTGTGTCGATTGGTGCAAAGAATTGGTCAAAAAATACAATCGTGGTGCATCAAAGGCCGTGCATAACATCTACACACGTGACAACGCTTGGATCTATGCATATGAGCTCGAAAGTAAACAACAGTCGACCGTATGGATCTTTCAAAATGGGCCAAACCCAACAAAAGTTGTTCGCGTAAGAAGCACTTCGAAGCAAGTGATCGAGTGTTTGTTTTCTTTGGGATAAATGAGCATGTGTCGGTCATTCAACGGTCAATTCTGAATGGTATATAATGATTTGTTTGTCAGAAATCTTTGAAAAAATAAGAAAAAAGAACTAACGGCGCAGGATCATTTTTCACCATGACAACGCGAGCTCTCATACATCAGTCCGAACAATTTAATATTTGACCGGTTAAAACATCGAATTGATAGGTCATCCGCCCTGCAGTCCTGACTTGGCTCAGTGATTTCTTTTTGTTCTCATCCGTGAGGAATTAACTACGTGGTCAACGATTTTCAACGCCAGAAGAAGTGGTTGATGCGTTCAAAATGAATGTTTTGGAGATACCTGAATCGGAATGGAAAAAGTATTCAAACGTATGCAAAAGTGTATCGATTATCGCGGAGAATATTTTGAAAAGCAATAATACCATTTTCAATTATAAATATTTGGTTTTATTTATTATTCCGGATATATAATTAGCAACGTATTAGGACAATATCATCAGCACACATCAAGGTGAAATTTCTCTTTTTGTGGGTTTAAAAAAATGACCACTTGACCAATGACCACTTGTTGAGCTATTACTGGTAGCACTAATACAAATTGCGGAACAAGCAGCTAGAAAGATATGTAACACGGAAGGCAAACTGAATTGTATAGGTATGTGTATGTATGTTTTTTTTTTACGCTAAAAGACTATTCAATTATTAATAATTAAACTGCTAATAATTTAATTAAATATTAAAATTAATTAAAATCAATTAACTAAAAGCTAAGTGTCTCATCGGCTTGAATGGAGCATTAGTAGAAAAGAAGCTACTTTTCAGATATGCTGTCAGATTTGCCATTTCATCGCGATCTATCGGAAAGGTATCCTACTTTTTACTGCATCTTCGTACACAAAGCCTGCATATTTAAGCTATCTACGGCTGTACATTTATATAAACACCTATGTATATACTACCCGAATTACCGGAGAAAACGAATCTTGTAAGTTATTACATTTAAAAATGTGGTTAATACACAAATAAATTGCAAACGATTTCAAATGATTTCACACTGAAAAATCAAGCATTATATTAGGAATCTAACCAAATTTTTAAATATGTAAGGACAGTCTGATGTTGATTCTCTGCAGCTGGGAATATGGTCAAATATAAACGTATGTATCCAGCACTGTATCCACGTACCCATAAAAAATTGTCCACCTGGAATCCAATCGGAAGGCGTAGATCAAGGCTGATAATACTTACGGAATTGTTTCATCGATATTTTATTCCGAAAATGACATATATTTAGGAAATGAAACACTACCATTCATAGAATGGTTGGTAATATACATGGCTTCTGGTTATCACGTGTTGCTAGTCATAGGAGCTAAAAATGTTCTAGTGGTTTTTTTATTATCTAACATGACTTTATTACTTCAGTCACTTGATCAAGGTGCCATCAAATGTTTTAAAACTATATAAACGCGGCAAGTTTTTGAAATAATTCATTCATTGGGGGATAAATACTTCGATTCGACGATCTTAGAGTAATAGCAGCATTCTATTCAAAATCATTCACAATTGTTTTTGTGAATGAAACTGTGAAAGAAGTGAAAATTTGAATTGATGACTTACGCTTACGTGGCATATAAAATAATAAGGGATTCTTTTAAATGTTTTCACTATTTATATCACACAATGAGTTCCACTTGAAACGTTCGTTTTTTAAAGAAGCATAATTCGGTTAATTTTTTATAAAAAAAAATATTTATTCACATTAAAATAATCAGTATAACATGTTTTCAATGCTTAAATGTGGAAAATAGTCCCGTTCAGGTGATTGTGATTTTCAGGAACACCAGGTTAGAGTTATTTTTTAAAGTTTGCATTGAGCGATCTATAATATGTAATATGCATTTATTTACTAAATTAATGTATTTATTTACCAGTTACCTTTCAAAACAAACACAACAACAAACAGGTCTTATTGCCGCTTGGCTGAAAGTTCTTTAACAAATAAGACGCCCTTGCGCCGACGGATTACACGCGACGCTATGGCTTTTGATAAAAGCCGCCATTGTACGATCGGAGCCGAAGCTTTTGTTTTATTACTTCGACTTGTCATTCGTCGTAATAATTTCCAGTTAATAGTACGTGTCTTTTCTGCTTTGTTCACGATTTGTAATGTCGAGTAAAAGCAAAAGAAAATTAGTTGCTTCACGAAAAAGAGTTGTGTTGCCACTTAAGGTAAAAATAGAAATGCTTGACCGTTTACGGCTTGGCGAGTCATTTGCATCACGTTTTTGAATGTCAGTGAATGAGCTGTACGATCCATCAAGAAACCAGAAGACAAAATAAGGAATCCTACGCTTTAACCTAACTGTCAGCAAAAATTGATTGTACTCCAGCCATTGCAAAAATGGAAGCGGCATTAACATTATAGATTGAAGGCTTTTTAACTAGAAGAGAGTACCTCTAAGTCGTGCTATAATCTGTGAGAAAGCTAAACGTCTCTATTCAGATTTTAAATAACCTGGTGATGAATACGGATGGAGGATTTCAAGCATCAGAAAGTTGGTTCAATTAGTTCAAAGTGCGACAATCACTACATAAAATCAAAATTGTTACAGAAGCTGTATCTGCAGGCACTTCAGCAACATATCCAGAAGAATTTTCAAAGTTAATTGCTGATGGTGGATTCAAACCCGAACAAGTATTTAGTACAGACAAATCTGTCCTGTGTTGGAAAATAATGTGAAGTCCGCCTTTGGTTTTAAGGCAGCAAAAGATAAAATTACACTGCTGCTCTGCTCTAATGCATCAGGAGATTGTTTCTAGGAGAGGAGATTGTAAGCATGCTCTCGAGTTCACAACGTCATCATGGATACTAATCAGCATCGCAGGTAGAGTCGATAGACACCAGCCACAGGCCTGCTTTCTCTACTAGCCGAGCATTATCCATTCCAAAAATGTCGGTTTCCCGTAGGCCACCTTGAACATGGTAGATATTATTTATATCATATATTTACACCAAACCTAAACTGTTTGTTTATTCAGTTTCCATATTTTTTCATACTTTATATATTTTGGAAACGTAGGGAAAGTTTGTCGATAAATGTGAGAAACAAGACGTAATTGAAAACAAGTATTCCCGGGAAGGGGCCAAAGCAAATTGAAATTTGCGTTAAAACGTACATGTCAATTGAATTTATTGCCTTTACAAATACATATTTGAAAAGAATTAAATATTTTATAGACAATTCCCGTTGTAGAAATTGTAATGGATGGGGAAAGAGAATCAATGATTCTGTAAACCCCGCACCTTTAACGGTGCGATAAAATAGAACCATTTCCTTTAATGCGTCGTATACAATAAAAAGGCACTTGAGTCAACGTGAAACCTTGACGTTCAGTTTTCCATATAACGATCTGACAGGCATTAAAATACACTTCCTACTTAAAACACAACCTAAGTAGAGTAAGTAATGTCTGACTAAAAGCATACATTATGGAAAATAAGAAAAAATTATATATCACATTGATTATGCCCTATTCACTTCACAAACAGGAATATACTGCATTGGCGGTATAAAGTGGTTCACGAATTATTGCCCTTAAAGCTGCGTCCACACAAAAATATTCGGTCAAAATTGAAGATATTTCCTGTTTAATTTTTAATTCGAGCGGCGTGTGTTTGTGCTCAATTCGAACGTGGCGGCTAGAACAACTGTTGACTACTTTAACACGTTCGTTTTGTTAGTTTTTTATTGTAGTTTATAAATAGGGATGGAATGGGATAATGAATCTGTGATTTTTCTGATACAAAAAAATATCAATATAACTGGGTGCGAAGACAGGGTAGAAAAGCATTAGTGTGGCAAAAACAGGAAGTCAGGAGGAACAGGAATCCAGATCGATAAATGAATGCGACGCAAATCCTTTGACGTTCGTTAAAAAACCGACTCAGTCCGAAGCGTATGCGTTGAATGCGGAATAAATTCTTGCGAAGTGTGTAACGTCCACATTTATGAAAATTCCCGTGTACGGACAAAAATTTACGTTATGCTTCATATTCGGCGACACTTTTTATATATTTGGTTGATCGGCCTTAACGCAATAGTTTTTGGCACCATACATATATATATATATATATATATATATATATATATATATATATATATATATATATATATATATATATATATATATGTGCCCACAAGGTAGCATAACGGAACCGTGGAGGGAAAATATTACAGAAATCTTTCACCCTTTCTCCACGTTATGCCACCGATCGCCTTCGCCAAACTGTCCACCATGCGACGTCACGTGTCTCTCGGGACCGGTTTCTAGCCTTTCAGCCGTCATCAGCCGAGCTCTAGACGAACGCAAGGAAAACAGTTCGGAGAGGCAATCGGGGCCAGACCAGATCAGCTGGCCATTTTAATGACGGGTCGTGATCGCACACAACTCACGCCATCATACGGCGAATGCTCGTAGCAGTCAAGACCGCTCGTAACATTCTGCCTGGAACCTCGGGTATAGTACCAGGTATGCCCACAAGGTAGCGTAACGGAACCGTGGAGGGAAAATATTACAGAAATCTTTCACCCTTTCTCCAGGTGGTGCCACAGATCGCCTTCGCCAAACTGTCAACCATGCGACGTCACGTGTCTCTCGGGACCGGTTTCTAGCCTTTCAGCCGTCATCAGCCGAGCTCTAGACGAACGCAAGGAAAACAGTTCGGAGAGGCAATCGGGGCCAGACCAGATCAACTGGCCATTTTAATGACGGGTCGTGATCGCACACAACTCACGCCATCATACGGCGAATGCTCGTAGCAGTCAGGACCGCTCGTAACATTCTGCCTGGAACCTCGGGTATAGTACCAGGTATGCCCACAAGGTAGCGTAACGGAACCGTGGAGGGAAAATATTACAGAAATCTTTCACCCTTTCTCCACGTGGTGCCACCGATCGCCTTCGCCAAACTGTCAACCATGCGACGTCACGTGTCTCTCGGGACCGGTTTCTAGCCTTTCAACCGTCATCAGCCGAGCTCTAGACGAATGCAAGGAAAGCAGTTCGGAGAGGCAATCGGGGCAAAATGCCTCATATGATCTAAAAATTACATTTTTAGATTATATGAGGCATTTTGAAACTTTTAATATAATTTAAATAATTTTAATATAATTTAATAAATTATATATATATATATATATATATATATATATATATATATATATATATATATATATATATATATATATATATATATATATATATATATATATATATATTGAGATACTTATATGTAAATAGATATGAGCTTTCCAGTTAAAATATTTTCTGTGCTGCGATATTGCCAAATCTACTCGTAGCTAATATCAATTTTGTTTTTTTTTTAAATTAATATCTTATATAATATTACATTTTTAGATTATATGAGGCATTTTGAAACTTGTAATATAATTTAATATCTTCAGCCGTTTCGGATATAAAAAATATTTTGTACCAAATCTGGCAAGAAACATCTCTGAATATAAAAATATATTTTTTTTACAATCAGCGTAGCTAGATACCTGAATACAGATAATACAGTTCTTTAATAGGTTGCTTTATGATAATGTGGCATGAAAATTAAATTTACCGCATACAGGGCGTTTACAAAATAGTGCGCTTTTTATAGAACTTAAAAAATCAGTGAAGCACAAAAGAACAATAAATTCTGTATCTAAAAGTATTACGTGATAATATACCTATTTCTAACGGTTTTCGGCCAAAATGTAATTATTATGCCGGCTGTGGTGACATTACTTCTAAACAAATAATATGAAAATGTATGTATTTGACATTATTAATTTGATAATTAATTATTAAAGAATCTAAGTAAGTAATTATCTCAGTAAAAAATAGGAGTTTATTTATGTGTTATTAAACGTGAATTTATTTATTTTATCCCGACAGGGTGACGAAATTATCGACCGCAACTGCAGACAGTTAAACGCAATCTATCGTAATTTAGCACGAATGGAAAATTTAGACGGATTCAAACAAATTTTATTAATTTTGGTTTTTCGAAGGTACCCCGGAATTTCACCAAGCCATTAATATATTTGATGAGAATAACGAGATTAACATTCTGGCTAGATTCTAACATTCTAACGTACTTCTACTAGAAGAGCGGAAAACGAGCTGTATATAACATTCTACTCATACAAAGAATACTGAAAAAACACGGCATACGCCCTTAAAAATTTTCTAAAGCTTAGTTTCTCAAGACGACTGCCGTCAAAGAGTGAAATGTTGTTAAAATTTATTAGTTCCTTTCCAGGAAAATCCACATTTTTTACAAAAAAATAATTTGGGCTAATCAGTTCATATTATTTAAATAATTAAATTTTGAGATAAGGAGTTTTTAAGCGAGATTGTCACTTCTGGTTCAATAAAAATCCTCATTTTACCAGTGATTCCGCGTATCAAAAGAAATTTTGTTTTAATGTTATCAGACAGATCAACTGGCCATTTTAATGACGGGTCGTGATCGCACACAACTCACGCTATCATACGGCGAATGCTCGTAGCAGTCAGGTATAGTACCAGGTATGCCCGGTACCAGTATGCCCGGTACTATACCCGAGGTTCCAGGCAGAATGTTACGAGCGGTCCTGACTGCTACGAGCATTCGCCGTATGATGGCGTGAGTTGTGTGCGATCACGACCCGTCATTAAAATGGCCAGCTGATCTGGTCTGGCCCCGATTGCCTCTCCGAACTGCTTTCCTTGCATTCGTCTAGAGCTCGGCTGATGACGGTTGAAAGGCTAGAAACCGGTCCCGAGAGACACGTGACGTCGCATGGTTGACAGTTTGGCGAAGGCGATCGGTGGCACCACGTGGAGAAAGGGTGAAAGATTTCTGTAATATTTTCCCTCCACGGTTCCGTTACGCTACCTTGTGGGCATACCTGGTACTATACCCGAGGTTCCAGGCAGAATGTTACGAGCGGTCCTGACTGCTACGAGCATTCGCCGTATGATGGCGTGAGTTGTGTGCGATCACGACCCGTCATTAAAATGGCCAGTTGATCTGGTCTGGCCCCGATTGCCTCTCCGAACTGTTTTCCTTGCGTTCGTCTAGAGCTCGGCTGATGACGGCTGAAAGGCTAGAAACCGGTCCCGAGAGACACGTGACGTCGCATGGTTGACAGTTTGGCGAAGGCGATCTGTGGCACCACCTGGAGAAAGGGTGAAAGATTTCTGTAATATTTTCCCTCCACGGTTCCGTTACGCTACCTTGTGGGCATACCTGGTACTATACCCGAGGTTCCAGGCAGAATGTTACGAGCGGTCCTGACTGCTACGAGCATTCGCCGTATGATGGCGTGAGTTGTGTGCGATCACGACCCGTCATTAAAATGGCCAGCTGATCTGGTCTGGCCCCGATTGCCTCTCCGAACTGTTTTCCTTGCGTTCGTCTAGAGCTCGGCTGATGACGGCTGAAAGGCTAGAAACCGGTCCCGAGAGACACGTGACGTCGCATGGTGGACAGTTTGGCGAAGGCGATCGGTGGCATAACGTGGAGAAAGGGTGAAAGATTTCTGTAATATTTTCCCTCCACGGTTCCGTTATGCTACCTTGTGGGCACATATATATATATATATATATATATATATATATATATATATATATATATATATATATATATATATGTATGGTGCCAAAAACTATTGCGTTAAGGCCGATCAACCAAATATATAAAAAGTGTCGCCGAATATGAAGCATAACGTAAATTTTTGTCCGTACACGGGAATTTTCATAAATGTGGACGTTACACACTTCGCAAGAATTTATTCCGCATTCAACGCATACGCTTCGGACTGAGTCGGTTTTTTAACGAACGTCAAAGGATTTGCGTCGCATTCATTTATCGATCTGGATTCCTGTTCCTCCTGACTTCCTGTTTTTGCCACACTAATGCTTTTCTACCCTGTCTTCGCACCCAGTTATATTGATATTTTTTTGTATCAGAAAAATCACAGATTCATTATCCCATTCCATCCCTATTTATAAACTACAATAAAAAACTAACAAAACGAACGTGTTAAAGTAGTCAACAGTTGTTGACATTATCATAATTATCACATTATCACATTATCATAAAGCAACCTATTAAAGAACTGAATTATCTGTATTCAGGTATCTAGCTACGCTGATTGTAAAAAAAATATATTTTTATATTCAGAGATGTTTCTTGCCAGATTTGGTACAAAATATTTTTTATATCCGAAACGGCTGAAGATATTAAATTATATTAAAAGTTTCAAAATGCCTCATATAATCTAAAAATGTAATATTATATAAGATATTAATTTAAAAAAAAAACAAAAATTGATATTAGCTACGAGTAGATTTGACAATATCGCAGCACAGAAAATATTTTAACTGGAAAGCTCATATCTATTTACATATAAGTATCTCAAATTTATATATATATATATATATATATATATATATATATATATATATATATTTATATATATATATATATATATATATATATGTAATATATATATATATATGGTTGCTTGGACTGGAGACGAGTCCCACCTATCCTTTCAACTAGAGGGCATATGTTTCGTCTGAAACTATAAACATATGTTGAAGGGAATGGTGGGGCGCATCTCCATTCAAGCAACCAACAAAATGCTCATTAAGGGGGAGACGCAGGTTGTTGTGTGTTCCACATGAGATTGTGGAACCCAAAAGCAACAGTTGGGGTGTATGATGGCACTCAACTACTGTTCTCATTGGACGCATATGTATCTGTATATATATATATATATATATATATAGTATATATATTATATATATATATATATATATATATTATTTTTTTATTTATTGGGATTTTCGGTCAGTATAAATAAGTTTTAAGTTTTTATTGTTTTATTTACGTTTCGATTCTACAACGAACCATCATCAGAATAATTCTAAAATAAAAATTACTTTTATTTAAAAAATACTAAATACTTACATTTAAAAACCTACCAATATCAATTAAACAATTAATTTTTTGAATTGAATGTTTTAAGTAATATCTGTCAATTTTTTATAACATTTTTAAATGACATATTTGACTTTTGACATCTTTAACAATTATTCCACATTTTTTGTTTTTTATTATAACCTAATTGCTTTGCATTTTTTATGTGGAATGATATTAGATGCAAAAATTAAAAAAATTATGAAA